>OY293303.1:15534470-16134470 GCA_958502075.1 Orchestes rusci
CCTGAGGATTTCGTGGCTGAGCTTAGGCGCGTGTTTGCTGCCATCCGCCCTGTTCCTCCTGCCAGGCACGTTTCAGACAAACCTTTCATTTTCAGAGACTTGAACTCCTGTGACTACGTTTTTTGGCGTGTTGACGCGGTCCGCAAGCCTTTGCAAACGCCTTACACCGGTCCACACAGAGTCATCAAGCATTTGAACGACCTCGACTTTGTCATTGACGTTGATGGGGTCGTAAAAACGTTCTCCACAAGCCAATTGAAGCCAGCCTACCTCGCTCAAGCCGACTTGGACCGTTTCAAACTCTCAGTTGACGCCGCCGCTTCAAGAACAGTCGCAGCAACCACAATCTCCTCTCATTCCATTGCCTTCATCATCTAAACAGCCCTCACAGCCGCAGCTTTCGTCACCTCCGTCTCCTCAGCCAGCCATTGGACAACGCACAGTCAAGAGAGTTACCTTTTCGCTTTCTTCGCCTCCCGCGAAGGTCACTGGGGAGGGAATAGCTATGGCGCCGCCATTTAAACCAACTTCAATGCCGCCCTCGCGTAAGAAGCAAATTCTACTCCCGCGGTCCTTTTTCTAGACTGCAGCACGCTTCATGTCTATCAGGGGCGCCAGCCGTCTAGAGCGCCATAAAATGAGACAGATGGTTGATCGCCTAGGAAACGTTAGTTTGAAAAACGTCACTCACCGTTCAGCGCTTTTAAAAAGTTTAGTTAAAGCCTTTTTGTTAATTTAGCTAAAAATAAAACCCTCCGAGAATTTTCTGCTCGTTTTAATCTGCACACCGCATTTTCCCTCGACAGTGATAGTGTGAAACACGCTCGTTTCTAAAGTGGAGTAGCGTAGCTCGGTGTCGGAGAGCTTCCGAGAAAAGAAACCTAGAGGGACCCAGGTACCATCAACACGTTGCTGGTCTAGGGCTGCGCCTACGGCGGTGTTGGACGCGTCAGTGCGGAGAGCGAGTGGCTGATGCAGGCAGAAAAAGGAAGAGGTGGCTGCCGCAGCTATGCTGCTCTTGCAGCGCTCGAATGAGACGTCGGCCTCGGAGGTCCAAGTGAGCTTCGAAATCCTCTTGGTAGAACCCTTTAGTAACTCTGTAACTCAGAGTTTAGTAACTCTGCGCCTGCAGAGACGCTGAGTGAGGGATGCAACATCTGTAGAAGTTTAGCATTTCGATAAAACGCCTGAGCTGGGAAGAGTCAAGTGGCTTTGAGTACTCTGCGATGGCCTTGACTTTGTGTTCGGGCGGGCAAAAACCACTGGCTGATACCTGGAAACCTGCGAAAATTACCTGAGACTTTGCGATCTGACATTTGTCCCAATTGACGCAAAGGTGAGCGTCTCGCAAGGCTTCGAGGAGCAGGCGCAGATGTTGTTGATGGCTGTCGTGGTCGGACGAAACGACAAGAATGTCATCCTGGTAGACTCGAACGAAATCCAGTTTGCGCAGGACGTGATTAATGGTCCGCTGCATGGTTTGAGCTGCGTTGCGAAGGCCCAGGGGCATCCCTATGAACTCGAATAGGCCGAAAGGTGTTGTGACGGCAGTCTTCTGAACATCCTCAGGAGCGATCGGTGTTTGGTAAAAGGCCCTGTGGAGGTCAATGACGCTGAAAATGTTACCTTTGACATCCTGGAGCAGGTCTTCGATGATTGGCAGCGGGTAACGGTCTGGTCGAGTGCAGGTGTTCAACTGGCGGTAATCACCAGTGGCGCGCCAACCTCCCCCTGCTTTAGGCACCATGTGCAAGGGGCTGGCCCACTGGTTAGAAGATGGGCGGATGACGCCACGGTCGAGCAGGAAGTCGAATTCCTTCTTAGCGGCTGCGAGGCGCTCCCCTAGGAGTCGACGAGGACGAGCAAAAACTGGCTGACCGTGCGTGACGATCCTGGACTGGCAGGTCGCTCACTGCTGCCCTTTCTCCTGGTGGAAGCACGACCTTGGTGAATTCGTCCAAAAGCTGCTGATAAGCACGGCGAAAAGGGCCTTCGGGCAAAACTATGTTCGAGACGACGCTGACAGATTGAGTCGCTGGAGCTGGGCCGACGGAGCAAGCGGTGGACAAACTGGTGAGGCGGTCCTGCAGGCGACGGCCATGGAGGTCGATGACCAAGCCGTGATATTTGATGGCGTAGGCTCCTAGGATGGCGGTGTTTACGTCGGCGACGGTAAAAAGCCATTGGAAAGGCCGACGCAGACCAAGGTCCAAAGTCAGTCGGTGCGTTCCAAAGGTAGCAAAATGGACGACCCATTGGCAGCTTGAAGAACCAGGCTCTGCTTGGCTGACTTGGGAAGGAACCTACGAGGCAGAATTGACAATACTGACCCGGAATAAACTGAAAGACGCAAGCCTGTCCTGCGATCCGTTGCAAAAAGTCGAGTCTCCGAGCATGAGCCGCCGGTGGGCGCCGTGGACACCACCGGCGGAACTAGTTTTCCTGGCTAGTATGGGCGACTTGTTGGTTGTAGGAACAGGGTTGCTTGCACCAACGCGCGCCTGCGCCAAACTTGGAATGGTACCAGCAGCAACCAAAACCCGGATCAGGACCTGGCTTGAGACACCGGTTTTTCTGCTGTTGAGGCTCCCGTGAGAATGAACGGCCTTGGTGAGAAACTCCAGCAAGCTCGCCTCGCTCATACGAGCGGAGTTTTCCCGCGCCAGGCAGGAGAGTTGAGCCACAGACTGTTGTAGTTCGGCGAGCTGGGTAGTGAAAGTCTCAGTAGCCTTTGGAAGAGAACCCTGCGAGGGCGACTTGGAACGTCCGACAGATGTCGCCATTACTGCTGGCCCCGTGTCCTGTAACTCGTCGGCGAACTTTGCGAGCTCCTCCAAGGGCTGCTCCTTGGCGAGAAGAAGCATGCGTCGAGTCGGCGTCGGCAGCAGGTCCAACCATTTGTTGCGCAGGGCATCATCTCCCACGCGCGAGCCGGCCAGTGAACGCATCTGTCGCAAGAGCTGAGAGGGTCGCTTGTTCCCAAGCTCAACCTCAGTGAGCAGCTTGCGTAGCTGGGTATCTTGAGAATCGGAGAGGCGGCCTATGATTGCGGCCTTGAGAACTTTGTACTTGTCCAACTCTGGAGGCGAGCGGACGACGTCCGAGACATCTTTGATGGTGTCGACATCCAAGGCGGTCAATGTGAGAAAATACCGCGTGCTGTCTGCAACCACTCGGTGTATTTGGAACTGAGCCTCAGCCTGGATGAACCACAAATCTGGATTTGACCGCCAAAATAGAGGCAATTTGTAACCACCGACCGCTCCAACCTCAGGACCGGTGGCGTGTTGATAACTGCGTTTTGGTCGTCTGTGGACATGTTGTGTCGCGTGTCGGAAATGCACTAACTCGGGGTCACCACTTGCGAAACGAGCGTGTTTCACACTATCACTGTCGAGGGAAAATGCGGTCTGCAGATTGAAATGAGCAGAAAGTTCTCGGAGGGGTTTATTTTTAGCTAAATTCACAAAAAGGCTTTAACTAAACTTTTAAAAGCGTTGAACGGTGAGTGACGTTTTTCAAACTCACGTTTCCTAGGCGATCAACCATCTGTCTCATTTTATGGTGCTCTAGACGGCTGACGCCTCTGATAGACATGAAGCGTGCTGCAGTCTAGAAAAAGGGCCGCGGGAGTCGAATTTGCTTTCTACGAAGTTGGTTTAAATGGCGGCGCCACAGCTCTCTCTCTCTCGGAGAGAGAGAGAGGGTAATTTAGCTCCACCCCGTTCTCGATCATACAGTGAAATTTACGTTTTCTTTTTCATTAATTTAGTATATTTTTGGATATTTTGGAAAAAACATTAGCTGATGGATTTCTTATATTGTTTAGAATACGTATATAAAATTCAAAGTCATTTGGAAACGTATGCAAATTGTCCATTCACGCTTTGAATCGAGAGCGGATCTAATTTTTTTCCCGAAAGCCTGACCTGCAGAAAACTGATCGATTGTGACAAAGGACATAGAAAAAGTTATGTTTTGTGCGAAATATATCAGATGGTGGAGGATATTGTGGAGGGAACACCATACAGTGACTTGACACGAATAAATCAAAACACTTTTGTCTGTATCACCACTTTGTCGACCCCTTGGGACCTATAACTTTAGATCCCGATTTCCTGATCCTAGGCTCTTCAACTCGGGGTAAATGACACAGTCTCTAATTTCATTATTTCATTAACTTTAACATTTGAATAGTAATATATAGTATTCATATTCACTTTTGACTGATATAACCTTTCAACAACTTTTTTTTTCTGCCCACATTCAAGCCACGACTTTGCAAATTGCAACCATCTTTTTGACTGAACCCTGCTGTGACTGTACACACTTTTATTCTTGAAAAAAATCAGATGAGAAACATCGCATCAATACAGCAAATAGTAAAAAAATATGTTGGGATATTTTTATATTGGCATCAAAATGTAAATCGTCTCAATTATTAACCGATGAGGTGCGGCACAAATCAAATTCGAACACCGGGTAGAAAAGATCCAACCTATTACACATTAAACAATACACCACTAAATAAAGAAACAAAAATAAATTAATCCATCATAAACAGGTTCTCCCGGAAAGATACCTGTGGTAGGGGATATCAAAACAAACATATTTGTTTATTAAATATATGTCCGCAAATGAGCCGTTTGGTCTGTAGAGCAAAAAAACCATTCGATACTACCAAAGTCTATATACTTTGATACTACTTATTATGTTGCATATTAGCTGGACCACTGTTTACTTATTTATAATTTTATTTATTAACGAATAAATTATGGTTTACAATAATTGTTGAAAAACTGATCCCATATAATACATTTCACGACGATCCCAAGGTAGAAAAGATAAATAGACAAGAATGTTTGTTTTGTTGTCCCCTACCAACCCTTAAAGTTTGTCGGTATCTTTTCGGGACACCTTGTATAAAGGAAATCATGATAAAATTGATAATAAATTGTATTTAATAGTATTAATTAGATGTATTACAGATTTCTGAACAAATACAAAAATAATATTACATCTATGTCAAATCTTTTTAGAAAGTGAGGTATTCTTTGAAAAACGTATTCTGGTGATATGAGCTTTTGTTCAACAATCTTCGTGTGGCGGTGGACTTGGAATTTTCAAATATATTATACACGGGGTGATATACTATAATTTTGTAGCGCAGTGTATACAGGGTGTCCCAAAAAGAATGGGACAAGGTTAGAGCAGATTCCTTATAAGAAAATATTGCGATAGAGCCCAACTTGTCTAATCCGAGAGTTGTTTTGAGAGAGATGCAAGGTGTCAAAGTAAAATTGTTATTTTTGATTTTTTCAAATAACTTTTGAAATCATCAAGTCATTTTGATAAGATTTGGTGAATAAAGATAGTTTGACATGCAAAGTTCAAATCTGGCCTTGATATAGCTCTGACTTGTAGGGGGCGCCACTTGCACACATGCCCAGGCATTAAAATAGTCATAGATTTTTGTACGCACTTTTGTTTTATCGAAATATTATTTTTCCGTCATACTTATATAAAAAAGATATAGGTGAGAGTCGGATATTGGCGCGCGGTTGATAATACCGCGCCCCCATTATCCACCAGTAGATAATGATTTCAGGCATACTGCATAATAAGTGGTCACTTCGAACGTGTACCTCCACCCCAGACTACAAATATTTTCCTTATAACCGTCTGTCCAAAATCGCCAAGCGTTTTTTGCTTTTTTGTGAAAATCGTTATAACAATTAGACATTTATCGATCGAGCTATACACAAAACCCATTTTTCAAATGTAAGACAATTTGCTGCAATGGCTTTCCACGCTTATGAGGAGTACTGAGTGGTAACAATCGTTTGCCTCAAGTTTCATTTTCCAAATACTCTTAGAATCAAAATGGCGTCGTCTGGTTATTGCAGGCTGAGGGCGCGGTATTTTCAGACTAGGGTTTGCTTGATGCTTTTTTTTTTAGATCGCTAGATCTCCAGGAAAAAGAATAAAGAACGTTATGGAATCTATCTTGGATGAAAGCCGCTTTAGAATCCGTACGTTCCTGAAGAAAAGATAGTGGTGGCAAGAAGTCTTGAAAAAAATTGGAAAAATAGTTTTTTTTTCCGAAAGAATATAAAGTTGGATATATTTTTTTATCCAGAAACATTGGACATTGAAACTATTGTCAAAATACCCATGATAACGTCGATTTCAAAGCCCCATAGCTTTATTCCAAAATTTGACATTTGAAACAACATTGCATCGATCACCTCGAGTGCAAATATTTTGAGAAAGGTTATTCCTAGCCACATACAAAGTAAACCTTTTCAATGTAAATATGACTATTTAAGGGAGTGTAAGTGGCGCCTCTCCCAAGTAAGAGTTATACCAAGGCCAGATTTGAATTTTGCGTGTCAAACCACCCTTAATACCAAATTTCAACAAAATAACTTTATAACTTCAAAAGTTATTTGAAAAAATCAAAAATTAAAATTCAACTTTTACACCCTGATCTTTCTCAATATCAACTTTCGGATAAGACAAGTTAAGGTCGATCGCAATATTTTCTTGTAAGGAATCTGCTGTTACCTTATCTCCCATTCTTTTTGGGACATCCTCATATGCTTCTGATTTGCAATTAGGTATTTTTCGACATCTATTGTAGCTGGTAGTTTATATCATCAATACGCATCGCTATAGCGATCTCATATACTTCAAAACCTTTCGAATATATTTGAAGGTTATCATAGTCAATAAAATAAAACCAATGCCACAACGATAACCTTAAATTCTATATCTTTTCTTTTATCTTTTTATATATCTCTTGAAATTATCAGCAGTTCAGTATTCGACGGGTTTTCGCTCAGATTACCGTTCTTACCCATCAATTTACATGATTATATTTGAACAGTGGATAGAAAACAGCTCACAGGCAGAATCTACCCCCAGCCGATGTATACAAATACCCTGGGGCTGGTGGTTGCCACACCATTCAAGGGTGGAAGTTTTTATACTCGAAAAAAACATAGATTTTGATAGAGGGGAAATCGATACTTTTAGAATCGCGAGAGAAAGTGACAATGTTCTTGAGCATTTTTCACAGATAGCACAAGAACTTCAGATTTTATGGAACAAACGAACGAAAAATGAGGTTCATAACTGAGAGATTCTTTTTTTATTTTTTGTTGTAGACTCGATACAAAACCAGCTATAGCTTGTCAAAAATTCATCAAACGAGAAATTCGAAACATTCAGTAGTGTTGAACGGAAGCTTGTGAACGCACTATTAGATGAAGAAAAAGCGAAATGGAAAAAACACATCATCTTTCCTAAAGTCCATAAAAAGACCTTCAAACTGCTTTTCCATAAAAGTTTGTTTTTTTGTAAAATAGGTTTAAATTGAACATTTAACAACATATTTTAAATTTTATGAAAAATGGTTCGAATGATTATTGCTTTGATCTATTTTTTTCGGTAAATTAAATTTAAAGATAAGAATTCTAATTGTTATAAATTGTGTGCCGGAACAACGTCAGGAAACCTGGGGGTTGATTGAGTGTGATAAAATAATGGTGGAAAGACTAGACAAGAAATGTACTCTTTGTACGGGTCGATAAATCTCACCGTTTGGCTGCAAGTCGACATTTAACTAACTCATGTGACAAATAATTTGCTTCGAATGACATGATAACAAAGATATTGGGTCCTATGATTGAACGTTTACGTTAACTTGACGTATGCATTTCACCATAGTAACGCTGTTAGCAAATGGAACATTTGCGTAAGTGAACAATCTCAACAGATACGTTAAGTTAACGTAAACGTTCAATCATAAGCACCCAATGGGTGCTGTTAATTTTACGTTACCTTAACATGTCCGTCTCACCATCTTAACGCTGTTAGCAAATGGAACATTTGCATTAGTAAACAATCGTAACGTATACGTTAAGTTAACGTAAACGTTCAATCATAGCCAACAAAATAACACAAAAACAACATAAGATAACATGTCAACAACAAAAACAGCAGAAACAGCACAATAACAACTCGTTTCCTTTGTTGTTTTTATGTGGTTTTTGATGTTGCTGTTAATTTGTTTGTTGTTTTTTCCTTGTTATCATGTCATCCAAAGCAATATTTTTTCACATAAGTTTTTTTAATGTCGTTTTGCGGCCTAACGGTAAGATTCATCGACTGATACAAGAAGTAAATATTTTGTCTGGTGCCTCCTAATCTTCAATACAGCGTATTTGTTTCAGCTGAAACTTTGTACCAAATTTCATTTTGATTCGATAAAAAATATCCTGAATAGATCAATAACTAGAAAACAAAAATTGATCTTTGAGTGCTGGTAACTAAAAAGATATTGTAGAGTAAGTCTTGTTCCTAAGTTATTCAGAGATGTGAGGGAGTTTTTGGATACGGGAACAAAATGAAAGACAATGGTCTTAATGTCTTCGCGACGTTTCGTCTATTTTATAGAATTCATCAGGCTGAAAAATTGAAAAACAATAGGTAGTGGATATGAAAAACATTATTACAGCACAAAAAAAAATTAGACAAACCAAACAACGTCGCAAAGACAGTGAGACCATTGTCCATATCCAAGACCTTCCTCACATCTTGAAAAATATTGAGATTTCCAATTTTTGTTATATAACTTACCACCATTATTTTATCACATACAACCACCTCCCTAAGTTTCCTTACGTTGTTCCGGGACACCCTTTAGAAGTATTTTTTTTTTCAATTGGGGAATTTTTCTCATGGAGAACGAAGAAAATCAAGAGTTTTTGGATAAGACCGAATATGATAGGTTGTTCCGTTTATATTTCAGCTAATGAATATCTTTCTAATATATCCTAGTTGAGCAAGGAATGGTGAAGTGGTCAGGGATTGAAGTGGGCAAAGTGATGCTCAATTTATTGTTACAGTCAAGCTTTCGGAAGCATTCCTTCCTTCATCAGGACAAACAATGATGAGTATAACATAAAAACACAATTCACTCATACAGGATAAAATAATTTAACCACCATTTCCGTCAGTTAACGTTTGTTCATAGTCCCTTTTACAGTTTTTCATGTATTTTATTGATAATTTATTCATTTTAACCGTAGACATAAGTACAACTATGCTAATTTTGAAAATTTTAACATTTTAACTAATTTTAAATTATTATATCCTGTATGAGTGAATTGTGGTTTTATGTTATACTCATCATTGTTTGTCCTGATGAAGGAAGGAATGCTTCCGAAAGCTTGAATATAAAAATAAATTGAGCATCACTTTGCTCACTTCAATTACTGACTGCTTCCTCACCATTCCTTGCTCAACTTCAACTTGGCCTGTCACAAACCATCCAACCTAATATATCCTAGACAGATGTTTAAATTATCAAAGTTGAGGTGAATTTCATCAGAATTCAGGATCTCTAGTCGAAATAAACAAAAACGATTGGTTAACATTTTGACAGATATTCATATTTTTTATGAGAAACCCAGTTGGATATTTTTTTCAGTTCGACTGAAAATTTCCCCTCAGATTATATGTCTAGTTTATGGGGTTTATTTTCATTGGTACAAATTTTATGGCCTCTTTTATTTGTCAATCTTTACATGGCAACTGATAAATTTATCAAGTAGCCATGGACGCTCTTTGTTTATTTTTTTGGCCACCCATGCAATATTAATATACAGGGTTAGGAGAAATTACCAGAACGGTCGATTATTTCAAAAGATACACGAGTGAGAAAAAACTGTCTCACATGAAAGTTGTGGGGTTTTCAAAAATCTTCATATCTGTCATAATTGGAATATACAGGGTTGGGCATAAAGTTGTGGCAGATCAAAGTTGCATTTTTTTAAATGGAACCCACTGTATATTGATGGATATTTTAGTTATTCCTTCAATTTTGAGCAAAAATTGTAATACAGTTACTCCTAAATTCAACCGTTATCGAAATATCGCTATTCGAAAATGACATTTTTGCACTTTTGACATGCTATGAAATTCAAACGGTTTGAGATGGAAAAAAATGGTATACACTTTCTTACCTCAACTTTATGAAAGCTATTCTGTCATTTGAATAGAAGGTACTGTAGACTGTCAATTTTTTTTAACGCATTTTTTGAATGAATTAATTCAATTTCCTTGGATAGGTTTTGAAAAGTTAAGACTAGAAGGTGCAGACCGTTTTTCTCTATCTCAAACCGTTTGCAGCATGTTAAAGATGCAAAAATGTGATGTATAAAACGCGATAACTCGAGAACGACCAGATTCAGGAACATTATGTATATCACAATTTTTGCTCAAAATTGAAGGAAGAATTAAATAAGTCATTAATATACAGGGGGCTCCATTTGAAAAAATGCAACTTTGATCTACCATAACCTTATGCCTGACCCTGTATATCCCAATATATCTAGATTTTCAAAAGCCTCAGAGCTTTTATAAAAGACATTTTTTTCTAACTCTTGTATCTTTCGAAATAATCGACCGTTCTGGTAATTTCTCCTAACCCTGTATAAAAGTGGCTGTAAAATTCAAAATAACGAAAATAGACCCCGTAAACTATGGTATTAAAAAGAATGTTATCGGTCGAAATCTTCTATTTTCGATGTGTTTTTGTTTTTTTTTTCGACTAGAGGTTCTGAATCCTAATGAAATTTACTTCAACTTTGATAAGTTGAACATCTGTCGCTAAGTTCGATAGACATAAGTAGGTAACAGCCCCAAAAATTACTATCCACTATCCATGATACAAATGTAATGCATCTTTCGAACACTTTTTTCAAATCCACTAAGTGATCAGCTGTTAATAAAATGATGATTCGCTGGTTTCCCACGCCGCGTAGAATATTTGCTGGTGATTCAACTAATAGGAGAGGCCAATTTTGATATGGTGCCGAAGAAATGTAAAGTATCGTAGGACGCCTCCGCGTGATAAAATTCATAGGTTATGTTTAACATAATTTTGAATTTTCTGTCGGAAATTTGTATCACGTATTATTATTATTTTGGATTTGACAACCCAGAAGCAAAGCCATAATAAAAATAAGAAAGAGAATGTGTTTTAATCTAATGTAAGTGAGGTTTTAGTTGAAAAATTATGTTAAATAATCGTTTCTCGTGTTGTATATTGCAGTGGGCCCCTCTTTAAATTTGAAAGTTTCCGCAAGCCCCAAATATTGTATACAGAGTGACCCATTTAAAATCGAGCCAACCCCATAACATTTTTATTTATGGAGCGATTTTGACGTTTTTTTTGTGGAGAGTGAAAAGGTTCATTTTGAGGCCAGGCGGCGTCAAGTTTTTTCAAAATTTAAGGCCTACTAGATCATATTTTAGAGGATGAAAAATCCAGAATCCCTATTAGCGATTTTTTTAGAAAAAATCTGTCAACGCCACTGAATTCATCCAAATTTCATGAAAAAATATAAAAAATTGACGATTAATTTTTTTATGCACCAAGTATTTTACGTCGAAACTCTTGCTATAGCTAATCTATCAGAAGAAAAAATATTGAATACAAACATTCAATAATAATTCTCATGTCAAAATACAATGAAAACAAACAAACGAAACTGACAAAAAAAAAGAAGAAAAAACACACACGGAAATAATATTTTTGAATTGAATATTTCTTCATGAAATTTGGTACAGACCCATTTCAGGGGATGAAAATCCAGTGGCGTAGGCAGATTTTTTCTAAATATGTTTTCTGGATTTTTCAGCCTCCAAATATGCTTTAGTAGGCCTTGGTTTTTGGAAAAAACTGGGCGATGTATGCCCTCAAAATACACCTTTCCCCTCTCTACATAGAAAAAAAAATCGTCAAAATCGATCAATAAATCAAAAAGATATGACGGTGACCCGCTTTCAAATGGGTCACTCTATAGGTAAAATAATATTGATTATATATTTGTTCAATTCTTAGTCATGCCAAAAGTCCGTATCAACAAATCAACATCAAACGGGAGAAACAGTTATTCATTGAAAGAATTTCACCAACTTCCCCTAATTATCTTCAAAATTCTCGCGTCTCCCGCTTCCGATGCTTCGCCGTTTTCATGCAGTTTGGAACCCGAATGCGAACCAGCCCGGCTATATTAAAGTTGCGGGGATCGATTTTCCACGCGTGGATTTCAGTTTTGTCCCCGTAAGCTCAATGAGGTTGCAGGCCGACTGCAAACTTGTTTATTTTGCCCGCTGATTACTGATTTTAGATTGACGTGTGTTGTATGTTTGCATTTTTATCAGTTTTGTGTTGTAAAATATGAATTCTCTTGAAAGTTTAGTTTCAAAGCCATTCTGTAGTCGATCATTATTCGATAAGGCTAAAATAAAAAGTCTTGGGAGGCCCATTCCAAAGTTAAAAATAGAACAATCTGTGTCTAGCAAAAAATGACTTTTACCAGGACATTGAATCCAGAGTTTTATAAAAAAAAGGCTTATTCAAAGCATACCTGACTAAAGAGGGTTATCGATAAGTTTGCGGCTGCTAAATATCGTCGTATGTATCTTCTTTTCAAATAAATCTTAATAAGCTGTTCATTTTGTAAAATTGATATGTATTGTTATTAACGTTTGTAACCTAACTTTATATGTTGAATCATTTTAAATCCATCGCTTACAGTTTTTTTTAGACGTGGACCCAGAAATTGGTTTTGCCTCAGGGTAGCCGACCCTGCAACCCCCACAATTTATTGATCGTTTGTGATTTTGTTTTTACAGTGCGACTCAAAAAGGTCCCCATTCCCCCTTCTATCTTTTGAACGAAATTTGGACACACCATGTGAGGACGATCTGCATTATTTGACATAGAAGTGACAGCTGAAAATGTAAAAATGACGGCTGGGCGCCGATTACAATTGCCGAGTTTCAAGCCTCTGCTGTCGTTCCTGTTAATATGACAGCTTGTCAAAAAAATATATATATTTTCAAACTTAAGTAATATGTACTTACCCGGAAGAGTTTACTTCTCCAAACTGAAAGGATATGATGAGGGACAGAAGATCACAAAATTAGCTATTACTCAATCCTTTTGACGATTATTTATCTCACCCTACTTTTTTTTTGGTTGAATACATTGGGTGATGTAGATAAAGAATAGTAAAAGCTTTTAATATAATACTATCTTTGTCAGTTGTTTATGAAGTGTATAAGTTCATCTCAAGAAATTTCAGTAAAAGCTATTGCTTATTTTTTATTCACATTACCCGAGGGGTAAACCGCGTTGGAATTATGGTGTACCACCTGGTGGAATTGTACCTGGAATTGTTAGAATTGTAATCGGAATTGTAACTGGAATTGCTGGAATTGTTATTGGAACGTTGATTTTTTTTTTACTGTAAGGGGTTATAACACTATTTTCAAAATAGTTTGAAAAATTGTATGTTTGTTTTTCTTGAGAAAACGTGAGAATGATAAAACATTTCCATTATTGTTTGATATTTTGATCGCCACATCTCTAGTAACGCTTTTGTACTCACTCATCCCTACTTTCAATTTAGAACTTTAGAACTGTCGTCGGTCATTTGTCAACATTTCCGTTTCGGTCGGCTTTTTGTGGAATCCCGAAATCGAAGAATCATTTAGTGAAACTCAGCCCTTAATAAGTGACTAAAAATGTGTTGATTTAAATGTAGGAATGCGCGTAATTAGAAACATTCTTTACAAAAATAAACTACCTGCCTAAATTATTTTGTTCCAATCTAGTCCACCAAACTCTATAGGTAATAATAGGTTTGTTCAAACCAGAGCTCCAAACTAGGTAGTCCAAGCCAATCAGCATTTTTTATTACAGTTAGTGAACCGTAATAACGAATGCTTAATGGGCTCGAACTCTCACTCGAACTAGTTCGAACAAAACGAGGGACAAAATGTTCGCATAACAAGTTTATTGATTTATACTTAATGAACACACAACCTGCCTACCTACATTCATTTACATGCATCTACTTCTCAGATAAATCAATAATTAAAGATACAGAATAGAAAATATTTTCGATGTCGACAACTTTCGTTGTTATTGTCTTATGGCATTTTCCTTGAAACTTTACTTTTACAAAACAAGAGAAACAATATTTATTGTTGTTTGGCATACACTAATAATTCAGGTATTGTGATAAACTAAGAACGGTAGATTACATTTTAGAATGTTTACGGAATTGTCACTGGAATTATTCGATTTGTCAATGGAATTGTCTGAATTGTGACTGGAATTTTTGTTGGAATTATTGGAATTTTTTGGAATTGTTGGAATTGGTGTACAAAATTGCGAAGCGCGGTTTGCCGCTCGACATTACCCATCGTCGTCAAAAGGATTGAGTGATAGCTTATTTTGAAGATCGTCTGTCCCTCATCATATCCTCTTGATTTGGGAAAGTCAACTCTTGCGGGTGAGTTGACAGCAAAGGCGTGAAACTCGGCACTTGTAATAAGGCTCGAAGGGCCTTAAAAATAAAGTATCACTCAACCCCCCTTCTCCATTTGATTTTTTCATTCAAAATGACGCCCAGCATTTTCAGCTGTCCCTGCTATTTCATACATATGGTATGTGAAAATTTCGTTGCCATATAAAAAACGGTTCAAAAGAAAGAAGGAAGGGGGGAAACCTTTTTGAGTCGCACTGTATACTGCATAAGCAATGGTTTACTGTGTGGCCGTGGGATTTAGCAGTAACAATAATAAAAAATGTTAAGTCATTTCGCCCAGTTACAGATCATGAGACTGGGCCACAAACAAATAACACTTATGCCTAAAATTTATTTATCTACAACCGTGCGACAACTAATGTATACCACACGATTATGTGTGTGGTAAGTGCACACCCTGCCAATACTAATGGCTAACCTTCAGATTTTGTACAACATCATGGGGGCGGCCATATTGGATTTCCGTGGAGGTATTTTTATGTTGGCAATAGTTATATGCCAAATTCAATGTGGATGGTAGCATATGATTCTCGTTTGACAAGCGAAAATCTGTCACTTCCACTTCGAACTGGAATTCAATGTATCTTCTGTGAGATTTGGATTTAGTTTTTGAATTTGGATCACAAATTTGATTTAACAAACAGTGCAACTACCTATGCGGAAGGGTGATATTTAGTAGTTTTTAAATTGTGACTTGTAAAGTTCTCTTTTTTATTTCACATTTCGAGTAATCCGTTTACCCAATTCGTTTTGAACTACATATAAAAAATTATGGTTTTGTTAAGAGCAGCAAAGATTCCCATAACAGAGCAGGTATTTTCTTGTCTTATCGCAGGTGATAGGTGTTATATTTATAGTTAGTTTGTTATCATTTTGATATTCGCATGTTTAAAGGACGGTATATAATGGCTGTAATGCAAAACATATTAGGTATACCCAGGTATAAATCTATAAGAAATAAAGATCCTATTAAAAAGTTGGCTGGTTTGAAGGTAGTCAACCCAACTGTTGAAGCATTCTACCGATCAGAACTGAAATCGGACGACGTGATTACGCAACACGTCTAACACCAGATAATGTAAGTCGTCGCTGGAAGAAGATAAAATAATAGAAATGGAATAAGTTTATTGATTGAATGCGATACGTCTGTGGACAATCCGTCACATAACACCAACTAATAGCGATATGACCATGTTATGCAAAAGTAACGACAATTACAAGGTTTAAACATTATAATAAACTTGTATGAGCGGGTCCTAACAATATATCAATGTTTTATAATACTTATTTTGTTTAAAATAAAAGTTATTTCGAAACAAACATGATTAAATCAAATTTGTCGGTTTTTCAATGCTACCAACATAAATATACCTCCAAGAAAAAAAGCAATATGGCAGCCCCCAGTGTGTTGTACACATTGAACTCCATACTACGTACCTGGAACGGACCCGCTCATTATTGAGAGTGAATCAAGTAGAGAGAGCGATTGTTACGTATCCCTATCTCTTTCTAACTCATTGGCCTATACGGATGGGGAATAGAGAGAGATAGCGATAGTTACGGATACCTGTCTCTTTCTAACCCATTGGCCTATACATGGAGATGACACACTTTACGAGTCGTTAAAGACAATGACCGGGTCCTTTCCAGGTACGTAGTATGGAGTTCAATGGTTGTACATTTCTTAACATGGTATTAGCAGTCCATTTTATATTCAAGTCCGTGGGTAAGTGCCATACCTATCATCGATCGTTGTGCTGCAATAATTTTATTCGCGCACGTTGCTGTTAACAACGTTTATTCTGCCAAGGGTGGCAAAATGCCATATATAATTTTTTATTTCTTGTAAACTTTTGGATATTTTGTCACCGAACGGTTGTAGATAGAATACTGTATAATATTCGTATGGTAATTAGGTATTACCGCCCTCCAGTCATTACAAATTTCGCCTCACCGGCTCGGTTTGCAATTTTCACACTAGCTCGGTGATACCCTAGTTACCACACTTATTATATAATATACTAGGTAATATAATTCCGTATAATTTCTTCAGTGCAAGATCCGTCGCAAAATTAAAGCGATTGCCGTGAGGACTATGACTATAATGATAACATATTTACATACTTCTTATCTGAATTAAGATAAACGATATTTATTCTAAAACAAAAAATTATATGAACCGTTATCTAATTAGCAAGATATCAAATGGGTATCACTAGCAAATAATCATCAAAACATATTTATATCGATTACTTACATTATTAGGCACCCTTCCAATCTCAGTGAAAATAGTTTGAGCATATGACCAACAAAACATGAGAAAGAATATGTGGAAGAATACCAGATAGAAAATCTGGGCGATGGTGTTGTCGACAGTAACTACAAATTAAAAAAAAATTACCTACTAAATGTAGTAGTTCTTAGTACTTACTTATACATAGCTGGATTACATATGCATAGTACGACCAAGCAACAATGGATATTATAAGCAATACTGGTATCCATTTGACAGCCTTCAAACACAAAAAGCAGTGTCCTTTGTGATCTGTTCCGGGAACAGCCATAATAAGCACTTTTATTGTTATTCCCTATTTCAGTCTTGTAAAATAATTCATTTCAGATATTCTAAGATCTCATATTCTATGCTATCGGGGCGCGGTTTAAACAAAATGTTAACCTGAAAATGAGTGAACTGCATTATTTGATATAATTCACTGTATTACTCACTGTCCATATATTTTTACATTCTTTCCTTTAAATGTTTCTCCATTAGCAAAAACCAG
The DNA here is from genome assembly GCA_958502075.1 of Orchestes rusci. Taxonomy (NCBI): domain Eukaryota; kingdom Metazoa; phylum Arthropoda; class Insecta; order Coleoptera; family Curculionidae; genus Orchestes; species Orchestes rusci. Next base: position 15,551,668 of record OY293303.1, read on the forward strand.
GCCACTTGTATTTTCTGTATTTCGGCTAACATGAACAAAACTGTTGTCAGAACATGGATGGATCATTGATGACATTTGTTATGACTTTTATTGACAGATGATTTGATGATTTTTTTTTGGCAGTGGCTACTGGCTAGGTGTAGGACGGTAAATGTATTTTTCCTTGAGTGCACTACGCCAGACTACAGTAAAAACCAACAGGGTTCGTGTCATGTCTGTCTATTATCAAACAATTATAGCCGTTTTTAAGCGAATGACCAAAATAAATTAGGATTTACCGCGGTTATTCTCTGGTTATCTTACACATAAGGGGAAACTCTAATGACTTCAGAGAAAGGTGACCGCTGATTTCGCTTGAACGAACTGGTATTTACCACTTTTAGAGATAGGTACTGGCTATCTCCGGATGATGTTTGTTTCGCTTTTGAATTATTTTCTGATAAGTAAAATTTCTGACTCTAATTTATTGAAGAAGATTTTGTTTGATTTGTTGCGCTCGCTTGTTTGGAAAAAAAACATTTTTTTCCTAGTTTTATACCATAAGATGGATATATGGTTCTTGCTAAGTATGAACCTTTCCATTTTTGGTCAGCTTCTCTTCCTTGTTTATTAATTTCAAAATCATCACATAACAGTCAACCAAAAATCAAAAAGGTCTCAAGTAAGGTAAATACCAAGGAGAATTTGTGATAAGTATGACAGAAAACAGCTGAGTGATGACGTCACAAATTAAGAATAACAGTTATAACCACTCTCGCTTGAACGCTTGTGGTAAATACCAAACTGAAATGGTTAATACCAATTTATTTTGGTCATTCGCTTGAAATCAGCTAAGATTTGTTGACCAAACCCAAACTAACCCAATCTAACCCAAACTAACCTAAACTAATGTCTAATTCAACATTAAACACAAATTTAATAATATTGTTACTTTGGCGATCACCATGTTGCCATCTATAGCCTAGTTTACACCGAAAACTAGTTTAGTTCGGTCCGATAGGACCAAGTGGGTGCTGATAGTAAAGTAGGACCAATGCTTGCTTCTCGCCTGTTTACACCGTCTTGCAAAGCGTGAACTAAATGATTACGCGCGCAATTCGTCAAATGTCGAAAACAAGTCGAAATTATTTATCAACACAATTCGTAACCAAAAAAAACATAAGTAAGTACGCTCAAATATCCTTGGAAACTCAGAACCAACACAATTCACAATAATCACAATCAACATTACCTCATAATTTTTATCGAGATCGAACCAAATTTGGTTCGGTACACCTGCTGGCGAATACCGAACCAAGAGCGGACCAGCTTAGTCCGAGACTGTTTATACCATTCCAACCAAATATTTGGTTCTGATATAGTACGAATTTGGTACTTGGTCCGCGGACCAAGTTGTCGGTGTAGACTAGGCTTATGTCAACCAATCTGACCAATTACGGGCGACGGGCGACGTCCCTGTTGGTTTTTACTGTAGTATTTCTTCGCTCTGCATTAAGCCGGAAGCGTGATTTCTGTTCCTATTCCGAATCTGGAGAGCAACCAATGAGCGCGCGGGTCGAAACCAGAGGAATGAGAGGGGAGAACTGACGTGTAACTACCGCCAAATTTGAAATTGAATAATAGGTGTGTTTGTTATGCTCCACTGGTGCACACTTTTCTTCACTACAACACTCAGTGTGGCTTTGTTTCTGAAATGTTTGTCTGTTTTTCAGCATAGAATATCTTTACTAGTTTAGTGAAGATATTCTATCCAGAAAAACAGACAACCATTTCACAAACAAAGCCACACTGAGTGTTGTAGTGTAGAAAAGTGTGCACTGGTGGAGCATAACAAACACACCTTCTATCCCAGGTTTTTCAAAACTATTAAGAGTTTTCAAATGATGGGCTATTTTACAGGATGGACCATCCTCACACAAAAATATTGCGATAAACCTCAACTTGTCAATCCCGAAAGTTGATATTAACAGAGATAGGGTGTCAAAGTTTAATTTTAATATTTGATTTTTCCAAATAACTTTTGAAGTAATCAAGTCATATCGATGAAGTTTGATATATGGGGTTTGTTTGACATACAAAATTCAAATCTGAGCAAGGAATTGATCTTACTTGTAGGGGGCGCCACTTACACACCTTTTCACTCATTCAAATAGTCATAACTTTCTTGTATGCAGTCATACATTTTTTTAAAATAAAAAAAAAATCCATCATGATCATGTTTACATGAAAAAGGTATACTTTGTAGAAGTGCCTAGGAGTAACCTTTTTCAAGATATTTGCACTTGAAGTAATCCATGCAATGGGGTTTTGGATGGAAAATTTTGAAAATAAACATAGGAGGCATTGAAAACGGCGTCATCATGGTCATTTTGGCATTAGCTTGAATGCTCAACGTTTCTTGATCTGAAAAAAATATTCTAATTTTACATTTTTTTTTTAATTTTTATCTTTTTTTGTTTTTTTTTTTTTCATAAAAAACATTAAACATCGAGACACTTGTCAAAATGAACGTGACAACAACGTTTTCGATGCCCCCGATATTATTTTTTAAATTTTCCATTCGAAACAACATTGCATAGATTACACTTCAAGGGCAAATATCTTGAAAAATGTTACCCCTATCGACTTTTACAAAGTCTAGCTTTTTTTACGTAAAATGACAAAAAAATCAATTTTTTAATTAAAAAAAATGGTCGGGTGCGTACAAAAAAGTTATAACTATTTAAATGAGTGGAAATATGTGTATAGGTGGCGCCCCCTACATGTAAGACCCATACCAAGGCCAGATATGAATTTTGCATGTCAAACAACCCCTATATACGAAATTTCATCAAAATAACTTGATTATTTCAAAAGTTATTTGAAAAAATCAAATATCAAAATTCAACTTTGCATGGCACCCTGTATCTCTGTTAATATCAACTTTCGGAATTGACAAGTTAAGGTCAATCGCAAAATTTTTTTGCGAGGAATCTACTGTTACCCCATGTATGTCCCATTACTTCTGGTTCACCCTGTATAGGTCATTCAATAAAAACTAGATGATACTTATTTGTTCTTTGTTTAACCATTGTTTGATTCCTTGTCAATGAGGAAGTGTAATATGGTGCTGATTATTAATCATTTTTAACTCTCACCTTAACTGAAAAACAAAAGAACTTCATTAATATTTATTGTTTTTGAATTATTAATTGGATACATCGTGTTCGTATCATATCCTTTACAGAGCTACCCATTTGAAATCGGGCCAACCTCATAACATTTTTATTTATGGAGTTGTTTTGAACTGTAGAGCGGAAAAAAGTGTATTTTGAGTCCGGGTGAGGTCTAGTTTACTTTTAAACCAGGGCTACTAGATTACATTCAGAAGCTGAAAAATTGTGAAACCAAATAGCGATTTTTTTAGAAGAATTCTGCCTACGCCACTGGATTCGTCATCAGAAAATCAACACTCATGAGTTAACTTTGAATTCAGGATTTTTTAACTCTAAATGCGTGAGAGTGTGGATAGATGAACATTTTCTTAATCGGTGGATATAGAGCGAAATAGAAGGTGTCAATGATCTAATACCAGAATTCACGACTAAACTCTCGCCTAGTGGGATCTTTTGAAAAAAAAGAAACTGCGCGATAGAACGAGAAAAAAGATCTTTTAAATGTAGTAGATAAAGCTGACGTTCCAAAAAATTTTTGACATGACACGTCTGTCACTCAAAACAGGAAGTCAAACAAAAAAAGCTAATAGTCCAGGAGATCAAACTTCATTTTTCTGTTCTAGTTCTTTTTGGACATGATGGTACAACGTTGTTCCCACATAACAATGAAAGCATATTCATATCTTCAGCATGTACTTAGAACGTGCGTCAACTCATATGCTTACGGGCATATCATTAGCATGCTCTACGAATATATACTCATGTACCAAATATATTCTTTAACGTATATGCGCTGACATATATTCTCAGCATGTGCCAAGAACATTTTACCATATGCTTATAAATGCTTGACAGGATATAATTTTCACCATGTGTTAGAACGTGCCTAGAATATGCTTCCAATATATTAAATGAAAAAAACCAGCCCTTTCAATCCACCCGATCCAGTTTTTTCAAAGTAGACAGGCCTAGGTAGTTAGGTACCTATCTATAGGTACCTCTTGTATGAACAAAAATATAATACAATCTTATTTGTATACGGTGTATACGTTATTATCAAAAGTGTGTAACTTGGAGTTCTCCATAGAAAAAGTTCTCCTTCTACAATATTTTTTACTTCGTCTGTCAGACAGGCGGGTCTGCGTACTCGTCATTTTCATGAACAGCGTTGCCAAGTGTAGCTTGGCATAACAATTATTACGATCATGGTTCTGGATTTTTGCAATAAAATAGGTACTATGGTGAAAGCAAAGAATGATCCCTACACTCAAGTAGAAGTCAATGTCAATTTCTTCAATAAATATTGAATAAATGTAACGTCAAATAGGATTTACACAATTAAAAATTCCAGAATGAATAATGAGAGTTCTTGTTTAAGTGGAAAATATGACAACAGTGCCGCTGTGCCGCTTATCTATTTCCTTAGTTGCTCACGCGCATGCGGCTGTGGGGCACGCCATTTTGATATTTTGATGTTTGTGAAGTGAGTAGAGTGGTGTGGTTTGCTTTGTCCTCGGTTTTGCCAAAAAAGTATTAATCGGTTGATTGTATCTGGTTTCTAAACTTTTGTGTGATTCATGTTGATACATTTGTGTGTGTTATGTGATTAAAATGTGGAATCAGGAGTTTGATGAAGTGTCCTGTGCCAAAGATTTGCTATAGTCTATAGTGGTCGGTATTAGTGACAAGTTTATAAGCCTTATAACTTTGCATCTTCTTCGGATTGGATTGATAGACCATATACCTGATGATAAGTGATTGATTGTAATCAGGCTTATTGGAAATTGATGAATGCTTCCTCCGGGCTCTCTCAATATATAGGTACCTACCTACATGATGGCTGGAAAAACACGCGAGGCAGGACTGCTTTCTTTGGATGACAAGTTTGAAGAGTCCATTTTATACCTGATTCCCCAATTTCTTATAGCTGTGTCTAATAGTGATAATATTGATTGTAAGTAGGTATCAGTTTTTCTTGCGATCTTGTACTTATTGTGCTTATTGATGTTGACAATGAAATTATGTAATGATTCAAACGGTTTCATTTTTGGCAAGCCTTGACATGTTTCTCTTTACCTATCTCTGCATTTTTGATTTTTAAAATTGTGCATGATCATATTTTTTTTAACTAGGAATGGAATAATTAGAGTTTATATTCAATCATGATATTATGTTCCTACAATAGATCTGGATCTGTATTTATAGATTTAGAATGTCTTGATTTATTTTCAGTTGACAAATTCGTGACTTGAATTTCATTTGTTTATAGGTACTTGGCAAAAATAAAATACTCCAAATATAGTATATGAGCTGATTTTATTTCTAGGAATGTTCACAGAATATGCTGAGATATATAAAAGAGGATATACTTGGTATATTTTGGAATATTCCAGGAACATTCCTGATCAAAGTTCCATAGCACATGCTACTCGCGGCCAAAAGATAATGCTCAGCACCTCCCCAGTATATATAAGTATTATTCTTAGCACATGCTCAGAACATATTTTCAATATCCTTATACCAAGGAGAAGATGCTGAGCACATGCTAGGTATATCATTTTGTTATGTGGGTTTTATTGTGAAAATCGATTTGCTTCCTTGGAAACATTTCAAAGAGTATTTATTTGCTATTTCCCTTAGGGGCATATTGAAACGTTTCAAATAAAGTAAACAACGTACTGCCCAGATAACAAAATTAACTTGAAACTTGCTAAAAAAGCACTAAGCTTAAGCAGAGGTTTGCTTTTGGTGCACTGCAAAAAAGCGCTTGGCTAGTCGACAGGCGTCCCTCCGGCCGATGCAAAAATAGCAATTCATAAAAAGCACTTTAAATAAGTGCCGTCTACGCACTTCGGATATGTGCTTAGTCTTCGCTTCAGAGAAATGCGTATTTCACGCTCAAGAATTCTGCTCGTCGTGCGTTCGAATATACTGCTCGATGTAGGCTAAAATATATGTAAACACTGGATACCTAGACTTTATTTTCCAGTACATAATTAACGATGGACAATAATTCGAAACAAACCAGCATGCATACCAGTTAACCAATTTGAAATTTTACGAACTACATGATATAATATAGTATAGATCTCTAGAAATAATCTCACTAATCTCTTTATACAACATGTATAAAACCCTCGAAAACTCGAAACAATACTCTCCGCAACATAATTGTCCATTATTATAATTGTTCTCGAAAATACTATTATCGGGAACTTATTAGCCTAGTTTACACCGATAACTCGTTTAGTTCGGTCCGATAGGACCAAGTGGGTGGGGATAGTACGGTAGGACCAATGCTTGCTTCTCGCCCGTTTACTGTGTCTTGCAACGCGTGAACTAAATGAGTACGCGCGCAATTCGTCAAATGTCAAAAACAAGTCGAAATTATTTATCAACACAATTCGTAATAAAAAAAAAACATAAGTAAGTACGCTCAGATTGCCTTAGAAACACAGAACCAACACAATTCACAATAATAACAATCAACATAACGTCATAATATTGTTCCAGATCGAACCAAATTTAGTTCGGTACACCAGCTGGCGAATACCGAACCAAGAGCGGACCAGCTTAGTCCGCGACTGTTTACACCATTCGAACCAAATATTTGGTTCTGATATAGTTCGAATTTAGTACTTGGTCCGCGGACCAAGTTGTCGGTGTAAACTAGGCTACTCACATCACTACTTATTACTCTTATTAGGCCTAATTATTCGTTGTCCTCGTCCGCTATGTTGGTTCACAAACTCAATCACAAAAAAAAAACAAAGTGGTTCACCAATGCCAAAATATCACGAATAACTTTGTCAGTTAACTACTTTTCGATACAAAGCACTACCGTGATTGCGTCTTGTTTGGCTTGTCTCTGAACTCATCTGCCCTGGGCAAATGCAAAATGCAGATAACAAAGACCAACGCTGTTGTCAACCAATCAGGCAACTGGGTAATACAAAACATGTCTGAGATTGTTTGGAAAAATGAAACAACAAGCCTAGCAGTACTTGAAAAGCGATTACAGGGCAGCATAAAAGCATATATGTATTTTGAATGCGCGTATCATTCACTTTTTAAGTAATGTTGCAAGAAAGAAGCATTCAATAACCGCTTATTGAATAATGATATAAAATACTATCCTTTGCTTGTCGGACGCAAGAAATTTGGCACGCTGCAATCGGCTTGCTATCTTTGAAGCATTTATTCGGCAGTCCTGATGTGCTTCAGATTTTAACAAAATTAGAAGCTATTTAGGAAGCGCTGGCAAAGTATGTATCATTCGCATAAAAGTGAATGCATATTATAGGCACATATATTGATGTAGTCTTGCCAAAAATAAGTATTTGATAAGCGCTTAGTGAGTAAATGATATAAATTGCTTCCTTTTTGATTGCCGGCCGTAGGAATTTAAGCACCTTGCAGCAGAGTGTGCTATCTGAGTGTGGTGAATCCAGAAATCAAAAACTTTGGCCTTGTGCGTTAGTGAGTATATATTCCATGCGAGCACAATTTGCACGACGTAAAAGACTTCATGACTGGCACTTTACGGATAACTTCACAGAAACTGACGAATATGTGGTCAAAAAGTAACTACAAATAGATTGTATGTCTTAACAACAATGAATATATAAGTATTTTATTATAATAAAGTCTCATCATTGAATGATCTAAGCAAACGCATGAATAGGTGAAAAAGACAAACAAAATGGATTTGAAATTTCATCTTCTGGGGTTTAGCCCCGCTTGGATAGAAACTAATTTGTGTCATAGTTTTAGTTTCGAAAAATCAAGCATGTCTTGGAAATTCACCTAGTAGCTATTTTTCTCACCAGTAAAGTGCTTCGTCTGTCGGAGATACGACAAAATGTTATTGAAGAAAGTTGATCAGAATGAAAAACTGAATGAGAAGCAAAATTTCAAATCCCTCCGCCTATTTTGATATTTTGTATTTTTTCATTCCAAGTTTTCAAAATAGCATGAAAATTAATTTGATCTTCAAATTTTATGTCTGTTTGTGTTTTTGTTTTTTTAAATTTTAAAATTCGTTTTTAATTTGCAAGATTGCGTAATTCATCATCAAAAGAGATTTTGGTGATAAATTTTTCTAATATCTTCAAAAAATCAAAGTTAGCCGAGGGTTTTGAAATTTTGCATTCTAACTCAACGCACTTTACCAATGAGAAAAATAGCTTCTAAGCTCATTCTCAAGATAAGCTTGTTTTTTCGAAACTAAAATCATAACACAAATTAGTTTCTATCCAAGCATTGCTGAACCCCATGCAGAAGATAAAATTTCAATTCTCTTGTTTTTTTCACCTATTCATGCGTCGATTCGGGGATATACTGGTATAGTCTAAATGAACTAGTAGCACCACTTTCCCAAATATTTTCCCCTATAGCCGACAAATCGGTAGACTGTTGAGCGAATCTGTTATTTGAGTTGCTTTAGAGTTACGCTTAGCAGAGTCGGAATGAAGAAAATGAGTGCGAAGCTGTTTTGAGTGTCTCTGCACGTCGAAAGTTGGTTTTTTGTTTTTTTTTTTTAATTTTCTTCGGATGAAAATCGGTAAGTTGATATTAGTCATAATGAATATTGGGTTAGACTTATCTATTTTGGGAATTGAGCTATTGTTTTAACACTAAATAAATAAAATACATCTCTGGTGAAACTATGGTAACTATGCTAACTCGGCGATCGGAAACTTCCGCAAACATTCGGACCAAACGGAAGTGGCAGAGAAAGATCAAAGGAGTTTTGGCGAGTGCCTGTACAAAATCATCATACTATGATCTAAGGACATGTTCTAAAAAGAAATATAGGTCTTCTCTCAAAATAAGTACCTATACAGGGTGTTACAAATTCGATGGGATAGCATTGCTAATTCCTAAACCATAAGAGATACAGCGTCGGTTAAATGGAGGCAAAGTTGCGCATTTTTATGCTCAACAAAATGCCGTTTTAAAATTTAAAAAATTCCGACTACTTCCGAAAATATCCGGAAAAAATCATTTTTTTCAAAATTCTTTTTTATTTCCTCCCGAGTTAGTTTGAAGGAATTATTGAAAACGAGTGGCACATTTTCATGGCCACTCTTTCTCCTCTTGAAGGTAGGGTGGTCGGAATTTATATCCGACGTTTCGATTTTCCGCAACCATCATCAACTTAATTTTTTCAAATACAAACCCAACTTTTTTTATGCATTTTTGGATAGCTCCTGACTTCCTGAACATCATGATGTGTCACACTTGTCATTCCAAAATATGCAGAATTATAATCCGAGATTTTTCAAAATCAAACCTCTTGATCTCTTTGTAATGCAATGCGCGTATCGTAGTCATGGTAACAATAACAACTTGTCACGCCTGTGGATAGTTTTGATGATCAAAAACCAGTCGAGAAACTGTTTTTAAGCTGGAGTTTTATTATTCAAGCTCCAAAACTATCCACAGGCGTGACAAGTTGTTATTGTTACCATGACTACGATACGCGCATTGCATCACAAAGATGCATCAAGAGGTTTGATTTTGAAAAATCTCGGATTATAATTCTGCATATTTTGGAATGACAAGTGTGACACATCATGATGTTCAGGAAGTCAGGAGCTATCCAAAAATGCATAAAAAAAGTTGGGTTTGTATTTGAAAAAATTAAGTTGATGATGGTTGCGGAAAATCGAAACGTCGGATATAAATTCCGACCACCCTACCTTCAAGAGGAGAAAAAGTGGCCATGAAAATGTGCCACTCGTTTTCAATAATTCCTTCAAACTAACTCAGGAGGAAATAAAAAAGAATTTTGAAAAAATTGATTTTTTTCGGATATCTTCGGAAGTAGTCAGAATTTTTCAAATTTCAAAACGGCATTTTGTTGGGCATAAAAATGCGCAACTTTGCCTCCATTTAACCGACGCTGTATCTCTTATGGTTTAGGAATTAGCAATGCTATCCCATCGAATTTGTAACACCCGGTATATCTACCTACCTATAGAATATTACTCTTCACCATACTAATAATTCAAAAACAATATTCATTGTGAATTACCTAACTAAGGAAAACTTCCTACTTATTATACCTCCCTAGCTATACCTCTAAACAACAATTCTTTTTGATCGATTCTATTAAAAGTGAGCTCTTTTCTTGTTAACATTATCAGTTACCTATATTACACCGTATTATTTATCTACACTTCGTCATTGACGAGTGATCAAAATGCAATAAAACCGAGTGACATTGTTGATTTTTAAATTTGGCGGTAGTTGCATGCACGCCTGTTTCGACCGATAGGCGCTTTGCCATTGAAATTGTCCAAGCTAATGGTCACAAAAGAATACCTTGCATCAACAGTTGCCATGGAAATTGAATTTGTTTTAATACCTGTAACAATAAACTACAAATTGAATAACAAGATGTTCAAAATAACATAACATTCAATGAAATTAATGGAATCACATTTGCATTACAATCAACAACTAGTGGATTTTTTTTAATAAAAAATAATGAAATTTTGCTTTGAAAAAAAACAAACAAACTATGATTAACTATTTTTACCGATAAATAGGTAATTATACATTGACAGTAAGTAGTGGCAACAAGTAACTCCATCTCCATGGCAACTGTTAATGTTCTTTTGTGACCGTTGACTTGGAAAATGTACGAATTTTAGGTTGTCGTAACTTTCTTATTAATAAATGTATTTTTTTGAAATGTTGGTCACAGCTATTTGGAAGCACTCCAAATCCAATGGAGTATTCTCTTATGTAATAAAAAAATCGCTAATAAAAATTCTTCATTTTCTGTCACGAAAAAGTACCGTGGTTTGCCCCAAAAATTGAAATAAATATTTCAAAATTTGTCCCGTAGTAGACCCTTCATAATTTGACATTTCAAAAAAAAATTTTGTCGAAATCGGTTAATAACCTGAAAATTCACAGGTGTGTTTCCAATCTAAATGGGTCACACTGTATATATCACATAAAACGATGTTTGTCCATCTTCACTATAGCTTATACAGAGTTTTCTTCATTATATGTTTGCATCAAATCTCTGTTAGAAACAATTATTGACAATTTATTGTTTTTCCCAAGACGTAGTTCGTGTCTTCTTTATGCGTTTGTTATTAGATATCCATAACGACTATATTCTGGAAGCGCAGCGAAAATATTCTAGTATTTCTCAAGAATAGTCTTCGAAATCATTCATGCATATCCTCGTGATAATCCTGTATTCGATAGGATTGATCTGTTAATAAACCTTTAATTTTCTGATCTACGTCTCATTAAAATAAAAAAATCATCTTCTCAGATTGGTTTATACTTCTCTTCAAAGATCTACTTGGACCAAACCTTCGGAAATATATTTTTTTACTATTGTATGCTAGTCAGGATTTTTGGTTTTGCATTTTATTTTCTATTGGTACAATCTGAAATGGAAACAAAACAGAATTCTCAAAAACTTGAAATTTATTGATTTGTTTAAACATATGTTTATAATTTCTGAAACAAAATTAACAAGAGTTACCATGATTAAAAAAATCGAGTCTTGCCCATAACTACTATCATTTTATAATATAGTATTATAAAATGCTAATATTAACCATAGTTTTGGCGCTATTTTTTAATTGTTGGATACATATTCATAAAAGATACATTTATTGACTATAATTGACCACATCAACATCTAATTTTAACGTTGGAACAACCGCATGATGTAACTTTTCTTTCCAAGCATTCCAATCGGGTAAAGGGATTCTTGAACAAGGAATGTTTTTATTACTTTTACTTGGTCCTTCCATGACTCGAGGCGATACTTCATCTAGATTATCTGCTGAATCGCATATTACTCTAGCCAAAGTGGTTTTCCGAATCTCATTCAACTGGCGTGTTGTGAAGCTTTGAGGATTTTTTGGATTCTCATACCAAAACCGATCCCCATATTTCAACCTGACGAATTGATCCAGTATAAGGCAGGTTAAAGTTGGCCCCAGAATGCTTCCATTCAATGGCTTTTCACTCAGAGCACCAGTGTATAGATCAATATCTTCAACGGATCTAGAATATGCATGAACAGTAAGGAAGTAGGAGACTTTTGTTCGAGTAATTGAATACCTGTATATAGCCTTGATGTTCTCCAGAGAAGAAGGCTCCATTATCCCCTTCAAGTCATTGAACGTTCGGCTACGATTCAAGCCACAGTGTTCCTTCCAGTGAACATATCCTGGAAGACCATGATCCCGTCCTCTCTGGATATTCAGAGAAACCAAATCTAATCCGCACATTTTTGGCAGTGGATCGCGATCCTGTCTTTCAAAAAGATGGGACTTCAGCTCATTGGTGAAATAACTGTCTGAAGCTTCGATACTGGTATTCATTGCCCCTTCCAGTATTCCATCTAGCTGTCCTTGGTGATACAGTTTGAATGGATCAAAGAGCATTCGGCGCATTTGAATAAATTCGAAGCTTTTTGTGTCGTTAGCTCGAATCCTTACTAATCCTGGAATAATTGTGTGAGCAAAACGGAAAGCGGCCGCCGCAAATTCATTGGATATACTGGGGTCGATGGTTTCGTTGTATTTATCGAAAAATCCCTTGTCTTTGGGAGTAAGATAATGTTTTTTCATTAATTCCCGACCTAGAAATATCCAAATGAGCGAATTCTTCATTTATAGCATAAGTTAAATAGCAACCTAGTAATACTGGCAAGAACTCGTTGTATGTGATATGCTGCATTTGAGCCCCTATAATTTTTCTTGTCTCCTGGAATATTATTTCATCGTTCCAGTGAGGATTAAGGGAAGATACGTTTTTTGAAATCAAATTGTGATATCTAGCCCATACTAAATGCATACTAGTTAGGTGAAGATTTTCGTTGGCTCTGGAGTCTCCTAGGAGTTTTGTTATATGTAAGTGAATTTGGATGTGTGAATAAATTACCAGACGTGAAGCAATATCTTCCCTTATTTTTTTCTTCATCTCTATTGCATCCATCTTTCATATCTTCAGAAATGGGCAACAATGTCCTGTTATCTTGAGTAACGTACATTTTAAGCAAACCTTCTTTCCCTGTTCTGAGAGACAGCACTTTATCCTCATCAATTCCATAGACCACAGAACCGTCGATGAAAGCTGAAGCTTGATTCATTTGTTCTCGAGAACCTTGAGGGAGACCTAATAAGTTTTTACTACATTAAGTCAACTTTTACCTAAACAGCAAGTAGGACTTGGAGCTGACCGAACAAATTCTAAACAGGTAACATTATACTCAGCAAACGGATCGGCAGCATCGATGAGTACGGGAAAACAGTCAGGCGACATATTACTTTTCATCGGACAGCATGATATGCTGCTTCCATTCTGTTTTTGACTCAAAGCAGTAGCTGTGATATCATGATCCAAAAACTGACCCCAAACCGCCAGCATGACCGTGAATTTGGAATCTGTCCTGTAGAAAGGTCTGTGAACTTCTAAACTCACAGTTCTTGCAGTTGGTAACGGTACTCCGGATTTAGAAGACCGTGGTTCACTTAAACCTATAAAAGCTGCAATTAGAAGTCTTCATGTTGTGATTCATCTACCGTCCGCATATTCTGGAAGTAATGCCCTTCTAAATGGTCTGTAGGCTACGCCAAATACTGTGGGGTTTTTGAGATTATTGCAACTTCCGTTATAAGAGCGGTACTTTCGGTAAGTATCACACTGAAAAGATTGACTGCTTGAGCACATCTCTATCATGAAATCAGTGGTGTAAGTGGAAGGACATAACGCTTTGATTGATGTTACGTTGCCACTTGTACTACAAGCAAAGAGATTGCCAGTTGAAAATAACTACTACTGCTCACACATACTTGAATAAGAATTTAGTGACACCTTCCAGCTCGTAGCCCATTCTTGATACATTTCTGGCTTTTTCGTTGGTTCCCAGCACCATCTGATGCCTGTAACTTGGACTGTCAACCTCAAGCGATGAAGTGTTTTTTTCTATATTGTCTTTTTTATTCAAATATATTTTTCCTTCTTCCACTGCACGCGTTATGTTCACATTTCGAGTTTTATCTCTATGCTCTTCTGGTAAAGGCCATGATCGAGTAAAAAGCACCGATGTGAACCTTTCATCAAGTAACACACTATTCTCCCCAAAGGAGGTTGTGTTGTTATTCAAAGGCAAGTTTATTGAATAAGCTACAACAATGGTCAGAACCGTTAGAATTCCTATGCTGAAACACAGTAATTGGTATTTTCACTGGAAAAATACATGTACTTACATCAAAATACTACACAAACAACACTGAAACTGTCTAACGCGTCTTTTTCTGGCTAAACTCGACCCAAATAGATATTGGGGCTGTTGCGTTTGAGACGGTTCCAGAAGCCCCGTTGATTCACTTGGTTGATCAGACATCTTTAGCATCCGTTTTGATGTTCACGCATTGACAAACCATCTACTGATACGAAATTGTATTCGAAAAGAGAACAGGTTTCAAGGAATTGGATACTCGGAAGCCATTGAAGTATGTATAATGAAACCTTATATTGTATTGGTTATCTTATATTTCCTTTATTACAATATACATGGTGACTATTAATAATAATTACATAAATATATAAATGCATTCATAATACAACATCAAGTAGATTTTGATCTGTCTTTATAATAGAAGACTGTCCACAAACTAAATAGTATAAATTCAATTATTAAAAATATCGAATTTCATAAGTATTGTATCAGTATCAGTCAGTCAAGATTCCTGAGTTTTGAACAATTCTTTAATTTCGATTATCACATTTGGCTAATATTAAAATGGACAATTCTTATAATGAAACTGGTTGATCACAATTATTAATTAATTCATAGCAGTTTCAGAACCACGAAATATGTGAATAATCGATGATTTTAAGTTTTTTTTTATTAATCATAGTTTCTATTATGAGTAATTTCATGACAAGAAATAATGCTGTTTTAGATTTATCCGTAGTTTAGGAAATCATTGATTAAAATAGTTCTGAAGAGCTTGTACGTTTACGACAATTCAGCAAAAGATTCTATTATATTCTGAAACCTGAGGATTATTGGTTAATTTTATGGAGGAAAGAAAATATGTAAAATGATCATTGATTCCTGAGGATTATCCGTTGCAGTTTTGACAATAAGCAAACATTCAATTGCATTGTAATTGTTATTCTTAAATAGACACATAAAGCATGACATAGATTATATGGATCTACTGTTGTCCAGGATCTTCGTCAGAAAGACGTTCGTCATAGTTGTTATGCAACGGAGGAGCTGAAAAATCAAAATGACCCATTTGCATAATTTCAAGGCTCTTACCGGAACATTCATCCAAAGGTGCCGATGCCATATCAGTAGAACAACCTTGCGATGGTTCTGGCATGTACGTGGGCATAGGCATGGGCATTGCCACTGGTAAATGCACAGGCATCGGCATGGGCATGGGCATACGGATAGGCATAGGCATTTGTTGTGGGAAAAAACCATCTGTTTCTTCATTAAGGGCTAGCCATGATCCAGCTCGTTTGGGTTCCATTTGAGGGGGAGTAACATGCATGATTGGCGGAGCATTACGGGGTATGTGGCCCACAGCGACGTAAGAGGTTACTTCAAGATTGGAGTGACAACCAGAGAGCACGAGTGATACCTAAAAAGTAAAAAACATTAGCACTACTTTGTTGACATATTTCTAAAAATGAAAGTCCCTGATGTTCATAGGAGGAGATAGAATGGTTGTTGCGTCCGCCTATCTAGCTTGAAATGAATATTTACTTGATTTTGTAAGGGAATTCCCGTTTGGGTTTTAACATCCAAAAATTTGAAAAAGTAATCTCATTGATTAATTCTGAATGTGAGCAGTGTGGTTCAGATAATGTATTTACTTCCCTGCTCTCCTGAGCACAATATTTTTTCTATTAATAAGAAGTTGATTTTCCGTCAAGTTCTGTACCCAGAACATTTGAAAAATTTTCATGATTTCAATATGTATTATACATTATAGAGGTAATCGTAACTATACAGGAATGATGAAAAACTGACAAAAAGTGCATGGATATTTACGGATTTTTGAGATTCTATAATTTTGAGGTGACAAGTTCATTCAAATCCGTTTTTGTGTGTATCCATATTTGTGATCCATAAGATTCCTAAACATAAGCAATAGTCACCTTTTGATACCACATAGCTTATATTCTTGAGAGAAACATTTTACTTCCACTTTCCCTTCATTGAAGATATTTTTCCCAAAGGTATATGTTTTCATACGTATACTCTTTTCTCAAACTTACCACATTACATAACTTGTGTTAAAAAAACAAACGTGGAATCTAGGTACGTACCTTCAGCTTATAGTTTGCTTGGAATAGATCGGCGTTATTAAAATTGGGTACGACAGATGTTTCCGGTATTGCCAATGGTATAATGTAGGTCCGGTCTCCATGTGCTCCCACGCCGGCACATCTGGCCCTTGCCAAATACTCTGAATCAGTTTTGTGGTCTCTTGCTGGCGATGTAGCTTCGCAAGAGATTTTCTTCAATGGTGAAGTCTATTTAAACAAACTCACGTACCTTTGATTGTCCATACCTGTCGTAATTCAACTTCCAAGCCACGTGTATTAATGTTAGACATGTTCAATACGTATACATTGATGTTTTTTGTGTGTCCTACAGCAAAAGCACTATCGTCCAATTCCACTTTCAATTCAATGTTACCTGCTGTACAACACCAGCGACAAACTGTTTTTTCATCATAAAGCTCCACTGGAACCTGTGACAGAAACAAGTTGATTAAGTTTCCTGCTTGGATAGGCTAAAGTGACCTGAACGGTTATTTTAATTTTCGAAAAAATGAGTTTTTTAGAAAAAGGAAGTAAAACGAAAACTTGACATTGCCGTTTCAAAAAAAGTTGTCAATGTTAAAAAATGTGTAGCTTTTGACTGCTCTTGATCATCAGTAGAAAAGTACGAGAAAACTAGTTTTTCAAAAAAATTCACTTCACGTAGGCTAACAAACCTCAACCAATATGGCTGGTACTCTTTCTATCGCTCGCGTATTTTTTTGTTGAACATGTACAGGTTTGAGTAGTGGTTTCAATTAATTTTTGTATACAAATCGTGTATAATATACTCAAATTGTAGACATCATCGTACTCTACTTTTTAATTTTTTCTGTAGCTAGAATCAGGTACTACAGGTTGCGACGAAATAAGGCGCTGGACATTCCTAGACCGAAGGATTGGACGGATCAGAACAGACCAGCTCAAATACGGGAAGGGTCGTGGTGGTTTACTGATGTCTCCAAGCATCAGAGGGACACAGGAGCAGGTTTCTGCAAGAGCGGGAGGGACAACAAAATGACCTTCTCGCTCGGGATTCAAGCTCCGAGATCCTACATGCCGAAATCTTTGCCATTACACAATATGTATATAACATTCTTGAGAGCGGCACCAATCACAGAACTTTCAACATTTGTTCAGATAGCACTTCAGCATTAAAGGCTGTTGTGAGAAAGGCAGTACACTCCAAAGCAGTATTAGAATGCAAAGAGGTTCTGCATAAGATAATCCAAAATAACAACAGAGTTAGGCTGAGAGTTGGGCCCCGAGCCATAGCGATATGAAGGGGAATATTGAAGCTGACAGACTTGCCAAAATTGGATCATGGCACAGGCCGATAGAACCCGAACCAATGATTGGCATCCCTAAAGCAGAAGAAATGGGCGAGGCGAAGAAACTTCTACTCGAAAAACCCACTCTATGCTGGAATAATGCCCCTGGCATGCTACATGCTAAGGCAATGATAACAGGACCTGATATGGACAGAAACAAAGAGCTCTTGAATATGAGCAGAAAAGACCTCCGCACAATGGTCGGTTTATTAACTGTTCACATGAACCTGAAGGTTCACCTCCACAGGATCGGAATCGGGGAAGATTTAGACTGCAGGTGATGCCTTGAAGACGTAGAGACCGTAGCCCACAGCCTGATGGAGTGTCCGGCTCTTCGTAGCACTAGGATGAAATACCTCGGAGCCGAACTCACAACACTTCAGGCTCCAGGAATTGGAAGGGATCTATTTGAGGGACCTGCTAAGCTTCGCGTGAGCGTCGTGCCTTCAATAATCTCACTTCTAGCAATTGTGGGTTGCAACGGGCCCAGGCCCAGGAGGCCCAAGCAGGTTATGGAGTGAGCCACTCAGTCAAACATCTACAAAGTGCTGGACAGTTGCTTTGCAATCCAAACCTCGATATTTCCGGAACGGAAAGAGATATTAGGTTGCGGTCTTTGAGAGGTCCTTGACCAACTCTTCACTCTTCAAAAACACGTACATGGTTGAAGGCGATGTATTTCTTTCATTCATCTACCTGTACAGGAGTACAGGCTGGACAAAGGAAGTCATGTTTTTTTTGCAAAGTTTAGTGGTTTGCCAGTTGCCCAATTTTTGATCTCGAAAATGTTTCTATCTTTTTTTTGAATCTTTGGAAAATTGACTATAACTCAATTCAACAAAATTTAAAGTGAGTGTGTCATTTAACCCTTAAAAAAGGACTTTTCTCTTGAGAATCGGTATTTTTTTTCACACTGTTGCATATGGAGTGGATTGATTTTGGACTAGAGAAAAAATTAAGGTTCAGATTGAACGTTACTGACTCCAGTGGCGTGCAGTTAAAATTTGATACTTTAAGAAACAAAATTTATAAATTGTACATGCAAATTATCAGCTTCATGGGCAAATTCAAGTTACAACTCTTTACTCTAGAGGTGTATTGTAGTGTCGTAGCAATAATAGTTTTTTTGGGTTGGTAAGAAGTATTAAAACAAATCACTGCACGTCACTGGAGCCAAAAACGTTTAATTCGTGCCTCAACTTTCCTCTGGTAGAAAATCAATCCGCTCTATGCAACAGTGTGGAAAAAATGAACAATATGATGAAGAATGAATAGATGACACACTTTTAAAAAAATTAGATACCTAAATTATTGAGTTATAGCCAACTTTTGAACAGATTTGAGAAATTATTTTTTCTCAGGATTGTCCAAACATTCAAAATTTGTATTTGAACATTTTCAAGATCAAAAATGGGGAATTTGGCATGTCACCAGACTTTGCTTGAAAAACATGACTTCCTATATTTCCCCTGTATAGGTGGATAAATAAATGAAACACTCCGCTCCAACCATGTACGTGTTCTCGAAGTATTGGTCAAGGACCTTCCAAGGACCGCTACTCGATATCTCTTTCCGTTTCGAAAATATCGAGATTTGAATTTGAGTAAAACTTGACATTTTGCAGAAGTTAAGATGGTCATGAGATCTTCTTGATATGGTGGATGGATATGAAAGATTGGATAATTCTGGACGAGAACTGTTATGATCAGTTCGGTTTGAAAGTTGAATATCAACAAAGCTTTGAATTTTATCAAAATGTTGTGAGCGTTTTAATCGGACAACGTCGTACTTTTTTTCTGTGGTATTAAAACAAATATAAATTCGAATAGAGTAATAATAAAGCTTGGGTATTCTTATTTTGTTTATAAAACTCCCATAAGAATCAATGCAAATGAAAAAAATCAATAACTAAAATGCATCGATTTCCAAGAAACAGCCGAAGTAAACTAGCCACACGTCACGTTAACAATTGAAAAAGTCACACGTGTATTTTTTTTCATTCAACGTGACCTTTCAATTGTTCCGCTTTCTCTGATTCCGTGTACCTATATAGTTTGTTTACCTCAGATGTCTCTTTGTTTTGAACAGGGTTCACTTTTTTTTTAATTTTAGCGCAAGAATTATTTTAACAAAAATTGTGTAGAAATAGATTTTGAAAAAACATTTCCATTACTACAAAAAACGCGAGAGACATTCATCGATGGCATCTACATTTTCATCATCTTTGTCAAAAAAAAAAATAGTTTTTCGAAAAAGAAGAGAAGGTTGTAATAATACAGGGTGTTTCCTAAAGATTGGTAAAAAATTCGTTGTGTGATTCCTGGGGTATTTTCATGAAAAAAAGTTCCTATAAACATTTGCCGAAAAATGCTTCCTAAGGGAGCTACGCCCCTTTAAATAGGGCACCCCGAAGACGGTTTTTCCTCAATATTTCCGAAACCTTACATACAAAAATCATGAAATTTGGTACATCATACAAACTTTTAATGCTGAATGAGAATTTGAGCTCAGAATTTCAAAATTTTAATCAGGGGCGTACCATACTGGCGGGGTTAAAGGTTAAAAGAATCCAATTTTTTAAATGGTATGGTACGCCAGTATGGTACGCCCCTGATTAAAAATTTGAAATTCTGAGCTCAAATTCTCATTCAGCATTAAAAGTTTGTATGATGTACCAAATTTCATGATTTTTGTATGTAAGGTTTCGGAAATATTGAGGAAAAACCGTCTTCGGGGTGCCCTATTTAAAGGGGCGTAGCTCCCTTAGGAAGCATTTTTCGGCAAATGTTTATAGGAACTTTTTTTCATGAAAATACCCCAGGAATCACACAACGAATTTTTTACCAATCTTTAGGAAACACCCTGTATAAAGGATGCGTGAAGAGTTAAAGAGACATCGGAAAATACCTATTAATCGATGCAATAACTCTTTGGAGTCTCCACGAAAAATTATCAACCATACAGCACAATCTAGCATGGTTCATGAACAGGAAGGAAAACTATCGGAATCGTTTGGAGTTGGAACAGGGGTGAAACAATGTTGTTAGCTATCGCCTTTATTATTTCTCATGGTGGTTCTTTAACAAGTAGTTACAGGTTTAGAGTAAGGGCTCATCAGGGAATTCGACTGGTGTTTGATGTCTCAAACATTGAACCCCATATAGGAAAAGATGAATACATTTGAATTCATTTGGAAGGAGCTAAAGTGGGATTGAAAATAAACTTTGGAACAACAACAGAACTGAGAATCAACGCAAAGAATCACCAGCAGCTGGTAGTAAGTGATAGAATTCAACAATCTGAATATCTGGGGAGCAACAATAATGGACGAAACAGATGAAGATATCATTTTAGTGGAATAAGGAGCGTTTGCGAAAATGAGAAAGACCAAACCAAGAATATTCGAAACTATGACTTCCAGGGAACGTAAAACATGCAAGTTACAGATCTTCATATTACAAATGCCTCCGCCAAATGTTCAACATACACTGTCCAGACAGAAATACAAATGAAGAGCTGACGAGAAAATCAAACCAAAGTCCCATAGGTGAAGTGATCAATGAAAGAAAGTTGGGTGAATATGGGCCACACATTAGGAAAGCCAACCAAATTAACAGCCCTATTAGAACACCCAAGGAAACAGGAACCGAGGGAGAGCTGGGAAGAGATGAAGTTGATAGCACGGGGAATAAGTTAGAGAGTCATACAGTTACTCATTTTTCAACATGGAGACAAAATCGGAAAAATCACTTACCAACAAATCCGGACCTAGCTCATCCAATCTGATTGGAGCAAATACTCTGAATTCTACAGATTCTTCCAGATCTGTTTTGTATGCTCTATCTACAGTTAATTTGACGCTGTAAGAAATTCTGCCATATTCGCAATGATAAGAGCTCGGTAAAGAATAGGGAAGTTGAAAGTTCACTGCAAACCTGTATTCGCCACTAGGCAATGATCCTGAAAATCAAATATGTGAATGTATAATTCGTCATTCAGTCATCTTACCAGGTCCGTGGGCTATGTTGTCGATGAGGACAACATCATTACGGCCATGATAGCCGACGTTTCTATATCTGGTTTCATTCGACTGAGCGTCACGATAACTTTCTCGTTTCGTCCAATGAGTCCTCTCTTCGCCTTGAAGTCTGATTCGAATCTCTAAAAATGATTATTGTTAATGATTAGTCGTAGTAGTAAGTATCAGTTATTACTTTGCATTCTCCAAAAAACAACACGGTTTCAAATTTACCAAAACCTATCGAAACAATGATAGGCCTCTCTTTCCGAAATCTAAGAATTTCCTTTGAAACGATCGCCATTTTTTAAACCTACATTAAAGAAGTGTTTCTCCAGAGTATAGGCAAAGTTTACTAAATATACAATTAGTAAACTTTGGTATAGGTATAACCCTAATCTGAATTTTGCTCAAAAGATTATCTACTTTTAGCTGATACTCCTGAGCAAGTTGAGGAACAAACAAGCAAAAGTGATTACCTATATATTTTGATGAAAAATAAATATGTACTGCGACGTTTGTTCCAAGTCAAGCAGTAGGGTACACAGAAAAAGGCTTTGGCGAGAGGGGGAGAGATGTGGCAATTCTTGAAAATAAACAAATGAAAGTAGAATGATATTGTTGAGTTCGTATTCAAAGACCACATAATTCTTTGAACTATGTAACCATTTTTGGCGTATTTTCTCAAGTCTTGGAGGAAAGGGCGGAGACGCCCATTGAAAGACGATACAGGAGTCAACTTGTCATTAATTAAAAGTATAAATACATTGTATTGTCAAAATGTATCAAGAATACTTTTTAACGAAAAATGATTCAGAAATGAATGTTTTGATTTGAAAAAATATTCGAAGAATGGGTATATCTTCAACTTTCACACATTGAATTTTCTCAAATGCGCATCGCTACTCCGGCCAATTTGGAACTTCCGAACAAAAAAATATCTTTCCTCACTTTTTGTGAAAAATTTGTGTTGATAATTTTTTTACATTATATTTCCTACAGAAACTTATCAATCAATTGTCATCGTGCTTAATTTATGTAGACGCATTCGCCAAATAATAATTCTCACTAACGGGAAGGATAATATATTTTCATCATAAATGATTTTAGAGTCATGGGTATAAAGATATAAATCCAATTAATGTTATCTATCATAAAAGATACTTACTTCTAAATTCCTTTGGAGATCTGAAGTAGCACATCGCTTCTCCGATAATCGTTTCTCCAGGATAGAAGCTGAATTTTTGTAGTTTGATAGATATTCTTGAAGCCATTGCTTTTGCCCTTACACCCCTAAATATATCCAAATAATTGAAATTCACTTCATACTCCTCTTGTCGATTACAATTAGACGCGAAAAAAATTAAAAAACAAGTCCAAATATATTTTATATCTCATCTTAAATCAAGTCAAACTTTATCAAACGACAAATAATTTTTAAGCTTACCTCCTCTCATAAAAACTGGACCCGGAATTGGAACAAACGGAAAACAATAAAGTCGGATTCGTACAATTACCGGGTAACCATGTCCCTAGTCAACTGCAGAATGAAGAATGAATACTGTTCGGGTTCGGTAGTGTAGTAGTGTCGCTAAAAGCTAAATTTAACCACACACGTTTTGTCCTTGACCATTTTCGATGTTGAATATATTTTTGCATTTTTGATATTACTCAATCAGGCAATCGCCTTTTGATTTTATGAGGTGTCTTGATTTTGATATGATTCGGGTAAAAAGAATAATTAGATCTATGTAGTTTTCTTTTATTTTGCACACATATGGCAATTATTGATTATTTTCATGGAATACACCCAACCCACTGACATAAACTGTATCAACGGTATTGACCGATCTATTCGGTTATGTATTGAGAAGATTAAGGTTTATTTGGAGAATTGTTGAAGTATTTTCGAACCGAACTAAAAACAGTTTATTGTATAGTTTTCAATAATCAAGAAGTCATGTCCATCAACAACCTTTAGATTCCAAATGAATTTTGATTCAGTCATAGTTGAATCAAAAATTCAAATTGAAAGATTATTTGGTATTTTAATTATTATATAAATATACTCATAATTTGTACCAAATTTGGGAATTGATAATGATTCAAATCAAATAAACTTATTTGTTTGGCAGTCAAAAAGTTGCGGGGAATGTGCGGACGCCGGCGACGCGGCGCCCGATAAGGAAGCTAAGTGGTGTACGAGAGCATATAAAGGTGGCCACACACATGTGATGTTTTGACAAAAGTTATTTGACTACACTGTTTCAAGCACTTTTGATGTGTGATTATTAACCGACAACTGGCAAATATTCGAAATTTGGCAAATATCAAACATTTCATTTGTTGCATGGTTTATCGTTTACCGGGTCTTTTGGAAAAAGTGTTACAAACTTTGATAGCAGCTTGCAAAAGGAGAAAGAAAGTTCCCATAGACGTTGGTCTGCGTCGTTTCGGAGATATAGGGTGTTGAATTTTGAAATTTAATTTAGTTTTTTCAAATAAGTTTTGAAAAACATGAAATTTTCCTAAAACATTAAATAACTTTCGAGTTTTTGGGATGAGAAATTACGATTTGGTATTCGTTTCTACGTAGGATTCAGAGGGTGTTTGCTATAATTTTTCACTTTAATTTGCCCTAACTTTTTTGTCAGTGAACTCTGGGATTTCTTATGACTAAATTTTAACACTATACGTTTTTTCTGAACCAGTGCATAAGTACCAAAGAACCAAAGAACCAAAGAACCAAAGAACCAAAGAACCAAAGAACCAAAGAACCAAAGAACCAAAGAACCAAAGAACCAAAGAACCAAAGAACCAAAGAACCAAAGAACCAAAGAACCAAAGAACCAAAGAACCAAAGAACCAAAGAACCAAAGAACCAAAGAACCAAAGAACCAAAGAACCAAAGAACCAAAGAACCAAAGAACCAAAGAACCAAAGAACCAAAGAACCAAAGAACCAAAGAACCAAAGAACCAAAGAACCAAAGAACCAAAGAACCAAAGAACCAAAGAACCAAAGAACCAAAGAACCAAAGAACCAAAGAATCAAAGAACCAAAGAACCAAAGAACCAAAGAACCAAAGAACCAAAGAACCAAAGAACCAAAGAACCAAAGAACCAAAGAACCAAAGAACCAAAGAACCAAAGAACCAAAGAACCAAAGAACCAAAGAACCAAAGAACCAAAGAACCAAAGAACCAAAGAACCAAAGAACCAAAGAACCAAAGAACCAAAGAACCAAAGAACCAAAGAACCAAAGAACCAAAGAACCAAAGAACCAAAGAACCAAAGAACCAAAGAACCAAAGAACCACAGAACCAAAGAACCAGAGAACCAAAGAACCAAAGAACCAAAGAACAAAAGAACCAAAGAACCAAAAAACCAAAGAACCAAAGAGCCAAAGAACCCATGAACCAAAGAACCAAGGACCCAAAGAACCAAAGAACCAAAGAACCAAAGAACCAAAGAACCAAAGAACCAAAGAACCAAAGAACCAAAGAACCAAAGAACCAAAGAACCAAAGAACCAAAGAACCAAAGAACCAAAGAACCAAAGAACCAAAGAACCAAAGAACCAAAGAACCAAAGAACCAAAGAACCAAAGAACCAAAGAACCAAAGAACCAAAGAACCAAAGAACCAAAGAACCAAAGAACCAAAGAACCAAAGAACCAAAGAACCAAAGAACCAAAGAACCATTGAACGAGAGAACCAATGAACCAAAGAACCAAAAAAACAAAGAAACAAAAATCCAAAAAAATTAAAGAACCAAAGAACCAGAGATCTAAAAAACTTAGGGACCATACAACGATAAAAACCAAAGAATCAAATCTTAATAACTTACCGCTCATTGTATAAAAAAAACCAGTTCAAGTTCAATAAGGTCCAACAAATTGAAACACATCGCAATCCAATTAATTTCCTAAAAAGATCTAAAAAATAATGATACTCTCTCTTCCCTTGCGCGCGCAACAACATAATTGTCCTTTCACGCTTGAACAAAAACTCGTAACTTGGCTCCCATATCCAAACATAAACATTTCCATTGTATAACATCTTTGAACCTATGTTTATACGAACTTTCTCTCCTTTCTTTGCATGATCTGGTTGCTGTCAAAGTTTGTGACACTGTTTTTATGCACCCTGTATTTGATAATAATGTGTTTGCCAAAAATCAAACATTCGGTAGTTGAAAGGTAAACTCTACGTGCGAAGTCGCCTTTATACGTTTATTCATGTTTGCAATCCAACAAGATAAACATACTCCAATGAATGAAGCATCACGAAATATTGAAAACAAAAATCGACACATATAATATCAGAATAAAAATTCTGGTACATTTTCTAAGCCCTTTGTCGACATCGTAATCTCTCAAAAATGCGGTGATCAATTTCAAAATGTACCAAAATAAAATGAGATGTAAAATCGAATTGTTCAGCTCCTTAAGAGGGCAGGAGCGCGAGAAAACAATAACAGGAAAAATAATCAAAAATGTATAATTCTAAATCGGTACGCAATAAAATGATGGGAGTTTTAGCACGCACTCTAATTTTCTTGAATGCTCATGAGTCCTATGAATATTCTTGTGACTATATTTTTTTAGGGAATAAGTATGGACCTTTGGATTTTTGATGTTCTACTAATAATAAGGCTAGTTCTGTAATTTTAATTCCGATTAATTTCAATGTGGATTATGCGTCCGACGGGAAGGCATTTGGGCAAAATGTACAACGGATTAGCAATGGGCGCTGGAAGTCGAGAGCTGATTTTTTTGAGCTTACGTCACTTATAGAGATAATCAGATAAGATCAGTGATCCCTGCAGTTCAAAATTACAGTGCAATTCTGTAATGTCCCTCCCTTATCTGACTTTTGAACCGTTTAATATATTAGAACGGAATTTGGACACACCATATGTGAGGAAGTTCTGAATTTTTTCACAATTACCGTTTTGACATTCTCAGCTGTCACCATCAGAGTGCTGAGAAATGCAGTATACGTGCTCATATACTGGGTGTTAATGTTTGAACGAGTCTGGAGGTGAAATGACATAAGTCAAAAAATAATCCTTCAATCATACATCTCGTCTGTAAATTCTATAAATAAAACCACGTAAAACATTTCCACGAGGGTGCTCATTCAACCATGCAAGTACGGGAGGAAGCCCCTGAACATAACATTGGTCCTATCGAGTACGGATATTTCTGGCTGCTCATGAAAATCATCGGAAAGGTGCACTGGGCAACAGAAGAATCGCATTAAAGTCAGTCCTCTCGTACTCGTATATCATTGGGTTTTTTGATGGGATTTGTAGTTTGTAATCGTCATGATTTTTTAAGAAAACAAACTCATTTTTTCATAAAGCCATATAAATTGTCTTTTTGAACAGGTTTATTCACGATTTATTCTCAGGCACCTTGCTATAAGAATCTCACATTTTCACGAAAATACCACGTGATTTTGATTGTAATATAAAAATTGATTGACACGATGTCAAACTCAGGTGAACAGGTTACCGTTACCGCAGCTTTTGATTTGAAAAAGATAAAGAATAGATCAATGGCGAATTAACACGATTTTCAAATTTTTTGGATAAAACGGATTTGAATAACTCTATCGACATTTTGCAAGTAAGGTATGATAGTGTAAAAACTATTTTGGAAAGGTTCAGATCGATCCAAACAGAATACGAAGAGTTATTGCTCACTGATTTTTCCGATGATTACGACGAAAACGAGGTTTCAGAAGAGCGTTATAACATTGAATATCGATATTTTCAAGCCTCGGCCACGGCGCATAATATTTTGGTTCAACATCGTCATCATCATGGTAGAAAGAAACAAGGTATGCCAACGCGCATCTCACTGTGACGTCAAATGCAACAAAGATACAGTGTTGCCGTATTTGCGATTTATCGCAATTGGACTACCTCTAGAAACCACAACTTAAGACATAATTTCAAAAAATATCGCTAAGCGGTTCTTTGAGTACTTACTTTGATTTGAGGCTACTTTTTGCTTTATCTATTTTGCCTAAAATCAAACATAATTTTGTATTTAACCTTTATTTTGAAAACGTTCAATTCCAGGGTGTACAGTATATTTGCGAGTTGGCAACGTTCACTGGAGTGTCGGGTTGACAGATGACAGGTCTTACTGGAATAAGTCCAAGGTTTCTATATAAGAGGTTGCCTCACTTTTACGGTCATGACGTCATATGTGTCTACTGTAGCGCCACTGCGGCCATTTCTCGAACCATTCCATCATAAAATCAAGAATGTCAGTCATCAATATCATAAACTCACTATTTATTTCCAGGTGGACGAGAGATTTTTTGCTGTCGATGGTTTTTCTTTTGTAAAATCATCCATTTACGTTTTGAAAACTGTTTATAAGTGTCTTATCCTTGGATTTGTCTATCAAATATGGTGTTTCAAAGGTAGGTGTGTCTAGAAATGATCATAATAGAGTTTGTTTACATGTGTTGTTGAATAGAACAGAATAAACAGTTGTGTTTATTCTATTCTACCTAAATTTAGCTTTCATTATATTTCAATAGTAGATTTCTCAGTATATTTAGGCAGGACTAATATAAAATAATAGTTAAAAAGTTGTGGAAATCTGAGGGTTGATGTTTTGAATATACATATAGAAAATACTCACATTTGGAACAGTATTTTCGCTTCCTTGACCAATAATATACAAACATAATGTCCCAAAAGATAATTTTACACCTCTATCAATATTTTATTTCGATTTAAATGATCAAATTAGCAAGAAATTCAACGTTTTATCAATCATTGATCGAATGACAGTAATGACACATGACACGAAATGATGCAGTCCGATTCAATTGCATGACAGGAATGACACTCAAATGTCAGAACGCGGACTGTTTCAGACCGCTTTCCACATATGACGTCATATTTCCCTCCTTCCGTCTTTACCTCAGGCGAAGTGAGGCAACCTCTTGTATACTGATCTTGGAATTAGTCTACATAAAGTCCGTCGTTGATATTATTGATTCGCATTTTGAATATTTAAAGGAAGAATTCGTCTTATCTGTTATTGCTTCGTTCGTAATTTTGTTACTTAGTGACCTAGTCAGTTAAATCCGTCTACCACCCTCGTCTGGTTTTTGATTGCTTGATATTATCAAACTTCAACGAAGATGGGAAAGTTGGGGAAATAGTAAATGCCATATACACAGGAATGGGAACAAGAAAAGAATTTTCAAGGTATATTTTTTGATTATTTATATATAAGTAAAGAAGAAAATGAAGAAATCAAAAGAGAGAACACAGAAATAAAAAAGGAAATGGAAATAATCAATGAAAAACTACATGTAATGGAAAGAGAAAAAAGAAGAAATAACATCGTTATACAAGGGCTTAGGCTGGAATCATATGGTGCAAACAACTTGGCAACAGAATTAAACAAATTTATGAGAAAGGAGCTGGAAATTGAGATAGAAATAAAAAATGCAAGAAAAATTGGGGAAACAACTTGTTTGGTGGAACTAAACAACTCAAATGATAAGCAAAGAGTGATGCAAAATAAGAAGAAACTGCGAAATACAACCGTAAGAACATATATTAATGACGATATGACTAAAGAGGAGAGGGAAATCCAGGCAAAGGTACGAGGTATAGCTAAACAGGAGCAACAAAAAGGCAGTCAAGTGAAAATTGGATATCAAAAATTGACTGTGAATGGAGAAATAAGGAAATGGGACAAGAGGCAGGGAGAGCTCATAAAAATGAGCGGAAAACCAAAAAACTGAATGGAGGAAATTTAAAAATGAAAGCGACGAATGACCAGGCAAAGTTAAATGGAAACGATATTGTAAATAGATTATTTGAAATAAACGAAATGAAAAGAAAACAATACAGAATTTTGAAAGTAGGAACATGTAACATAAAAACACTAAACGGCAAGAGTGAAGACCTCCAGGAAGAGTTTGAAAGAGCAAATCTGGATGTGCTGGCTATATCAGAGACAAAAAAAAAGGGAAAAGGATCGGAGACACTCGCAAGTGAACACATTCTAGTATACAGAGGAGTAGAAGATGACAAACACGCAGCAGCAGGAGTGGGATGTATGATACATAGAAACCTTGCAGAACGAATACAATCATTCACAGGAATATCAGAAAGAATCCTTACAGTAGAGCTGAATACAGATTTAGGAATAACAACCATAATATCTTGCTATGGACCCAATGAGGATGATAAAGTGGACAATAAAGACAAACTTCAACAGTAGAGTCGGAATAAAAGACGAGCAATACTCCACAGTTATTGGGAAATATGGAGAAAACGTACGGAATAACAACGGCCATAGACTGTTGAACCTCTGTATGATACACAATTTAAGAATAACGAATACTTTTTTTGAACATAAACAGATTCACAAGTATACCAGAGAAGTTGCTAGCAGAGAAGAAAAATCTGTCATAGACTACATCATAGTGGAAACGGAGAATATGAAAGATGTAATGGACACCAGAGTCAAAAGAGGATTTGAGATAGGAAGCGATCAGTTTCTTGTGATATCACTGATCAAAACAGAAAAGGAGGGAGATAAACCGGTCAAAAGATCAAATCACAAAACTATAAAAACGTATAAACTTGCAAATAAGGATATTTCACAAAAATTCAGTGCAACTATCTCCTCAAAATGCCAAGAAAGAAACAGAATGCCCAAAGAAAGCATAGAAGAGAAATTGGAACACTTCAAAAACATCATCATAGGATCAGCAGAAGAAATATGTGGAGTAAGTAACATAAGAACAGACCAGAAACAATCAGCATGGTGGAACAGAGACATAAGAGACCAAATCAAAAAGAAAAAACAAGCATGGAAGGAATACATTCAGAACAAAACATACACAAACTATGAAGCGTACAAAATTGAACGGAGAAAAGTGAAGCAGATGGTACAAATTGAAAAAAGAAAACAATGGTGTGAATTTGGTGAGAAACTAGAAGAAAAAGCTAAAGGCAACCAAAAATTATTCTACAAAGCTGTGAAATCACTCAGAGAAAATCAACCTGAAAAAACATATAGAGTGAAAGCGAGCAGTGGTGATATGCTGACCGACGACCAGGAAATCATGGAGAGATGGGCAGAATACTTTGAGGAACTATTAGATAACAACACCACCGAAACAACAGAGGAAAATAACTATGCACAATATGAGGAAGATACATACTTAGAACCAGACTCGGAACAAAATAAGACAATAGAAATTGAAGAACTGGAAGAAGCTATAAGAGAACTGAAAAATGGGCACCTGGTGTAGACAGGATTACTAGAGAAATGTATAAGAATATGGGACGCGATGGAAAGGAACTGCTACTAGACATCTACAATCATGTATGGACAAAAGAAATACTACCTGCGGAATGGAAAACTTCATTGATTGTGCTTATCTATAAAAATGGAGATAAGCACGAGTGTTCCAACTACAGGGGAATTACGCTGCCAACTGTTTCTACCAAAATCCTAGAAAAAATACTGAATAAACGAATCGAAAAAGTAGTACATCCTACACTGCATGAAGCCCAAAGTGCTTTCAGGAAAGGACGTAGCGCTCAGGACCATATCTTCACAATAAAACAAATTGCTGAGCGAAAGATGGAGCAAGACAAAAACTTATATCTTGCATTTGTGGACCTAGAAAAGGCGTTCGACAGAGTACCTAGAAAAAAAATGTGGGAGATAATGAAGAAAAGAGGGATCGATCCAAAAGTTATTAGAATCACTAAAATATTGTATAATGACAACACCAACTTCATAATCAGCCAGGGGAGAACATCGAACAGCTTCAAAACCACACAAGGACTAAGACAAGGAGGGGGACTAAGCCCGTTACTGTTCATCATATTTATGGATGAAATCATTAAGGAATGCTCGGGAGCAGTCAGAAAAATTAGGATCGGATACAGAAATATGCACCAGGTAGAAATATCGGAAGGAGTATTTGCAGACGACATAGTAATTCTGGCAGAAAAGGAAAAAGACCTTTCTGACAGCCTCAATATATGGAACACAACAATTGAAAAGTACGGCATGAAGATGAATAAGCACAAAACGAAAGTAATGGTAATGGGAAAACTAAACCACAACATTGACATAATAATCGAGAATGAGAAAATTGAACAAGTTAAAATGTTTAAATACCTAGGGATTCAACTGGATCAGACAGGTTCTATAGACACAGAGATAAATAAAAGAATAGAAAACACCTCAAGATTATTCCACTCCTTGAATAAGGCATTCATCAACAGAAGGGAAATTTCCGCAGAAACGAAAATGAGCATATACAAAACGATATACCGACCAATACTCACATACAGCTGTGAATCGTGGGTGTTATCTCCGGCACAGGAAAGCAAGATACAAGCTATGGAGATGAAATACTTAAGAAGAACGAGAGGAGTAACTAGAATGCATAAAATCAGAAATGACGTCATAAGAGAACAATTGAACATCGAACCAATACATACATATATTCAAAAGAGACAACTGAGCTGGTGGGGACATTTGCAAAGGATGGATAGCACAAGAAAAGTAAAACAAATCTGGTAGTCAAGAACAAGTAATAGAAAGAAGAGAGAGATATCGCACCAAAGAAAACATGGAACAAAATGTTGGAAGTAATACTCAGGAATAAGGGAAAATCAATACAAGAAGCAAAGCGGTTGGCAAAAAACAAGAAAGAATGGGCGAAGTTTATTTATACTTGAATCTGTACTACCTAATAGTGAATGTGTTGTAAATATGTAACCCTACACTATCAAGTGATGGTACTTGGGTTTTTCGATAATATATATATATATATATATATATATATATATATATAAGTATTTATAAATGAGATAATAACCACAGTAAATGAAACAACTTATCTGTTATGCTAGATAGCACTCGTGAAAAGCTACGTTCCTTTGTCACCATGGATACTATAAACAGAAATTGTAGCGTTTGACGTCATTGCGCAATTCAAGCCAATTTTTCTCCGAGTGTCTGACATACCTTGTTTCTTTCTACCATGGTAATCATCATAGACTAATATTATATGTAATCATCAGTCCGCGGCAAACGGAAACGCGGCGGAAGCATTGGCGAGCGGCGGCTCTCATATCTCGTGTGTTCAAACTAATGGAGCCGCATTGCCAAATATTTCGGCCAGTCTTCCATCATTAGCTCTACCGGAGTTTAGCGGAAGTTATGCCGATTGGAAAAGGTTTCGGGACATGTTCAACGCCATTGTCCATAACATAGTGCGTTATCGGACGGGCAGCGTTTTTATTACTTTGAAGCTTCTCTGAGAAGAGAACCAAAAAATATATTAGCTTCGTTGGCTTCTATTGATGCGAATTATCGCACAGCTTGAGAACTTCTGGAAAATAAAGAAACTATAATAAACTCGCATTTGAAAGAAATAATGGATCTACCCACATTAGGTAAAGAATCTCATTTATTACTAAGAAATTTCTCAAATACATTCTTTAAAAATTATCGAGCACTGGAGTCATTAGGTGAAAAAGTGAGTGAATGGAACACTATTTTAATCTATATTCTCCAATCAAAATTGGATGCCAATACAAAGCGTGAATGGAAAATTCATTGTAACAGCACGAATCCATCAATGATTGACGACTTTAATGAATTTTTGATTCAGAGATGCCAATTTGTTGCCCAGAAAGTTGGTTCAAGTTATAAGAGGTCTCATGAGTCAAAATCTTTCCTCGTCACTGGCAAAACCCATCGTCCAAAATGTCCTTGCTGTAAAGAAGAACATAACATTTACTACTGCGACAAGTTCAAAAAATTTAATATTTCAGATCGCTACAACAAGGTCAAGCAAATGAATTTATGTATGAACTGCTTACGAATTGGGCATAAGTCGTTAGAATGTCGATCGTCAGGATGCAAAATATGCCATCAAAGACATGCAACTCTATCACACAAGACACACGAAAATTTGCAACATTTTAACTCAAGAACTAATCACGCGAAAGCAGCAGTGATTCTCAAGTTTTGAGTACTAATTCAATTGCACCAACAAATAACAATGAACAACCACCAGTTAAATCAATAATGACGAACACTTGTCAAAATTCGAAGAATTCTTTCATTAAATTTGGTTGTCTACGGCAATCGTGTACGCTTTTGATAAGGATAAAAAAGCTATATCATGTAGAGTTTTATTGGACTCGACAAGCCAATCAAACTTCGTTACTTCATCAATGATCGAAAGTTTGAAATTGAAAAGTTCAAAAATTGATCATGACTGTATAGGAATAAATCAAATCAAGACTAAAGGCCCCCACAGACCGGCATACATGTGTGTCATGCCAGCTTGTCATACATGTGTGTCATGCCAGCTTGTCATACATGTATGACAAAAGGGTTTACCCACAGACCACAGATTATCAATCTTGCTTATTGTCAGCTACTTCGAAAGTGCACGAGTAGCGGTGAAAACGAATTTGTTTTTTAGCAGCGGCGTACGCAGTTTTAATAAAAAAAAAGAAAAGAAATAAGTTATTGCGAAAGCAAAAAGTTCGAACAAAATGGGTGAAAAAATGGCTTTTGAAACGCTCACAATATAGCCATACTAGTCTTCTTGAAGAAGTTTTTTGAGATGCGTCCGGCTCAACTCCTTAAAATTTGTTTAATAAAAGTGCATAAGCAGCATCTCTCTATCTATCTTTATAGTCCCTACTTTTAATTTTCCATTAACAAGGACGACTCTTGTATAACCCAATAAAGTCTGCCATGAAAGCCTTTGTAAAATGTCTTCCTTTAGATATTGTTAAATCAGCACTGAACAACGAGACACTGACCGCAAAAATGTGCGTGAATGAAGTGTGCAGTCAGCCACACACTAACAAACATGTAT
Source organism: Orchestes rusci (assembly GCA_958502075.1). NCBI lineage: Eukaryota > Metazoa > Arthropoda > Insecta > Coleoptera > Curculionidae > Orchestes > Orchestes rusci. Next base: position 15,586,421 of record OY293303.1, read on the forward strand.
GAAGGCCAGCCTCGCTGCATGATGTTTTCCGGATGATTCGGAATACTTGCGCGACACACATGTGCGCGGTATTTTGGCCACAGACTGGCAAACATATGTCATACTTGTGTGTCATATACGCTCGTCATACATGCTCGGCACGCATGTATGCCGGTCTGTGAGGGCCTTAATATTTCACATCGAGCTGAAATATCGTTAGCTTCTCAGAACACGGCCTTCAAAACAAAGTTAAATTTTCTCGTTTTGCCGTCAATAACAGAGTTTTCACCACAAAATTATTTTGACGAATCAAGGTTCAGTATCCTTAAGGAATTACTCTTAGCGGATCCAAAGTTCAACGTTCCTGCCGAGATTGATATGCTTTTGGGTTGCGAAATATTTTTTGATCTTCTTTGTATAGGGCAAATTAAATTGGGCAAAAATCTTCCCATACTACAAAACACTTTACTGGGTTGGATAGTATATCTGGTCCACTCACGTGCGGTCAAGAAAAAATTGGTAAGGTCGATGCATGATATCCAATTGCTTTTTCAGTCAAGACTCCCTAAATGAGACTTCAAAAAGATTTTGGTTAGTTGAGGAGGTCAATCCGAATCCACTTGCTAAGATGACCAAAGAAGAACTGGATTTCACATTCCAGGCATTTTGAAGAAACCACAACTCGAGATCAAACTGGCAGATTTATAGTGACATTTCCTTTAAAGGATAGTTTCACAAATTTAGGTGAATCTGATCAATCAGCGCTTATTGTACTATGTTGAAAGGCGACTAGCAAAAAACACCGAACTCGGAACATCTTATAAAGCATTCATGCACGAATATCAAGACCTGGGACATATGACAGAAATAGCACGTGATCTACCTTCAACCAAAACTCCGATTTATTCCATCCCACATCATTGCATCGAAAAGCCCGAGAGCACAACGACCAAAGGCTTGTTTTCGATGCTACGTGCAAAGCTTCTGAAAATTTTTCATTAAATAATGTCTTGAAGGTCGGACCAACTGTACAAAATGATTTATTTTCGATATTGTTGCGCTTTAGAAAACATAACTTTGTTCTGATCGGTGATTTGGCAAAATTGTATCGACAAATACTTATAGACAAAGAAGAAAAAAATCTTCAGCGAATAGTTTGGCGGGATACGCCGAACGAAGAAGTTAAGTATTTCCAGCTGAACACGATCACGTATGGTACGGCTTCAGCCTCGTAACTTGCAACGCGTTGTTTAATAAAAATCTCGATAAATATTGCTAAAAAATGGCCTACTGAAAGTGACATTATAGCTTCTGACTTCTATGTTGATGATCTGCTTACAGGTTCATTGGATCTCGAGTCTCTTGAAAAATTGAGAAAAAATAATTCAAAATTTTATCCAAATACGCTTTCGAACTAAGAAAGTTTCAGTCGAATGATCGTGAAGTTTTGGACGACATCAGCAAAACAGATCTGGGAAATAACAAATATTTGATTACGGATGTCTCAAATGTCAAGACTCTTGGAGTTTCTTGGGTTCCAAACCTTGACGTTTTTGAATATAATTCTCAATATATTTCTCAGGAGTTCTGTAAAGTTACAAAACGAACTATTCTTTCTGTCGTTGCACGCATATTTGATCCATTAGGAATATTACGTTTCCTAACTATACGAATAAAGTTAATAATTCAGAGCCTTTGGCAATTAAAAATTGATTGGGACGAAAGTATTCCAAATCAGTTGCACTCAGAATGGTTATATTTAAAAAATTAAATACGACAAGTTGGTTTGATACATGTTCCACGTCTCGTACAATATCCAAAGGTTATAGAAATACACGGTTTCTCAGATGCGAGCGAAAGAGCGTATGGATGTTGCATATATCTATACTCAATAGTTAGAAATAATAAAGTTGAAAGTCATTAATTATGCGCCAAGTACCAAATTAGTCCATTGAAATCTCTTTCATTACCTCGATTAGAACTTTTGGGTGCGCTATTATTGGCAGAACTGATGAAAAAATTTGATGATGATGCTTTGAAGCTTGATTTAAATAGAACATTTTTTTCTGTGGACCGATTCGACGATTGTCCTATGTTGGATTTGGATGAATCTAAAACGTGGAAGACCTTCACGGCTAACAGAGTTGCAGAAATCCAACAACTGACGAGTATTGAGAGCTGGAATCACATCAAATCTGAAGAGAATCCAGCAGACATCATATCTCGCGGTGCAAGCATAAGAAATTCGGCCACTTCCCAATTATGGTTACATGGTCCTGTTTTCTTCATTGAACCAAATAAATGGCCCAAAAATTCACATATCTCATATTTTAGAAAATCGTCGTTGAATATTCCTGAATTAAAAGCAGTTCCGAAAATATCTTTGAACGTTCAAAATACCAGTAGTGAGATATTTGAAAAATTTTCTAGTTTAAACAAACTAGTACGCATAGTGACTTACTGCTTAAGATTTTTTCAAAATTTAAAATTAACTAAAAATAATAGAAACAGAGGTCAATTGAATTATCTTGAAATTCAGCAAAGTGAAATGCTTTTGGTAAAATTAGTTCAATCAGAATCTTTTCATTTAGAAATTCAAGATCTCAAAAACAAGAGTTTCGTTTCCCCAAAGAGCAAATTAAAATCTCTATCGCCTTTTATTGACCAAGGTGGCATTATAAGACGTGGTAGATTGAATAATTCGCATTATTTGTATGATGTCAAACATCCGATTGTTTTGCCTGCCAAGCATTCTTTCACAAAACTAATCGTTGATCGTGAGCATAAGCGTACCTTTCATGCTGGTGTTCAGGGTACTTTGTCTCACAAAAGGCAAAAATCTTGGCCTCTAAATGGCAAGCAAATCGTGCGATCATATATCAGGAAATGCATCACATGTTTCAAAATCAACCCCAATAATGATCATTTTCCGAAGATGGGTGATTTACCTGAATCCCGTGTCACACCATCACGCCCGGTTTTGTCCGTGGCTGTTGCTTACGCAAATCCATTCGAATTAAAGGATGGTAGAACTCGGTCAAGAAAAATAATAAAAGGATATATTTGCATTTTTGTTCTCGTGACCAAAGCTGTACATATCGAAGTTATCACGGATTTAACGAGTGATGGTTTTCTAAGCCTTCTGAAAAGATTTGTCTCTAGAAGAGGCTTATGTTCGTATATCAACAGCGACAATGCTACTGATTTTATAACGTAATTTGGTGAAATCTAGTCCCTTTCAAAATTACGTGGTACATTCAAATATACCTTGGCAGTTTATGCCTGCAAAAACACCGCATTTTGGCGGACTTCATGAAGCGGCAGTGAAATCGTGTAAGCATCACTTAAGACGAGTTTTAAATGGTAATCATCCTCATTATGAAAAGTTTTATACTTTAACAACGCAGATCGAGGCGATTTTAAACTCAAGGCCATTAATCCCTATGAGTGCGTATCCCAATGACCTTAGTGCTTTTACGCCTGCACACATGTTGATCGGCGAAGAACTCACTGCCATTCCCGAGTGTGACCTAACAAATGACAATAAGGTCAATTTTGTCAAACGCTACCGGCACTTGCAATTTATGAAGCAACACTTTTGGAATCGCTGGCAAAAGAAATATCTCCACCAACTTCAGCAGAGGAATAAGTGGCAGTTCACTGACGATCCAAAATTGCATGTTGGATGACTAGTGCTGCTAAAGGAGGAATATGTACCTACCATGTGCTGGCCCTTGGGACGAATCATCGACTTTCATCCAGGGAAAGACAATGTTGTGCGGTTGGTTAGTGCCAAGACAAAAAATGGAGTCCTCAAAAGATCCATCAGAGAGGTGTCGTTGTTACCTGTGGACTAAGTTCTTAGACTTTTGTGACAATTTCCATGAATATTCATGATTATCCAAAGACAGTTTTTTATTTCCACATTGTTTTTGAAAGTCAAAGCCTAGCCTTTCAAGGGGCCGAATAAGTTAATGTTTGAACGACTCTGGAGGTGAAATGACATAAGTCAGAAAATTATGCTTCAATCAAACATTTTTTAACTACATCTCGTCTGTAATTTCTATAAATAGAACCACGTAAAACATTTCCACGAGGGTGCTCATTCAACCAAGTACCAAAGTTTACTAATTTGGTAAACTTTGCAAGTACGGAAGGAAGCCCCTGTGTTATGGGGATCCAAATTTCATTATGATATATTAAACGGTTTGAAGTGAGGGGAGAGACATCAAAAAATTGAAGTTGTGCTGTGATTCCTAATCCTAATATATTAGCAGGTTCTGCATTTCTAAACACTGAAGTGACAGCTGTGAACGTCAAAACGGCAATTGGGCGCCATTTTACAAAGAAATATAGGCTTGATATTGAAAAATCAGAAAAAGCCAGCGACTTCGAACTTTCAGGGTTCAATAAGGATGAAAAAACCATCATAATCAGGTATCCCCCTTTTCATTTGATTTTTTTCTTTCAAAATGGCGCCCAGCTGTTATTTTTCATTCGTGCACAGTTGCTGATGTCAATAAATGCACTGCATAGCATAAAAACCGATGCGTGTGGCACTGACGGTATCACTGGAACTATGCTTAAGCAATGTAGTCCTTTTTGATCCTTACCTCACTAACATTATAAACTCTTGCATTGAACAGAACTATTTTCCCGCTTCCTGGAATAATATCCATTCTACCAGCAATGTCAAAGGTTTTAGAAAAAATATTATACAAACAAATGTACACATATTTCGACTCAAATGATATCATCCCTGAATTTCAAAAGGGGTTTCGAAGAGCGCACTCAACAAACTACCTAGTGCCTTGGCCGAGGTCACTAACGACATTATTGAGGCATACAACGAGGGCTTAGAGAGTGTCCTTGTATCAATCACGAACTTCTGATATCGAAACTAAAATTTTATGGATTAAGCCAAGACGCATTATCTTTTGTAACATCATATATTCAGAACAGAACACAGCGAGTGAAACTGGGTGAAGAGTATTCGAAGGAGTGTAGGGTGCGCAGTGGTGTTCCTCAAGGGTCAATTCTGTGACCCCTTTTTTTTATTGTATACACCACGGATGTTCTGAGATCCCCTGAATATCACAATGTTATTATAGAAAACATAAACGAGGACCTTGAACTAATAACAAACATATCTCAAGAGCACGCTTTGGATCTTGATAATATAAAGATTCAAGAAAAAAGCTTGAAGTTTGCCAGTACACGCGTAACTTGGGGGTGTTGATGGCTAATGAACTTAACTATGAGAGGTATGTTAAAAATCTGATACAGGAAGCATATATTTCTTTAAAACAGTTATATAATAGCCGTCACATTTTAAATACTGATCTGAGACAAAAATCACTGAAACACTTGTACTGTCTCACTGTAATTACGAAGATTTCGTCCATGGTCCTTGCCTTAGGCAATGTGACAGTTACAGAATTCAAAAAATTCAAAATATGTGCTGCCGTTCAATATTGAACCTGAGAAAATATGATAGTGTTTCTCATAAAATTAACGAAATTCGATGATTAACCCTTTCGCTGCGCAAGACGTATATTCTCGCAAGGCAGTTGACTGCTCGAGACGAGATATCTCGCGTCTCAGAATTAAATTGTACCTGAGTGCTCTAGCCGAATATCCTCGAACATGTGTTCCACCCATGCGCTTTGATGCATTTTGGTGCCGGCAACGCGCTGCTTTTGAAAAGTCGAGTGGAATATCAGGTGTAGGATAGTGTAATGCAGATGGAGTTTTGTAACTGATGGATTCCAGTTTAAACGAAATTCACCAAACGCGTTAGTACGTTTAGTAAAGCTTTTCCATCCTAAAAAACAAAACAAAAAAATAAAAAAAAAAATACCCAATTGGAAAATACTGCTCCAGACGAATATTGTCGCAAGTACCAAATTAATCGCGCACTGCGATAGCAGCATCTTGGTGTCATTAATCAATGGATAGCAGCGTCGATTGAGCTATGCGCAGCGAAGAGGTTAAATATGTCAAATAAGAGGCTCCCACATCTTGGTACATTTTTCAACGAGATTACGAATACGCAGAAAAATATCTCTTCATCATTTACAGCGAAGATCAAATCGATGTCTAACATCCACTCAATAAATACCAAAAATAAGAATAAACTCATGATCCCCAACTACAAAACAGCTTTTTTTTCAAAAAAGCTTTTTGTATAACTAATCAAAATTCTACAATTCTTTACCTGATAATGTGAAGGGTTACGCACCGAAAAAGTATAAATTTGCCTTGAAGTTCATAATATTTAACAAACAGATGGAGGAGTATAGTCTCGCCCACCGCTAGTCTCGTCGTGATTTCTAAACATCATGGACTTGTGAATGGGGTTGACGCTATTGGCCCAAGAAGGGTCACGTGTGCAACGTGTTTACTCGATCAGCTGTTAGGCTCCGGCGTCGGCGTATATTATTCAATATTCTGAATATTCATCTATGGTATTTTGATTATTTTGGATTTTGTATACGGACTTAACAACTTTACCTATCTATATGCGTTTTGAGATGAATTCAGAAAATATCAAATACTAATTTATCAATCTGTGTGATTTTATTTTGCTTTTGCAAGTTTCGCAGGAGATTATTTGTGTTGTGTTATCTTTCAACATTCAACTATACCTACCTATATGTTTTGTGTGATTTTTAGTTCATAGCCCTGTAAAGTTGTCGTCGGCTTATAGGGATCGGCAAAAAAAAATCCAAACAGCGAATGATATTTTCAGGGATGCTTGTGGACTGCATCCTGAACTTCCAATCAAAAAATATGACTCGCTTTAAAATTTGATGAATTACAGCGCAACAAATGACAAAAAATTCCACTGCATGGCAACAGGGAATATATGGTTTCAGAAACATTTTTCTAGGGATCATGAAAAAAGTTACGAAGAAAAGTTGTTCAGCCTTTGCTTCTCTGAAACTTGCATCCATCAGAATTCATTTGCAAAAAAATGTTTTCAAAACCCACTCCTCAGCTTATTTTTGTCATTTGATGCGCTTTAACTCGTTTGGTATTAGATATACCTATCATAGAATGTTATAGGGCAAAGTTATCTGCTAGTTCTTGGTCCTCTATAACTTTTATTTAAGTCATTTTGCTCTAAAAAAATGTTCAGGAAACCACCTCTTCAGCGCAAAACGTACCAGGAGTTCGAGTCAGATTTTTTGGTTCAATGCTCAAGAGGCAGTCCACAAGCACTCCTGAAAATATTTTTTTTTTTTGAGATTATTCTTTCAAAAATCCGACATCTCTACTGGGCTATGAGTATTTGGATCATATTGGACTATTGGACATTGTATTGGTTTCTGTTATCATGACAACAATGAATATTTTTCTCATCAAGAATACCTAGTTGTATTTTTCATTGAAGCAAATATGTATTTTTATAAAGAATTACTTTCTGCCGAAAAATGATATTTTTGGTACATTTGCTCTTTTGGGTTAGACCATCGCTGGACATACCTATTTTATTATAAGGCTGCGCCGAAAAAAAAGGGGAAAGCAACTCTCATTGAAATAAATTGGCCATGGTCAAATTATTTATAACAGACTAAGAGCTGCAATAGTGTTTTTTTGCGCAACTATAAAAGCACAGAGTATTATTAATTTAGTAGGTGAGATAAGGAAATAGTTAGATTAAAATACCTTCTGGTTAAATTTCTGAACAAATATGTGATACATCAATATCTGTTTCATTTAATAGACAAGCATTTTTGTTCAATTTTTTTTTCATCAGTTAGGTGTTGATACTATGAAAACAACGTATTATAGACCCCTTGCAGAGCACTTGGTGGTTGAACCTCGGTTGAACTCACGAATTTTGTTTCTAGAAAAAATGTAATTTTTCTTAAAAGCTTCTGAACTAATAACCTACATTATTTCAAGAATCTTTTTTCTCCAATGTCGGATCGTTTATTCTAGATTTTTATTGAGAGTTGAATTCAAATTTTGTATTGATCAAATTATGGAAAGCGGTCTCCATGGAATTAACTGATCAAAAACCGACATAATATCTTGAAATTTTCAACAGTGTACCTATGTCAAAAATAAGCGGACCTACATTCTACCTTTAAGGATCAGCATCTTATTCTAAAACACTCTGCTTATGATATATTTCGTCATTTTTGTAATACAAAATTAGGAATGGCTTTATTGAAATGTTTCCAGTTTCAAATAACGCGGTTATTTTCCTAAGGCGGAGTCATGCTATGTTGCAGCCAATTGGCGGTCTCTCATTCACAAGTCCATGATGTTTAGAAATCACGCTGCCGGCTGCCCAAGTTGTGAATTTTTAGATGATAAGTACCTCACATATTGTGTGTCCAAATTACGTTCTAATATATTGAACGGCTCAAAAGTTAGAAGGCGGGCAATAAAGAATTGCCAATGCACAGTGGATCTAGAATTCGTTCAGTTTCATTCGTATACTGATTAGATCATTGTACTGGCCCATTAACACTGGCCGTTCATTGAGACTGGTTTTCTCAATTAACGCCCTGGCCAAGAGATGAGGTAGGTATTCGGATCATTACAATCAATTGACAGTAGTAGACAAAATATGTTGGTAGTTTGATATTTTTGATTCGCGCAATATGACTAACTGTGTTTGAATAATTTGATAAAAAGATACAAAATATTTTTATTACCTATCACCCCAATGAAAACACTTAAATTTGGAAATAAAATTAGGTTCGGTTGACAAATAAATGATATGTGCGTTCAGAAATGTGAGACATCTGATACTAATCTTGAAATAATCTCGAATCAGCTATTACTAACCTATCTGAACTAAGATTACAATTACCGAAAGCGCCTGTTGCTAATCGCGTGTACCTGCTATTGGAAGTTGCACATTGCGCATTATAGCATTTGCAATAAATATCTAGCTTTTGGTACCTAGCCTTATTATAAAATGATCTTGGGAATACGTTCAGATGCACGTTCCTGTTATGACACTAGTTTTTGAGTCAGTTTGAGGGGATTTGTGTTAAGAAGATTATTTTTTTCATTTTTATACTCCACAGAGAATTTTGAATTTTCAGGACATTTCACCCAATGCATATCGAATCACCAGTTTGACTCCAAAATTTTGAAACAAACTGTGGACTATGAAGATAAAAAAATGATTTTTTTTATGCCAAATTTTAATCTGGACATTTTTATTTTTGAGTTGACATGATATCTCCTTTTTCAAGGGATATATGAAACTTTTGCATCAAAGCATGTTCACATTGAATCTTATAGAAGATAAATGAGCGTTCTGTTCTCCTTTTTATGTCACGTAGTATATATTGAGAAAGTTTACAAGTAGTGACTTCTACAATAAGGTAAAGTCAATTTTTTAATAAAAAAAACTACGAGTGCGTACAAAAAAGTTATAACTATTTGAGTGAAAATTTGTGTAAGTGGCGCCACCTTCAAGTAAGAGCTACACAATGCTAGATTTGAATTTTGCTTGTCAAACCACCCTCAAATACCAAATTTCTTCAAATAAATCCAACTATTTCAAAAGTTATTCAGAAAAATCAAAAAATAAAATCAAGGGGCACCCTGTATCTCTCTTAATATCAACTTTTGGAATAGACAAGTTGGGGTGTGTGACAATATTTTTTTGTAAGGAATCTGCTGTTACACGTTATTCTTGACTGCAGAAATTTTGGTACTCGATTCTCCAATTAATCCGTATACGAATGCATTTGATTTTCTACACTATTCGTGTACGGACTAAATTGGAGAATTGAGCATCAGAGAGATCAAAAATTCTTCCACGTATTTCATATTTTGAGCATATTAGTCCAAGTGTTGGTGAACATTTTTGAGTAGGTATTTGAGGCACTATGAAGCGTTTAGAATACATCTTTTATGAGAATAAACTAGCCATATAATTTAGTCGGGTCTAAACCTTTGCCAGGCGTAGGGTAGGTGGTCGTTTACACGTAGTTCAAGAACGGCTTTTCCAAATGTTTCAAATTTTGATATGAGTCAATATGGAAGTGTGAAAGCTAATTTAGAAAATATTCTGATGATTGCAGCGGTGCTTTTTCTAGTAACGACCCTCTGTATATTTTCTCATTTTTGAATTCTGTATGGAACAAATAACTTTTATAGAACATGATATTCAGGGTGTCCATGGCATAATTTCGGAAGCGTATAGGGGAGGTCGGAATAACCCCAGTCTGTCATAGAACTTTTTTTCTAGAGTGTGTCCTAACGGAGATACAGAGCCCTGAAGGGGTACGCATCGATTTAATTTTTTAGCTCTAACTTTTGAACCGGCTCGTATAGTTTAATGAAATTTTAGTATGTTGTGTAGGCCATGAAGACTCATAAAACCATAGTGAATTCAGATTTTGAAATGGTAGAGGGAAATCAGGAACGGACCAGCCATCAAACCATTTGGACCCAATTTTTGACAGGTGTCATTTTACAGAGCTGAAAACTACTTTTTCAAATACTCTGACCTTTTTTCATTAAAAAAGGAGCTTTCCTTTTGCTCCGATAAAACCAGACGTTTTCGAGAAAAATAGGTTTTTGTTTTACAGGTTATTGCAATAATACACTAAAATACTACTGCGACACACCAGTTGTTGATATTTTTGGTATTGAAAAATTTTTCGACAATCTAAGATTGATTGCCTATACTAGAATTAGTTTAAAACAGAAAAAATATATATATATTATCGAAAAACCCGTACCATCACTTGATAGTGTAGGGTTACATATTTACAACACATTCACTATTAGGTAGTACAGATTCAAGTATAAATAAACTTCGCCCATTCTTTCTTGTTTTTTGCCAACCGCTTTGCTTCTTGTATTGATTTTCCCTTATTCCTGAGTATTACTTCCAACATTTTGTTCCATGTTTTCTTTGGTGCGATATCTCTCTCTTCTTTCTATTACTTGTTCTTGACTACCAGATTTGTTTTACTTTTCTTGTGCTATCCATCCTTTGCAAATGTCCCCACCAGCTCAGTTGTCTCTTTTGAATATATGTATGTATTGGTTCGATGTTCAATTGTTCTCTTATGACGTCATTTCTGATTTTATGCATTCTAGTTACTCCTCTCGTTCTTCTTAAGTATTTCATCTCCATAGCTTGTATCTTGCTTTCCTGTGCCGGAGATAACACCCACGATTCACAGCTGTATGTGAGTATTGGTCGGTATATCGTTTTGTATATGCTCATTTTCGTTTCTGCGGAAATTTCCCTTCTGTTGATGAATGCCTTATTCAAGGAGTGGAATAATCTTGAGGTGTTTTCTATTCTTTTATTTATCTCTGTCTCTATAGAACCTGTTTGATCCAGCTGAATCCCTAGGTATTTAAACATTTTAACTTGTTCAATTTTCTCATTCTCGATTATTATGTCAATGTTGTGGTTTAGTTTTCCCATTACCATTACTTTCGTTTTGTGCTTATTCATCTTCATGCCGTACTTTTCAATTGTTGTGTTCCATATATTGAGGCTATCAGAAAGGTCTTTTTCCTTTTCTGCCAGAATTACTATGTCGTCTGCAAATACTCCTTCCGATATTTCTACCTGGTGCATATTTCTGTATCCGATCCTAATTTTTCTGACTGCTCCCGAGCATTCCTTAATGATTTCATCCATAAATATGATGAACAGTAACGGGCTTAGTCCCCCTCCTTGTCTTAGTCCTTGTGTGGTTTTGAAGCTGTTCGATAGTTCGATGTTCTCCCCTGGCTGATTATGAAGTTGGTGTTGTCATTATACAATATTTTAGTGATTCTAATAACTTTTGGATCGATCCCTCTTTTCTTTAAAAAAAAACCAAAAAAACAAGGAAGTAAATTCATTTTTTTGTTTTTTTTTTTGTTTTTAACTAATTCTGTATGTGTCTAATGATGACGGTTTCTCCAATATTCGTCATTTTATTTCAAAAAAGAGAAATGTCATTGACTTTTTAATAGTATATTATGATAAGCGCGGTTACTGGGAGTGATTACAAACCTCGCCTCATCGGCTCGATTGCAAATTCCACTGAACGTGCGGTGATAACCAATTACCATACGTATTTATATACAGTGAGGACGTGAATAGTCCCCCCCCCTCTCTAACTTTTGAACGCATTGATATTTTTGGCTCAAATTTGGAGGTGTTGTTCAGGGTAGGCTTTACTAAGTTTTGACCTCCAAAAAAAAATTTCAACTGTCAAACTGACAGCTGGGCACCATTTTGAAACAAATTATTAAATGGAAAAGGGGGTCATGTGATACCTTATTTGAAAGGTCTTTCCATTCTCTTTTCACCCCCAAAGTTTAAAGTCCTTAGCATTTTTCTTAAGGAAATGGCGCCATATCGAAAATAAATTATTTGGGTCAAAATACTATCTCTAATTCTTAAAAAAACTTTATTAACAATGAAAAACTAACCTATAACATAAGTGATTGTTTCTACAACAGTATTTAATAAAAAATTTCAAAAAAACCTAATACTAAAGATAATATTAAGAACGAAATCATGCAAAATTATTTAATTATTAATTCCTTATGAAAAATAATAAGGACTTCAAACTTTGGGGGTGAAAAGAGAATGGAAGGACCTTTCAAATAAAGTATCACATGACCCCCTTTTCCATTTAATTTTTTCTTTCAAAATGGTGCCCAGCTGTCAGTTTGACAGATGAAAATTTTTTTTGGAGGTCAAAACTTAGTAAAGCCTACCCTGAAACACACTTCCAAATTTGAGCCAAAAATATTGATGCGTTCAAAAGTTAGAGGGGGGGGGGGACTATTTACGTCCTCACTGTATAGTATTTTATATACAAACCTGTGGTGACCAAAATATAGTGGATGTTTTTAGATTTCTGTCATTCCCATTACGATGCCAGAATCGTACCTAGTTGGAACGGATTTGGGTACCGATTTTAAAAATCGGTTTTTTCTTCATCACTCATGATGGAATATTTTCACCCAAAAATACAGAAAACAAAAATCTCAACCAAACTATCAACAATTGAAGACAACGTAACTCCATAGTAAATACCAAGCCAAAACTGTCAGAACATACATAAATAAACTAAAATGACACTGCTAGCTAGACTGCACATGTCATCTCAAGGGACTATGTTTGTACTCTAAAGGAACAAGCTTTGGACACAGTTTATAGAATATACAGTGGTTCACTTCCTGTCGGCTTCTTTGAAAATCGTGTCTCTACAGTGATTTGCCGAAATTCCGACTCAGAACAGGTTTTACGAGGGAGACAAGTTGGAAGAAGGCTATCGATTTTCAAGCGGTGTACGAAACTCCAACGACGTATCTCAGCCGGAATCTCCGATCGGCGAAACCTGGTATGATGTTGGGACCAGAGCGGGACTGGTAATGCGGCAAGCCGGTGTCACTTTTGACGACGAGTGAACCTTCTTGTCTTTAGTTAATATTCGGTGCTTCAGGGCTCAATCATAGTGCAGCGATAAGGTTCGAGACAAGTGACGAGATCGCTCCACTACTTCTATTCAAAAAAAAATTGCTTGAAAATTATCTTGTTGCTATCCTTGTCGCTTGTATCGAACCGAATCAATCTGGAACATATTTCTCAACGGTTGCGTTAAGTTTGGTTAAGATGCTCAACTGGACGATGCCAAAGTTTACTAATGCTGTTGGTGCATGAAATCATTCATACATGGTTGGAGCGGAATTTATGTAGTGCGCAGGGCGGCGAAGATCGGTTTTCGGTCGGGTTGAAATCAACCTGAAGAATCATAGTATCAAAAGTATACCAAAGCTAGATATCGAATAATCGGAAACCACCGAGAAACCACCATAGACCTTGCAGAATCTTGGCATAAACAAGAAAGAAGCTCAAGAGAAGTGCTTCAAGGGAGCGACCCCCTGAAGCACGCCATCAAATAGAATAGTCAAGCTAGAGTACTCCATGCACGCTATTATTAAGCTTCCAGAAAAACCTCTATGAGTAAATGATATCATGATAAAGTAATAAGATGAACTTTGGGTTGAACTGTGACAATTAAAAATAAATCCGTAGGAAATCAAGAATAAACTCCGGCTCTGCCGATCCGTCGGGCCAGAGCGGACTAGAACTACTAATTCACAAGAGATACGTTACCACGAATTGGGTATATCTTGAATAATGTAAAGAATAAAATACGAGATTTATAATAACAATTTGATGACACAACATTCATAACGTGGTTGTTGGTTGGTTCAGTTGGTTGTTAGGACCTAACTTGCTAATCGCCAGCTGAATCCAAGAAAGTTTGTTCATTTTCAAAGCAAAATTGTTTTTTTTTCTTAAGAAAACTATAAGCCGCTTCATTTCGTAAAAGAATTATACAGGGTGATTTCTAAACATTGGTGAAAAATTCGTGGAGTGGTTCCTGAAGAATGTTTATAAATATCTGTCGAAAAAATCGCCAAAAAATGTGGTTGTCTCACTTCTGCTAAATTTAGTATGTTACGCCTATGATACAAATTTTGAAATTTTAGGCCCAGAATCCAATTTTGCATAGGATGTTCATGTGTACCAAATTTCCATGTTTTGGTGTGGCGGTGATTGTTTTTACCTTTAACCCTTCCACTTATGTTACGCGGGTTACGCCTCGATTCAAAATTTTTAAATTCTGAGCTGAAATTCTGATTCAGCATTAAAACTTTATTCGATTCACCAGATTTCATGATTTTTGATGAACGGTTTCAGAAACATTGCATCGATGTAGAAAATTGCGATTTTCCCGAAAACTACTCGACATATTGATACGGACTAAGAGTTAAGAGTAACCTCCATACGTAATATTCCTTAACCCATCAGTTTTGTCACGCCCCTAATAGAATATTCGAGCTCAAATTCTGATTCAGCATTTAAATTTCAAAGGATGTTCCAAATTTCATGATTTTGGTATTTAATCTATTGGGGTGTAGCACTTTTCGCCAAGTGTTCATAGGAACTTTTTCCCAACAATGTTCAGGAAACACCCTGTATACTAGGTCTAGTTATCCATGTTGGGCATCAATAGAAAATGATCATTTCAAATTCCAGACGCTACTTATAAAAGCCTGTCCGTTTTATCAAAAACAAGAATACGGATAAGGGCTTCCTTCAAACGAAATCTTTCAATGATTTCGTCGTTGCTATATTTTATTATTTTAAATAACAAATTTTACTCAAGGCAAGTATAAAAATAATAAAGCAATTTCAATATTGAAATTTCTCACGTAGCCAAAATATATCGGATTTTATGGCGACTCGAATTAATTAAATTATTTTGCATTCTGCAGTCGAGAGAGTTTTGCGAAATACGTTTCACCTTCACAATTTTAAGGGGATATAAAGTCAATCAAAAATACTATCCAATAATGTACACGATGTGAATAACATATATTAATCAGAACAGTGTAAGAGCCCAAGTCATTTGAACAAGGATTTGATTCGAACTTCCTGAAATTAATATGTCTTTGAACTTGTTCGAGGTGACTTGCCAGTTTCATTTGGCATTTTCAAATTACCTACCTATCTCTTCTATAATCAATAAGTGATGGTGTTGATTGACAGTTTTGATGGGTCATCACACCAAATTTTCAAATTTTCCTAAACAATAAATTTTTGTCACGAAGAAAGTATTTTATTGTTTTTACAAATCATTGTATTTACCAGATTTTTTTGGGTATTTCGTCACACCCTGAAAAAAGTCTATTAGTAAACAATAAAACCTAACAATATCAAACGTATCGAAAGCGAATCTGCTTCCTTCGTCAGTCGTCGTCGTTTACATTGTAGATTTGGAAGTGTTTTCTACTCAAACACAAACGATGCAGTCCATAAAGAGGATATAAAGAACGTTGAAACAATAATTTTTCTTCAGAATAAGTGAATAGTTTTGGAAACGCATGGATCTGATACAGTTTTGGGTCTGAGGTCATAAAAGAATTTCATTATTCGTCCATGTATCTTTTATATGACGAGGTTCCATCATATCATGTTGTGACCATTTCTTCGGATTGGACGTCCTGAAGTTGTGGCATCTGCAGTTCCGGTCACATTTCAACGTTCATTGCAGATTTCTCATTAACTTGAAAATGTGCAGGAGCCCATCATTTGTTCGAAACTTGATTTTTAATCGATACTCGATATTACAATAATATTGATGATCTTTTATCAAATTGACTATTATTTGTAATGATAAAAAGACAATGGTTATCGTTTACTCGATATTGTCTAGTTATATAAAAGAAAAGATATTTTTATATCGGAGCAATTCAGGTAGCATTTAATCTAAATATATATTCAAACACTAATCAATCAGACTTGACTTATTTGTGTTACCTTTGTGAGTGAGAAAATTTATGCTTAAATTGTTTCTTTTAATTTTTTTATTTTTTTCAAAAGAGAATTAGGGAAAGACAGTTAACCTGAATGTTGGGAGATATTCCAAATGTGTATTTTCTTTGTTTCTATTTTAAAATCATAAGTTAGTTTGTAAGATATGCCAATTCTTGTGCACAGGCTTGTGTCTCCTAGAAACAGGTAAACGGAAATAATAATAATATAATAATTTGATAGCATAAAGAATTGTGTAAAAGAAATGTGAGATTTATATTGGCAAAAAATTAATGATTTTCTCATTGTCCCGCCATTTGATCTCCAAATATTCTCTTTATATAGATCAGGACAGAAGTACCTCTAGTGTCAAGACAATAATATACCGGGTGTCCTAAATAGCGTGTATCTCTTTTGATATCTCCGAAACAGTAAGTGCTATGAGGTTAAATGGGCGAAGAGTTGCCGTTTTTGATGCTCATTCAAGGTCAATTATTTTTATCAGGGCGAATTTTGATAAATAATTCAGAGATTCTTCATTTCGAGACATGGATTTGAAAATGTCATAGCTAACTTTTCCGTTTCAACGTTTTGTTCTCGGGTCACCACCATCCGATTGATTTTTTTAAATATGTGCTTGGACATAATTTTCAAAACCTGCCTGCATACCTTTCCAATGATGTTCTACACAAATGCCATTGACGTCGTTTCGACCCTGTAAAATATCTGCATCAGGATTCAATACAAGCTTTCCCCTACCTACTCTCGAATCATATCCAGGGACATTTTTCTTGATATCTTGATGACGAATTTTCCGAATAGACACGTAGAGAACCATGCCCAATTGATACATACTTTCAAATCAAATTTCCATTCAAAATATAATCAAATCTACGTTCGTGTTGACAAAATCAAGTTGATGGTGGTTTCCCAAATACGAAACGTAGTATGCATAATTTGAGGACATCATGTTGTAGAACGGCAAACATCACAAAACTGTGTTTTCATATGACGAGATTCATTGGTGTAATATCAGGTGATCGTGGTGGTCAGTTTATAGGGTCCTTGAAACCTCCGGTTCATTTCTGCTCATGTCTCACAATTCACCCTGTAACTCGCAGACTATTAGTAATTTTGCAACAGTTTGAATAAGTGGTATGAATAAAAATGGAGCATTTACTCGAGGTAGTTGCTTGGTAGTAAAAGCATCTGCTCTTCGTAAAAGGTCGGAGTAAAAGAAAAACCTTCAACCCATATGAATAATAAAATGCTTTTACTCCAGAGCATCTGCTTTGTTTGAAGGTAGTAGATTCTTCAGTATTAGCAGATAGCAAAAGTTTCATTCATTGTTAAATATTCATACATGCTAAATGGTGAAAATGCTGAATGCAAAAATCTTATCGGTATATTTGGTCAGTTTTTTTAAGTATGTGCGTGAAAAGAAATATTGTAAATTTGAGTAATGATACTCAGTTCAGTGCACAACATTTAAGCACAAAGATGTCCAGCAGCGAGTTATCTGAATCTTCGGATTCCAAATCGAAAAAAATTCCTTTGTAGTTCGTAGAACTGTTATATTGAAACTTTATTTGAAAGCTTGTTTTCACTAGTGCTTAAAAACATTCAGCGCCATCTTGAATCAGTGTTTTAAATGGAGCACCCGGTATATTATTCCATTTTCGAAATCTCCTCATGTTGGAAATCATCAAAATCTCACTTTCAAACGTAATTACCAACATATTTCGAAAACTAAAAAGTTTAGTACTGAGGAGATTTCGAAAATGGAATAACATTTTCCATTTGAAAATATCATTCAAGATTGCGCAAAGTCGCCATTTTCAAAGTTTTAACTGACATTTTTCAATAAAAAAGTTGGCTTGTATTTTCTTTTTGAGCCTACTAAATTTCGTTGCTATGCACTATACAGGGTGAATCCTGTAAGTGTCATGCTTTCGGGGAATGATGGGGGACGTCGAATTATTAATTTTGATATGGCACACTGTGGGTCGGAAATGAAAAAAAAATAATTTGAAAAAATTACCCCGATATACGCCATTGGTTGAAACTAAAACCTCTTCTTTTTACATCTGAAGTATATGTTAGGTAGACGCCTATAATAATTTTTCGTAATGATATCTTCAACTGGTGAAAAACTATCAAAGAATAACTTTAATTTTTCAAAAACTTCAACACCCAGTATCTTAATTGTGGTATATCACACGAATTTACAAACTTTTTTTAGAACATGAAAAAGAACTCAGCTGCTTGTATATCCACAGAGGACTTCGGATATTCTACATTTATAAGAAAATCAGTACACAACATAACCTCCGGAGACTCCTTTAAATAACTGCACAAGGGCTTCATATTAAACTACCCACCTTAAAAATATTTTCATTTTGTGTGCAGCCTCTCTTCTCCATGCTCTCACCCAAAAAGTAGGATTCTATCCATTCAACATTTTCCTCACGAAATCTGTACAGTTTTTTAAAAACTTCTGGTCTTGTTTCCCTCCTTTCTTTATAGACTTTTGATTTTCTATTGATCATTTGCACGAAAGCTGCCATGATTTAATCCAACATCATCTATGAACGTCGAAATTAAAACTGAAGTCTACTCGAGGGCTACCTTCACTTTCTTGAAGCATTTGCTTCACATATGTAGTAAAATGTCAGTTTGAATCATATTAAATGGAGCATCTACTTTGCTGATCTAGCAAATACTGCTTTTACTTCAGGGATAAGTTTTTGCCACAAGTAAAAGGTTTTCCTTCAATTTTTATTCATATAAAAGCGAGTAAATGCCACCTTTTGCTATAGTGAAAGCATCACCTTCAGTTTATTCATACCACTGGGATCATGAATGAGAATCAAAAATGCATCGGTACTGCGACTTCGTGTCCATACCGGATACCAATAATAGTAGGACACCCTGAACTTCGGAATTATTCTCTCATAAATTATCGAAAATAATTCAAGTCGTAAGTGATCAAATATTTAATGGATTTGACTTTGAAAACACCTTTGTCCTGGACTCGACAACAAGATTTTTTTCCGTACGAGTTCGCTTATTTCTGGACTCATTCCAAGTTTTGATTAGTCATGTTCGAATCGATTGTAATAACATTTTATGGGAAATTCAATAAAACATTTATATCAGGATTATTAATATATAATATTAAGTATTTGCGAATACCAGACATACTTTACATCAATTCTTTTATTGATCTGTGCTTTGAGCTTTCTTCAATATTTGGCCTAGGAATGATTCAGTGGCACAGTTATCAGTTATTCAATAACAGTGTTATCGCGATATTTCTTTCTCCATATAGAGCACCCTGCATTAAACAGATTCACTTATTATATACATACATCAAAACTATCAAGACTGATCACAAACAATTTTTCTTACAGTACTCATGTCTTTCTCTAGTTTGGATTAATTGGGCGGAAATTATCGGTATTTTTATTGAGAAAAGTCCTACAAACATAAAAAACATCAATACGTTAAATAATAATGCCAAATATCTATACTTACAGATTTGCGGGTAATATAATAATAATTTTGTAATTATGAGAGACTATTATTTATCATGGAATTATTTAAATCTACAGCACGTGAGCTGCCGTAACAATAATATTGTCGGTCGTATGGAACATGGAACAATTAAATCAAACATCAATGAATAATTTTGTACTGATTTTAGCGTCTTCAAAGGCACAATATCTTGAAAAAAATGTGTTTGATGCGTATGCTCGACATGAAGGATTGTTTATTTCGTGATAGGAGATGGATCGAGAAACAAATAGAAAATCGGACAACCAGAGGTAAAGCAGGGTGTTTCCAGTCTTACATCAACTTATCTAATCACCACAAACGATCTTGAAATTCTATTTATCGAAGGGAGCTTCTCCCACCAGTAAAAACATTTATTTTGTCACATCTTGACTCTTTTATCTCCTAATTTTTGATCCTAATTACTTTTCAAAGTATTTTGTTTGGTGGTATACATTTTGTGAAGTACCAAATATTGTATTTCGATACTCTGAGAATCTTGAGATGGTGATAAATAAATAAATCTTTAACATGTTTTCTATATTCTTGTTTTTGATATCGCTTTTAGCACGTTTTGTTTTGGTTCCATGAGAGATTCTGATCAGTAAAGGTTTGAACAAATCTAAAATGCAGCTTCAGGCGATCGAGGTGACACCGCCAAATGGGAATGAATCTCCACCCCCTTCCCTTTCACCCCCAGTCACCCCAATTAGAAAATGTTAAATGACTACCGTCTCTTTGTGAAACGCAAATCAAAGTCGATGAAATCTGCTTTGAGAGCTTTCAGATAAGAGATAAGGTACCACGAATAGGGTCGTTGTCATTCAAGACCATTAACTTGGAGTGGCTGGGAGTCGTTTTGGCCACACCTATCTATCAAAAAAACGGTCTCAAAGAATTTGTTTATTTCATTACGTTGGAAAATTATGCAAATTGATTGTTTTTAAATTGTCACCCTGTACACAGGGTGAGTCGGGAGGAATGACCCAAACTCTAAGGGTGTAATATATGGATCAAAATAATAAGAAAAATCTCAAATGTTGTTATTATTTGTTTTCAAGTTATAAGGCGAGACAGGAATGCTTCCAAGTGATAATATAACATCCAAACGAGCCATTGGAGAGGACTTGGAAGAAATGGAAAATGTTCTAGCTTTACGAAGAATCGGAACTCAGCTGGGGATTTCTCCAGAATGAGTAAGTACGCTTCACGAACAAGGCTTATAAATACAAATGCATATTGCATAACAACATTTGAATGTTCACTTATTATTTTGATGTTAGGTCCATTTCTCCCGACCCACTCAGTATGATTTCCAGGGTCTAGTCTAAAGATTTTATGATGAAAGGTTTGGGTGTACTGGATCTGCTCAATCTTTCAGCTAGTTTAACAAATAATGGTTTTTCTCTAGTATCTCCATAAGATACATGAAGTGTTCATGAGATTCTGCTAGTCCTCGGTAACCATCAAGTCATGTAAACATGTAGGCTACATTCAACAAAATCTTGGAAAGTCTATTCATATTTATGATGTGATTGGAATTTTTGCAATCACACCTAAAAACCCCTCTTTTTGTTCAATCAAATTGATTGTTACAAAAGAGTCTGGAAAAAAACCGGTCCAAGGTAGAAGTTTCTTCCTACAATTATGATACTTTGAACGTAGGTAGGTTTATAATGGATGACTAACCCAATATAAGTTGTAGCCATATATAGTATTTTTCAACTCAATTGAAACCCACGCGCGAGAGAGTAGACGTGCCGCCTGAAAATATGAGTGAACTGAACCACCGAACATATAATTATAGAATGTCCAATCCAGCGTGGACTTTTGAACTAGAATCACCAAATGAAAGCCGGCCGTTTGCTAAAGCCACGCGAACATGTGTTTGATACGAGACTTACGAGAGTGACAGACAATGTATAAAACATTCTTGACGCTTGGATCGCCAACTGGTACGTAGGTCATTGAACATTTTAGCAGAGCGGGATCGCGGGTCAGGTATCAGGAACGTCGGCGGTTCACGAGGTTTCTTTCACGCGCTTGACGGAGTGATCCTTCTAAACTATTATATGTTTGGTGATAGAATGCTCGAAAATGAAATGTGATAGTATTATAAAAAGATATTTCGGTTGACTTTGAGAATACTGTTTGCAGAAAACGTTCACGAAAGATGATGATGCCTTGAAACACCCTGACCCTTTGATAGTTTTCAACCTCTTAACGTTGTCACGAAATTCCAAAGCTACTGTTTTGGAACACATTGAGGCGCAACATAAATCTAAGTAAATAAATAATCAACGAGCAAATATTCACGTATATACAAATCGAGGAAGTCTTCTATCGTTAATGTTCATTCAATCTATCCTGGCTTCTACTGCTGCCTCGGAACTGTTTTCTGCTAAGACTTTCTAAATAGGCGGCAGGAGCCCATCCTTCTATTGAGCTTCCTGCGAATTGAGAAAAAAAAATGTATGTATTGGTTTCCACGATAAAGATGCAAAAGTCATTGGAATGTTGCGTTATCGATCCTAGGAATTTGATACTAATTTCCTGAATGTCAGATGTATTTTATACAAAGAACTCAGTACAGAACATTTATTCTAGTTTCACAAATAAAATAATTCATGTTGAGTAAAGAACTGATAACTTATATGAGTTCATTTTTGAAATAGAATAAAAAAGTCTTCTATCTCACAGATTCAGATAGAAGACTTTTTTTCCACATCATTTTATTTTTCAATTCATGTTGTGTCATATTTGAATGGGGAACAAAACAGTCTAAACTAGCCAATACAAATTATTTATTTCGTTCTTACATACAACATAACTAGCAGCGCTAGATCTTGAATTTTATTCCAAGGGAAATTTAATACTGCCGCCCTCGCCAATTCCTATCTGATTGTCTACATAAAATTCCAGCCTCCTGATACACATGAATGATATATTGATCATGGTACCTACAATTTGATATAATCGTTTATTATAAGCCGCGGGCGTAGCACTTCAAATCTCGAAGGAAAAGTTTATGGCCTGAAAAAACGATATTCCGAGTGATATTTTGAGTTTCTGAGGTTAGTTGAAATATTAGACTTCCAAACGAATTTAGTTCATCGGATAGTCAACACAGAGTTCCGGGACAAAAAAGATAATTTTGCATTTTGTTGAAGAGGACCTACTCCAGCAGGCCTGTTGATTTGAACGATGGACGATCGTCAAAATCTTTATGAGAAAAAAATGATTCTATGATGAATCATTTATAAGTATCTAAGTTTTTTTTTTCAAATTTCAAGTCGTGTTCATCGGTAAACCAAACCGGTTTCTCTTGATTGTTTTTGAATAAATGTTTGCTTCAGGATACGGAATAAAAAGTGAAAAAACCCCAAATTTATTTTATGTTGTGAAATCATCAATTACTTTATTTTTGTTAGCGCACTCAATGAAGAAAATAAAGTCATCAAACGTTATATATATATATACAAAAACTTGATCACTGAAGCTACTTGAAGATAGAAAGTCAGCAACATATTACAATTTCACTTTGTAAATCATCATGTGTGTGAAGACTTCGATATAAAGAGTGATGCTGCCTCCCCCCCACCCCTATATCCGGGCCTGATAACTAGTACAACAAGAAACTCTCTTCTTCCGACAAAGTTTCCACTTCTCGATTTCGATTCCATTTTATGAATTTATATAGTAATCTTGTACTCACCAACAACTTTAACAAACCACCAACCAGCACAGCCAACCTTCAGGAGTTCGACGATATCTCCTTCCCGCATGTTCACCTCACTATTCCCAATAGCACAATAATCAGCCAATGCTAAGTATCTTCCTCGCTACATATAAAAATTCAGAAGATAAGATGACATCCAAATTATTCATGGTAGTGTAGATTAAAAGCAATGACCGATGATGATGTGATGATGTTAATAAAGCTGAACACCAAAATGAAAATAAACAGGGGAGTCAAATTCTACTGGTCAGTGATCGGATATCTATTCTCCTGGTTGAAATCTTGTAGTAGTCAGTTTTATATTTTCCTCACATTTTTTAGCATATATTCAATTTTCTTGTACAAGTCATTTGAAAAACTTTTCCAAAATAACGCCGCTAAAGTTTGGCTTTGGCTCTGAAGATTTCCCACAAAAGACATAATCGAACAATATATGGAATCTAGACCTCGACTATGATGATGGGTCTCGTGGGCTTCTGGGACCCTTGCCACCGGCGGTTCTACGGGGGGGGGGAGGGGTAATGGGGGTAGTTACCCCCCCCCCAGAGCAGTGTACATACACAAAAAAAATGTACATCACCTCTATTTCTTTGTGACAAAAAACAGAACAGCCATGTTAGGAACAAGATCAACAAAACACTATTGAAGCTGAACCTTGGAGTCTTAATTTCTTCATTTTTGGTTGCCAAAAATTACGATGTATGATAAAATGGCGAATGCGCTTTCAAAAATGTTTCGCCTGCGGCGCATTCCGGAATATCTCGCATGATATTACCCCCCCCTACATTTCGCTCCAGAACCGCCGTTGACCCTTGCGTGTAACAGCTTAGAGCTACCGTATAGGAAGCCGGATAGACAGGGAAGAAGCCAATGTATGTATGATGACTGTGAGAATTGGTTGCTGTCTGATATTCTTCGGAGGGCCTGAGCCAGAAAAACGAATCGGAGCTCAATCTAAATTCCCTCAACCCGTCATAATTGACGAACGGAACTTCAAAAGAGTGAGTCGTTCTTCTTCTGGGCAAGAAGAATTGGTTAGTGCCGGAACAGAAATGATATGAACCCGTAATAGGTATAAGGTTAGATCGACAGTGCTGAGATACTCTGAGATAAATAATTGCAAAACGGAGATAAGTACCCAGACCACGACATAAACAATAGTAATTTACGTTACGAAGCCGGTAAATGACTTTTTAAACTACGAGTCAAGATGATTTTTGGGATTGAAACATGGAACGTGAGGAACGTCCCCGTCATCCACCTGGTACCTGTGAGCACTGACAGATGAGAGTACGAAGGTGACAACGAACAGTCGATCGTGTCATCATTTAGTCAGTGCTCACAGGTAGCAGGTGGACGATGGGGACGTTCCATGTTTTAATCCCAACATAAGGCCACCCACCAATCAAAAAATGGATTTAGACTGATAAGCTTGCTTGGCTTATCAATAGGCTTTGATGATTGATGGAATTCCTACACGGGTAGTTTAATGACATTTAACGGCTGTATATCGTACAATGTTTTCTTTCATACTGTGACAATTTTTTAAATCGATTCAGGAGAAAAAGAGCTTTCTTATAGGCAAAGCATACATTGAGAGGGCGGTGGTGGCAGTCTGGTAAATGATACTTCACAGTACAGTATGAAATGAAAATATGCACAACAGTTTTAACATCCTAAATGAATATCTACTATATGTTTCTTGTGGCAGAATAAATATCCAGATACTGGACAGTGAACCTTACTCACCCTGTACAAATATATAAAAGAAATCAAACTTACTATGTGATATAATACAGTATAGTATAGAAGTGACTATAAATAAATAGAACTTCAGGCATTTAGAAATTCTTAACATAAAATGTGGTTGTGGAGTTTAAACTACTGCCTATGAAATAGCCCATCACACGATCATAAACTGTGGATTGATGACCCTTCACCTCATTCCACTGCAAAATTGAAGCATCATTAGTGATAAGTAACACCCAAAACAACATTACATTCCTGCCAATGCTTTGTGAAATGAAATCCAGAAATATATGGAACTAAGAAATTGCCAGCAGACAGACCCTCACCATAACCGAATGTTAACTGAAGTATATGTGATTGGTTTGAAATGTATGCCAATGTCAAAAAAATCTACAAACATAATTGACTTGTTGTATCTGGTGTTTTAAAAAAAAATTGCATCAACATTCAAAATTTAGGAACAAGTTTATAAGAACTTGATTTTGGAAATCCTAAGCTTTAAAGATACAGAGTATTCCACATTCAAAATATCTTGAATATCTTTTCACACCGTTGTTGAAGTTTGGAAATTTATGTTGAGTTATGGAAATTATCAAATTCAGTCTAGGGAGGCACCTTAAAGAATATTATTGGCAAAAAATGTATGCGAGGGACTTTTCTAGAAATTTTATATTGATTAAATATTAAGTTACAACTGTTTGGTTTCTTTAAGGGTGTTCTTTATTATACTTCGTTTTCGAAAATATATTTTGAACTTATTTTTTCATGAGAACTGACATTCTCATCTAAATCACCGGATAAGTAACTTTTTAAAAGCTGCTTTCCAGGCATGGACTAAAAAAAATAATGGACTTTGCCTATATATGAACTTTTTTCTTATTCTTGGAATATACAGTGTTGACGAACTTTTTCTGAAACACCATGGAATTTGAAATTTAAGACAAATATGGGACCTGTACAAACGAAACTCAAAAGCATTGAAAAAGATTAGATCGAATAATTCCCTCAGAGCATTTATTTGAGCTTACCGAAACCACATTGTGGTCTTCTTCCTCACTGTTGCTGCCATCTGAAGACCAGTTGGTTTCAGCGCATTCGACAGATTCTTCAGTACCGTGACTTGAGTTGCTGTTATTACTGTGCATTTCATTGTCACAGCTCAAAGCCCTTTGCTGCTGTCGTTCATCTAGAGGGATCGCTTTTTGGCATTCCCATGACGTTGTTTGTCTCAATGGTCTAGATTGGTTCAAATGAAGACATGATCGCAATTAATTATGTACTTACTTATGGGTAATTGCAGCATACTGTTTTATTTTCTCCCCTTTTATTTCTTCTAATTGACTATACAACACTTTCTTAATCTCATTAACCCAAGCGTTTTTCTGATCAAGGTTAGCCGCCTGAATGATATGAACCTCTTGTCTACCTTGTAACCAGACTTCAAATCTCCTGGCATCTCCCTTAACTGTTTCGGTTAGTCCGATCTGGCTCATTTGCAAATTATGTTTAAATTGGTATGTTGCTTTATTCCTTTCGGCTTTAGCTACTGGTTTGCAAAAGATTAGCGATTTCTGATATAAAAATAGATGTCTCCTGAGCGGCTTCAATCGTAGCCTAATATCTTTCTTATTCTCAACCCAAACTGAAAATGAACCTTGCAGTAAAAGTTCTCCTTGTTGAGATAGGTCTCCAGGAAAGCCTGTTATGGAGATTTGATGCATTGAATCGTTGACACATTTAAGCACTATAAGCATGCAGTCCAACGCTTGTTGCAGTTCTTTACAGCACCGGCTTCCTTCCGAATACCTCAGAAGATGACTCAGGAGTAGTTGGTATTTAGTAATGCGTTGCACAGGTTTTAAAAGGTAGGCGGCTAGGGGCAGCTTATGTCCTAATTTCTTTTGACAGGCTATAAAGAATGGTGTCAATTCGTTGGATCTCTCCCTGAGTTGTTCTGACTTTGAAATGTTTTGACAGTAGAAACTGTAAAGACGTAAGAATTTTTCTCTCTACAAAAATGAAGTTTTTAATTTGTCACTCAACTACTACCTTACCTTCTGAACAAAGCAGAGCGCAACAAGATCATGAGAAATTATACAGTTTTCTAGATCCTTGAGAAAGTATTCGGCGTGAAATTTATAGATATCGTCAAGATTGCCAAAAATGACATCAAACTTGTCTGATGTGTTTGCTGGGAGCAAATGTTGATATTCTACTGAGTGTGCTGCTTCTTTATACCCCTAAAATAACTACATTTGAATGAGACCAAACACATTAATTACACTAACCTCAATGATTGAGAGTAGTTCCCTAACATAGATCCGTTCTGAATCCAAAAGCTCACTTAAAACGTGACCGGTTTTGATTCTGTTAACCTCGTCGTTTTCTGGAGAAATATTTCGCTCAGCATCTTGTTCAGTCTCAATATTGGAATCCATCTGGAAATGTTTCATTACATCAGGGAAGAAAGCGCTAATATGTCTTTTGTTTTCTAGTTAATAACTTTCTTTTTTGTATTTTTCTTTAAATAAACGTTGTTGGATGGATGTTGGTGCTATTAGTTGGAACTTTTTGTTTTAATCAAGCCACCTTCAAAATAAACAAATAGAATGAGAATGAAGGAGTTTGTACAACACTATTTTCTCGAATTTATAGGTTGCATGGTTCAATTAACTCTGCATACACGAGTGTAGATTCATAGTTAGAAGCAATCGATACTATTCTACAGAAAATGTATCTCATTTTAGATAAATAGATGAAAAATTATGTACGTATGCAAAAGCTAAATTCAAATGCTCACATTCACCGTTTGAATTGGTATTGGTGTTGGTAAACGAGCCATGTGGATGATGTGGACTCAATTCAGAAAACTATTCCGAATTTTTTCAGTCAAAGCGAGTTTGCTTTTAAAAAATTACATGTTAGAAAGTCGTCGTATAACGACAATTGATTCTTGAAATAATATCCATCAATGAGTGGTGAGAATTCTTTTATCAAAATAGCATGTAGTTGAATAAATCATAGGTTACCTTGATGGAAAATCCGCACTATATAATTCACGTTATTTATATCTCCACAGTCCAATTAATACTATTTATTATTTGCAAATTGTCGCGGACCGTAACACTCAGATTAAATTATTTCTTTCGCTGATTGTTTATGTATATGCAAGCAAGCACTTATCTCACAATGGTACTTTCGAGTCGGAAGTTGGATTGGAGGTTTATCACGCAGCAGCAGCCTATCTCCAGCTATTGATAACTTTATTGGGATGAAAATACATCAGCAACAAGCTCTATTCCAAACTCAACGCGTTCTATACTTCCCATTGTATCCATTAAAGCATTGTTCACCGCGTATAATTCTTTGAAAAGTAAGTATGAGCGAGATTAACATACTATTTAAACATGTATTATCATGAGTTTTAGAAAGTATGAAACCAATTTAAAAAAAAAGGCAATCTTAGTCAAGGTATAAACGTTACTTTAAACGAGTTTTCAAATCTAATTTCACAATAAAATTTACATAGATTATTTTCTGAATACATACCGTTGTAATAAATGAATAAAAAAATCCATCACAAAAACCGTATTTGCTACAAGAAACGTATGATCTTGGAAAATAGAAAAGCTCTCTTTCATAACACTGGCAATTCATGTTTCATGCGGTCCCGATAAAAAATTAATTCCCTTCACCTTTCGTTGAACGGTGTTTGAGGTAGGAAGTTTAGTCGAAAACTGGTTTGATATCGAGAGCAGATATTTGGCCCCGACCAAAAAGTTGTTGGGCCAAATCCAAATCTACCTTTATTACTAATTTATTAAAATTATTCACATTTTTATCGAAAAGCACAGAAACAGATAACCGTGTTGTGTCATCATTAAATGAAAATTTGAATTGGGTAGTTATTTACATCGATTAGATTGGGTAATGATTATTCATGTATTAACTAGAAGGCATTTCACTAGATTCGAATCAGCAACTCACCTTTGGAATGGTGTTAGCTTTCTTTAGAACCATTCTTGCAGGTTGAGGAGCACCAACCAAGGGTTGTCTCGGGACCATCGGTTCGGGCATAACGACTTGAACCGGACGCTTGTTTTTTATCGTGATCCTATTCAGACTCGAAACTCTTTTATCACACATTAGAATCACATCTTCTGTTCTTTGGAGTACCTTCAAAAATGATTTCATCAGAAAAAACTATAGAAGTTATGAGAACATTCTATGGCTTGATTAGCAATAGAAGTTTTTGAACAGACCCGCAATATAAGACTGGTTAGTGCGTTGAACTGATGATCTCTAGGGAGTACGGAAACAAAAGTCGGGAAAGATTTCAGCTCTGTACCAATCTTCGACTTTTCAAGCAAAATAGTCTCTCTCCATTATAGAGAAGTGATGAACATGATTGTTTTTTTTTTTTAATGTGTAAAGCTTGTCAAGACTTGTTGTTGAAAGTGACACAAGCAAAATATTTGACCTATATTGCGGTTTTTACAAAAACATTTTATATCTATGAGCGTTGTTTGAGATACTATACTCAAACAACGCTATGAGATACTTTGTACTTAGCCTGGCACTTACTTGTAAAACTAAAGCTCTCGATTCAGAGGTAATGCTGTCTTGAAATATGTCTTTAAAATTTCGTTGGTCATCTGAGAAAAATTCTCTGGCGGTACTTTCGAAGTTTTTAATTTCCACGATATATTTTTCAGCAAGGTCCGGCGAATTGGAGCACTGCTCTATCTTTTGAGCAGCTAAAAGCGAGATTCCTGTTGTACACCAATTATTTGCCTGAAATGGGATCTAATCTATGACCCATTTATTATGTTTTTTGAAAAAACCTACCTTTTCAACTCTGATCATCAGTTCCCGATTTCTCACTAAAGCGTCTTTCCGTTTTGAAAGTTTTGTTAGAAGCAAATCTCTCATTCTCAATAATTCATTACATTTGGGTTCGACGCATTCAATAGGACAAGAATAATTGTCGATTTTCATGAGTATACGACCTGAAGAAACTGCTTCCTCGGCCCTTTGAATGTCTGTCTGACAGATTTTTTCAAAAACATTGGTTTCTTTTATCAGAGTTTCTACTCTTGTAACCGACTCTCCCAGCTCGGTCATATCGGATACTGTTTTTAAGGCTGAATCGAAATTAACTTGTAATTCTCTGAAGTCAAGTTCGAATCTTCTTAATTCTAGACAGTGACGTAACTTCGTAGAATGTTGTTGCCAAAATTCGTCAAAAGTTTTTTCGGTTTCTTCGAGCTGCACCAGAAGACGTTCCACAGCGAAAACGTTTCCAATCACGTCGGAAACCTTTCCGTCCGTTTCCGAAACCGTTTTTTGTTTGATATTCATAAGAAGCGATTCTCCAACTTTGGCAGCAGATAAAATCTCTTTTTTTAACTCGGAGTAAAGCTCGTTCTGTTGGATAAGAAGATCGCGAGTAGAGTCTACATCGTTGGGAAGTTCAGCTTCGTTGACTGACTTGGTGAAATCGTCCAGAGCTTGTGAAACTTTTTGAGTTATTTTGGAAAAGTTCTCTAGTTCTATACGTTGATCGATCCATTCCTGGTGATCATAAGGAAGAGTGCCTTTCAGATCAGCAGTCAAGTGTTGCGGACTGATGAATTCGTGCAATTCTTCAGCAGTGCTCAAAACCACCATTCGAAATTTGAACTCGTCTTTAAAAAGCTTATTGCTCACTTCGCTTAAGGCTTTTTGTAGAAAGCTCGCAGGTCGTAGTACATAGACCACGTGTATAAGTCCGGGAAAAAACACGGATATTTTCATCAAGACTGCTTTAACCGAATTCCAACGATCTTTACGTCTATCTATAATCAAGTGGAAGCCCATATCTGCCTCTTGAAGCCTAAAATAAGAGTAGTTTATTATTCTGGATGGAAGATTTTTTAATGTAGTCCACACAAAATTAACGTTTTCTTACGTAGGCACTGAGGTTAGATATAACATTAGTCTCTGATACCCGAAGTCGGAGAGGGTTTGAAAATTATTGTTATCGGGAAATGTGATGATTGGGCAGCCATCAGACGATTTTCCACCCGAGATGATAGCGTAATTATGATGAAGAAGTTCGACCACATCGTTTAAACATAACGGTTCAAGGCTAACTGTGTTTTGCATCTCGATCTCTTCGCACATTGGTGAAGTATCTTCTGTAATCAAACATTAATATTGATGTCGGCATTTTATAATAAGACTAATGTCGTGCTATTATTATCCAAATATTTGTTTATTAAAAAGCCCCAACGTGGATGAGATGAGTTGATTAATTTATAATTATTATTATATCTGTATGTAGTTAGAAACTTCCTTGATCGTTGTTAGTCTAACACAATGCATTACTGCTAAAAGTTGACAAATAAAACAACAATTTATTTTCTTCCAAAAACAAAGTTTATGTATAAAATAAAAATCTTCACAACAGAACTAAGCACTAAGTTAAAAAATTACATTGATTTGGGTGCATAAGATAATTTGGAAACTGTCCTTAAACCTACTTTGTTTTCAACTATTATGTATATTATATACATATAAATCAGAATCTATATCACATGAACATTTGTATCGTCAAATATAATTATCTTCCAGGAGGAAGTGACGATTTTTGGTACCGTAGAATGTGGATACTTTGACCTGCGGGGGGTTACTTTGATGAGCTTCGAACAAAATGAAAAAAAAAATCTATAAAATAGAAGATTGAAAAAAACATAGGGTTTTCCCGCAGGTCAAAGTATCCCCATTCTACTGTACTTATTTTCCCAGTCAGCAAGTATGGATATAATTATTTGGTTGGTGATTCTAAGTGAAGAATTTATTTTATTATTTATATTTTTGAAAAACTTTCTTCAGGGATAGTTTGTGCATGTCCGATAACCAAAAAATCAGCTTTGGCGATAATTTTTGGGGGTGTTGAAATCCTGATAAATTTAATGAAGAATAAGTCTTTCGAATACTGATGAAAGACAACATGAAATGAAACACATTTATGAAAAAAAAAAAAACAAAAACTAATAATTTACTTCGTATGGTCTGCTAGGGGCAAGTCATCCTAATCATCAGACTCACTTGAGTCAAAGTTTCATAAATATTTATTTAGTAAACTTTGCTTCAGTGATCTATATCTGTTCTCAAAAATTCTAAATTTCCGGATGCTCGTACTCGAAAGATTCCCAAGAGATCTGGATTTGATACCTTCTTGGACTTATTTGATTGAAGTAACAAATCATAAATGTCCATTTGTCTAGTTTGTTCCGAAGATTAGAATGGACAAGGCCAAAAGATGAAAAAAATCTTTCTAGCTCAGTCTCTGCGATTAATAACAATTTAGAGTATATTTTCTTCCATCTCTAAACCACATTTCTTCAAGGTAACCTGCCTATGTTGATCCTTATTGTGAGACACTGGTATCAGATCCATACAAAATATATTTTTGTATAGTTCAATATATTATATCACGAATTTTGATATTTATTTAGGGAAAATATCATGATACATATCACGATATTTAGCCAGACTCGCTTTCCACCATCTGAGATTACCCATACTGCTGTTTTCATAAACTTTATGTTGTACTTGAGTTAATTTTAAAAAATCATGACTGGAAAAATTAAGTGATTTGTATTTTTACTTTTTGAATCTATCTTGTAGTTTTAGCCAGACTCAAAAAGTCCTTTTTTTGACATAAACTGTACCGAATAATTCATATATACCTATACCTACTGGGAAAATAGGTAAAACAAGATTTCACTGCCACCTGGACTATTAGAGCTATGTCATCAATATTCTCCACTAAAATAACTTTCAAATGATTGATTACTCATGAAACAAATGAAGCGTTATGGATTAAGTAAAAAAAGTATTAGTGCAGGATCTTATTGCATTCTGCTGAAATAAGACGTGTGTTGTCCATTCGGCATTGTGGTTACGATATTTCCCTGCTCATTTATAACATAACCAGTGTTCGTAAGTTGATATGAGTAGGTATTCGTATTATGAGCCGCTGCACTCTGTTGAGTCACAATATTAGCGTTCGAAATAATTTGCGGTACTGGCGTGACCAGAAACGTCTGAGATTGCTGATGTTGATTGCCAGTATTCTCACCTGAAGCAACTACTAGAGGAATTACTTGTTGAACTTCATTATTGATAATACACTTTTGAACTTGTTGCTCTCGGGGCCTCTCCACTGTTTGGGTCGGTTGAGTTGTCTGTTGCATCGTAAGATGTTGCTGATTGTTTTGTTGTTGCTGCTGTATTTGATTGTGATGTTGATTATTGCCTTTGGGTTCTAGCTTACAGAATTTCACATGAGGAAATTGTTCTTTCATAAAGTGTCTGAAGGTCGAATAACCCATCAATTTGACTCCTGGCTCGAGAATTTGTCCGTATTCTTTATAGGCATCATGCAAATTTTTTCTTGTAACATCCCACGGCAATTGTATGGCTTGTTTCGTGTTCATGATGTCTTTCTCACCTGTATGTTGTTCCAAATACTGTTTCAAAAATTCTCTCGCATGACAGTAAATATCTAGAGAGAATGTATTGTGGGGCTTCTTGCCATGATTTCCGTGTATTCTAGGTGCTACCCCATGGGTCATGACATGTTTTCTTATTCTCTTTAGCTGATAGTGTGTACAATTTTCAAGATAAAGAAAGGCGTCCAAACAAACTCTTCTTCCTTGGTACACATATTGTGCTCGAAGCCTTCTTCTTTCTCTATGTCGAACTGTTGTGTCGGGATTTGCCAAACACGCCATTGTCACACCCATTAAATACATATCATGTTCACCTTTGGTCAATTCTGCAATATTATGCCTATGTTTGAAAACCGTTTCGGGATTAAGTCCTCTAAAACAACTTTCATCTTGACACTCACAACCTCTCTTAAATCTCTCTTTAACTTGAGCAGGACTTTCTTCAAGTTTTGATGGCTCACTGGACGAAAAAAGGTCTGCATTTTTCTTTTTCTTTTTTGGAGGTGGTTTCTTTTTGGTAGGTGAAGTTGTTTTTGCTTGACCTTCCGTCGATTTTCCACTATTCTTGGCCGGTAAAGGAGCGGAAGGGGCAGGATTAGACGGTTGAATCAGTTCGTTGTCCGTCTCATCCGGCTCGTCTATGATTGAATGTCCTGTATAAATGGCAGAAATATTTGAATCCATTGGGTCTACTATGGCGTGACCTTCCCATATTACCTGCAATGAAGAAGATATCAGTTCAGATGAAATAAACCGTTTCACCAAAGATCTCATTGAAAGTCAATTAATACCATGTCGTTAAGAAGTGGCAGAAAACTAGAGAAAACATTTAGTAATTTGAATTCAGTCCATCTATCAGGAATACTGCAAAATATATATATATTTATTTTGATGTCGGCCAAAATATCTTATTTGTTTGAAGGTCCACAAAAATATATTGTACAGAGTGTCTCAAATTCGTTGTCTTTGCGGAGTATCGCTCCTATGAGTGAAAAAAGAGAGATTCGAAATTATGCTACTTTTTCGAGAACAAACGATTCCATCAACAAAATTTTCACAGCTGACTTCGTTTCTAATACACAGGAACACGCAGGTGCCTGAAAATAGAAAATTTTCAATTTCGCCCTTATATCAAAAACGAAGTGAACTATAAAAACTTTGCAGCATTGTTCGTTTCTCGTGAAAAAACCCCGCAAAAAAAAACGATATTAGGGCACCCTTATAATATTCCTTTATTATTGCTAAAGGAAAGCTTGTGACAAAATATAACAAAAAAAAAAATGAAATATTGTTTGGATCATTGATAAAAAACTTCAATCAAGTAAGTATACAAAATCCGCTAACGAAGAACAAAGATACTAATTGGGGATTTGATAGGTTTTAAAATTTTACAAATTACATTTCTTATCAAGTTACCAAAAACTTGTCGATGCAATTGAAGAGGCGATAAGTGAAACAGTGGATCCTAATGGAACACAATGAATACTTTATATGTTGTCAAAACCTTTTGTGTCATATCCCCCCCAACGTCCACCCGGTATAACGGTTGAGACACATCAATAATGTTGTTAATTTACAAATTTCAAAACTGAGATCTTTGTGAAGAGACTTTAATATCGGAAATGAAACTAGTTACTAACCACAGGTTGATCATCCATTGTAGTGGAAAAATTATTTCCATCAATCGCAGAAAAAAGCGAATGCGATATTGACACGGGAGTATATTGAATGGTCGTTTCTGCATCATTAATTTCGGTAGTACCAGCAGCCGATGTTGAGCAGAAAGAGTGCGAGGATGCTGAGCGGTTGTCAGCTCCTTCTACCTTACTTATCTCTTGTTTGACTATTCTTTCAACAGACAATAGACTGTGGAGCACTTCACTTGCCTCTTTTTCAGCGGCATCTTCCGCCTCAGCCATCTGAAAATCAAAAACATTAACATTTGAAAAAGATTTTGGATACTCAAATTTTTCGTATTTAAGTCCCCAAATTTTATCGTGGCTTTGAAATTATAAAAAATTTGGCACAATCATTGTAATCATCACTTGTAACTTCATTACTTGTAAGCATTTCATAAATTTTCATCTTTTATTAACGTTAAAAACATAGAACGTGCAGTCAAATCATTTTTCAAAACTTCCAGCCAATCATAATTATTGCTGATGAGCCTTCCAAAACTAAACCCAATTCAATTTTTGATCCACCTAACGTACATTTCGAATATAGTTGTTTACATATAAACAAAAACAGAACAAAGGCAGGCGAAAAGCGTCTTTACTGATTGAGAGAAGAGGTCAAAATCGCTCGAAGACAGACAAAATTCAGCCGTATTGGTATCTATTACCAACGCACATCACCTACCTTTTCTCTCACTGTTAGGCCCAACTCTCCTTTGAATCACTTCACAATCAACACATTTCACCGGGGGATCACTGTTCTGCCGACTTAATGATAATTAGAGTGATTCACGAGCAAGTCCGACGTATTATTCTGTAGAAATTGTGAAACGTTTTAGTCACCGCTATCGCCATGTTTGTTTCATGCGGATCACAGCGACGGCTACCGTGGGGCCACGGCTTAATACGCAGGCGCAATACTTCCGCAGACGCAGATCACTTTAGTTTAAAACGGGTTCGATCTGAAACCGGGAAACGAATAACTTGCAAGGCGCGAAAAGCATTGCTGGCGCGAAGCATTTGGGGTTCAGTTTACACGTGCTTGTTCCCGCCAGAATGAGCATGTTTACATTGAATAAAGTTCATGTAGAATCGGTTGAATATCGTCTCGATATTGATAAACTAGGCTTTTATGCTCAAATATACATTGATGTAGCATGTAGGTATCATCAAATAATTTTTGACATAACTTACTATTTTATGATATATACACCCTTTGTATGTACAATACGTTCACCATTGGTATCTTGAAAACGGTAGAAGATACAGCGAAGCTTCCGTATATGGCATTTTGGTTTTTGTACTCAATAAAATGCCGTTCAGAAATTCAAAACATTCTCATTACCTATACTTCCGAAAATATCCGAAAAAAACGAACTTTTGTAAAATAGTTTTTATTTCCTTGAGGTTTATTTAAATAAATATTCCAAAATAAATGCCACAATTTCATAGATGAACCTACGACTCCGAGTACCCACCGTCAACTTTGTTCTTTTGAATACTCGGAACAATTTCGTTATACAAAACTCTAATTTTAATTTTTTGATTCGAACGACATATCAGACTTGTATTCATTCGTGTTTCGAATTAACATAGCAATCATCAATGTGAATGGGATAAAAAATGGTGAAATTAACACAAAACATAAAAAATCTATAATAACCATTCACAAACCAATAGTTTTTGAATTGCAAATATGAATTCTTGACATTGATTTTTCTAAAATGATGATGGATTAATAGACTTTACATTTAGAGGAGGTGGCTAAAAGATGGAGCAATCGCATGTTTCATCCGATGTTGATATTAGAAAAAAGTGGCCGTGAAAATGTTACATTCATTTTGAGAAATTGCTTTCAATAAACCTAGGAGAAAAGTAGAATCCATTCAAGATAATTTCAGTTTTTTCCGGTTTAATCGGAATGTTTTGAATTTTTAATATATATATATCTCTAACTATTTCTCGGATACCAGTGATGCATATATATCAATAAACATTCAAAAATAATTATTTTTCATCATCATGATACACGCGGCAACTATTCTGATGTCAATAATAATTGTCATAGTTACGCTCGAATTAATAAATAATGCACTTAAAAGTTTGTTGGTAAAAAACCGAACGGGGTATTCCACAGAAGAATTTATATCATAGTAAATAAATATCACTCAATTATAATGATAATTATAAAAAGAATAATCCCTGGAAACAAAATCTTATTGAGCACATATGAGGTTACCTTCAAAAAACAGTTACGACAGAATGAGAACAAATACCTTAAGATTTTACACAAAATCTAATTAGAAACCATGCTTATAGGCATAGAACTGTTAAAGTCTGATGTAAAAAAGTTAATATACGCTACTAGTGTCACAGTGAAGCAATTAATTTATTTATTTCATGATCTAATATTTCAAAGATTTTTTTATTAAGTCTTGAGAATAACTTTGATTGAAATCTAACACATGCACATTGTAGCAAGCTCTCTTTCAAAGTGCCCGATTGCTATGTCTAACTTTCAATGCAATAATTGTTCAAATAAAATATCAAAATCAAATTGAATTGTGTAAAAATATTAAAGTATACAAAAATCTTTTCCATTCCACAAGATATCCAAGAGTGTATATTTTCATATACTGCGTATTTTATTTTGATTGGCGACAATTCGGTATTAAAAATATACCGATTTGAAGACAGTTTCTAGTAGGTTTTCGAAAAGTTCTTTTCAAAATAAAAAAAAAAAAGAATTTGATAACAAAAATTTACCCTAAAGCGTGAAAAGTTATTAAACATTTTTTTAATTTAACAACGGATATCGGACTGAATTTGGCGTCCAAAAATCCCCCCTAATTAATTTTATTCAGTGTGTCCACGGATAGAGTTCGGAAGAGGAAAAACTTTTTTATTTGTGGAATCAGAAGAAGTCACTCTTTATAAAAACGTCTGCTTGTGTTGAAACAACAGTTTCGAATACTAAATTTACGATTACGATACAGGGCACTTCAAAAATAACTTTTTCAATGAATTTTATCTCGATTTTTTTAAAATTTTTATGAAAATATCTTGAAAACTGTGATTTATAACACCAATTGTGCAAAAAGGTTTGATATATTTTTTTTCAAAGTAATTAATTCAAAGCTACTATTAAAATAATAAACTATCAATTAGCCTGTTTTGAATAAATTAAAGGATTTAGTTACTTTGCATCTTTCAAAATTGACAGTTGTGTCAGAATTTTCTCATAAATCTGCATAATAGTAACTAAAACATTTCATTTACATATTTAGAACAGACAAATTGATGTTTTATTATTTTAATAATAGCTTTGAAATTAACCACTTTGAGAAAATTTTGTTTTTGACTTTTTTGCACATTGATGCGTAAGATAAATCACGTTCTTGAAAATATTTTCATATAATTTCGAAAAAAATCAAAATCATTAAAAATATTATTTTTGAGGTACCCTGAATAGTCACTTTTTCTTCTAAACCCACAAATAAAAAAGTTTTTCTCTTCCGAACTCTATCCGTGGACTTGTGTAGAGGAAAGTGCGGTCAAATTTGGATAAAGGTAATTTTTTTAAACTGACAATATACTTTTGACATTACTTCAGGTATGGCAAGGAATGCACATTTTCTTAGCTTTGCTAATGAAGCTTAGCGTTCAAAAATAAAAAAATGGTAATTATGTAATTCATTTGTATAAGCTTCGCTCGTGACGCGTATTGAACACTCTTTTCTGGGGAATCCGTGAATGAGCTCGTCGACGTCGACACATCTTCTTCTACTTTTACGAAAGCAAGAATAGTCTCTAATTCTTCTAAATACTGTCGAATGGCTCGTTCGGATGTTACATTAGAGCTTGGAAGCGTTCCGGTCTCGCCTTATAATTTGAAAAAAAATGAACATTGGATAACAACATTTGAGTTTTTCTTATTATTTTGATACATAGATTACATCCTTAGATGTCCATTCCTCACGACTTACCCTGTTATTCATAGAAAACCCCAATATCACTGAAATGATGTTTTTGCAAAATCTATGCTACAATTCATATACCTAGGGTAGGTAGTCAATTTTGTTCTAAATACCGAATTAGCGTCAATCAAAATGGAACGCACTGAGGGTTTGTATGAAACCAAGCTTGAGGAAAAAATAAATTATTTCATCTTCAAAAATTTTAATCCTATCTGGAATATGCATTAGTCACATGATCAAATCTAACGATTTGGCCGTAAGCACTATGAGTCCTGATAATGATTTCGAAAAACAATGCCATGATTCAGTACCATTGTTCAATCATGATGCATATTTGGAAGCATACTTCACGAAATAGGACCAACCATAAGATGAGTCAGTGATTAGAAATGTGAAACGTGTGCAATAATGAACTTTGGAAAAAATAAAACGAAATTTGTTGCTTCACTCATGTCGAATTCGTACAGAAAAAGCTGTGTGACGCTAACCACAGCTTTTTTAGTGAAAAGCAAAGCGAATGTAAAACCTTTTTGTGAACAAATTCAAAAAGTTTCGTTACATGTATCAAAATTGAAGCTAAATAAATCCCCAACCCATAAGCCCTCGTCGGATTTAAAACTAATTTTGTAATAATTTTTCAACTTTATTTCTGAGAGCCCTTTCAACGAATTATTAATATCCCGTTAAATTCAAAAAAATGATTACATTAAGGAAGTGCGGGGCGAAATTGCTTATGAACTCATCTTTATAAGCCATTTTTATTTGGACTCTGTTATATCGCAGATTTTGAACTTTTTATATTGGTGATTTTTTTGAGTACGCAGGTGAGTGTTAACTTTGAATCACGATAAATACGTTTAGCTTCATAATGTCGAGACAAAAAACGGGGCAAGATGAGATTCAAAACGACTCCGGCAGTAACTTTTTAATTCTACCGAACCAAAAAATAATCTCTAAGAACTGTAGCAGTTTATTACATTACCCGCAAAAAATGGGTTAATTTTTTCTGTGCTGCGAAGAAAGAAGAAGATGACGAGGTGGTCCACGTTTGAACATTTTGCGAAAATTCATCTTGCTCCGTAGTCTGTTCTGTCTTATACCCACTTGTTCACGTTATTTAAAGAAAAACAAAAATTGTCTATTTTCTACTTTTCAACTTTTTTTTTGAATAAAAGCTTGAAAGAATGTTGTCTTGTGAGTATTTTTTTAATCGTTGAAAGAAGTTCAAACAATATCCCCCCCGCAACCGTACCTGTCTTGCCCCCTTGTCCACTACTTAGAGAATGTACATCTCTATTTTTTTTAAATAATTTTGATTATTAATAGAAAAAAATCAACCAAACAGTCTTTGAGAACATGATATCATCACGTCCATGAAAATGTTCACACATTTTTATACAGGATGTTCAAAAAACATTTGGCAAAAATGAAAGGAGGGATTCCTGAGGTCATTCTAAAAAAAAGTTCCAATAAACATAGGGCCGAAAATGCATCGTGTTATCGGACCCACCCTCAACGCCATTGGACACAATATTATTTATGTATATAAGGGTCAAGATAAGCCCCTTATTAATATCAACAACGCTGCCAAATTTCGAACAAATCGATCTAAATTTAAGTGAATTATAAAAAAAAAGATTTAAAAAAACTTTGCCATCCTGGATCATAGAAAGGATGCGTTTTCGGACCTATGTTTATTGGAATTTTTTTTCTTAAAATGACCTCAGGAATCAATCCTTTCATTTTTGTCTTATCTTACCAAAATTATCTTTTTGATTTCCTCGTTTTTGATAAGATAGGACACAAGTATTTTATTCCTACTGTTTGGGTTGTACACATCACCAAATATCACCCTGATAGTTGATTGGAGCGACCATGAGTTTTTTAGCAAAAATTGATGAGCTATGACGTGCTGGAGGTGTTGTGAAGATTTAAGTGTTGCGAATTAATACAGGGTGAGTCATTGAAACGGTGCTAAATTACGACTAAACCGTTTAAGATATCGAAATGACCAAAATAGATGTCAAGAAATTTATTTCCATGGCACGTTCAGTCTGTTTTCGATGAGATTTGTATGAGTTATTGGAAAAACAAAATTATCTCCCAAACTATCGACTTTTGGAAAAAAATGAGGGATGAAAAATACGTGAAATGACAAGCTGAACGCGACTAAGTAACAAAGTTCAGGGGGTGCTTTTTGAAAAGCTCAAGTTATGGTGCTCCGAAGTTCACCAACATTGAAGTGCCACAGCAAAGTGGTACCATAATGCAAATCGACGGCAAAGTCTCAACCTTATATCTCAAAAACCAAGTGCTCTGTGGTATCTTTAATCAATGTTTGCAAACGCATCAATTTTTAGAATAAGTGAAATAACTTTTGAACGGTTGAAGCGAATTGCAAAAACTAAATGGATTTGGGATACCCGAAAAAGTGAAAATTCAAATATTTAAACATAAACAGAGGTTACCATTCAAAAAAACTATGTTGATGCCTGCTCTGCCAAAATGATACATCCTGTATATTGAAAAACATTTTCACAAACTGCACTGGGGCATCTTGTATCCAAATCCATTTTGCTCATTTCGATATCCTCAACGGTTTAGGCGTAATTTAGCGTTCCCGTTACAATGACTCTTGATTTTCTCGAAAACAGACAGTTTATTTCTGTGGATTGAGAATGTTTTTTCTTTCCGGTTTTTGCTTTATTAAAATGAATAGGTTCATAGGTAAATTAACAAAATATTCCGGCACATTTTTTTTGCATTTTTTCGATGATGTCATTCCTCATATCACTTTAATTATTTCACTTATTACTCATCACTCCCTAGATAATATGTTATCACGGATTTTAATTGCACCATTATTTTTACAAATTATCGGTAGTAGGTAATGAGGACCTTGAAATTAGAATAGAAAAATAGACCAAACTACCTATTGAAATTCAATTGATCACCCATATAGGTACCTACATAATATTCAAATGTCAAAATAGGAAATAAAAAAAAAAATAGGTGAAAGAAGGGACTGTATTTATTTTTCACAGCCAAAATAGAACGATTTTGCCTTCATTTTTAAAACCACTAGTGGAAAGAGACCTTGTCTATAAATTTCGCCGCAAGTTTCACTTCCACAAGTGTAATAAATCAAAGCAAACCAAAGCATTCCAGATATTTTACGAGAAAATGCCAATAATGCAGACATTTCCAAATGATTCGAAATTGAATAAATACGTAATCTACGTATGTATTCTCATCAGCAGATTTTTTTTCTCTCTCACTCTCTCTTACTCATTGCATTCACATACGCCAGACGGAGATAAATACTAGATCGTGTGACGTCAGCATGGCTATTATGTTGATTGGCGGTTTTTACTACGGTAATAGGTCGATTTTTTGAACATTATTGGCATCAGTACTTAATAATCGTTATACTTTTAATATTTCCTAAAAATGAGCAGATTGCCTAATACAACCAGAACCGGAAGATTAAGTTGTTTCTTAATAGAAGGTTCTTGAATGATCTCAATCGAAACTCTCAAAAATGTAAGAATCTTTCAACATCAAACCAGTTAACTTGGTACCTATACATCATATTCAAACTTGAACTTATTTATCACCGATTTAATCTCAAATGACCATAGAAACAGATTATATCTTTTAATATGTTATAATATACTAATGAGCATACGAAAATACATATCATGAAATATCCATAAAGGCAACACCGAAATTATACAACAGGACAACAGTGAATATTCATTTAAATTCTATATCCCTACAATACATTTTCCCGCATAAGGGGACTTTTGAATACGTTACTTGAATAGTGAGTATTTTCGAAATTCATTGTCTCTCTCTTCATACTTATCCATTATTCTTATTGAGTTTGTAAGTCTATGCAATACTAAGTAATCTGCCAAAAATCGCGCAATGTTGTTAGTCCATTAACAAGACGATTAACTAATTACTAAAAATTTACCTGAATTATCCGCAGGAACAAAACATTGCTTCAAGGACTTGCAAAAATACATAACGGAGATGAATTATTGCTGGATTTTTCAATATTTCTCACACTTACTGCGTTAAAAATGTCTGGGCTCTGTTTTCATTTCTGTTGAAAAAACCGCAAGCACCGAAAAAATATTGTTTTTAAATTCGTCGCAGATCCAACATTGAAACTACTGAACTGAACTGAAGGTATGTTATTTCAATACACAGTATTACGTAAATTGTTTTATCAATTTTGTGCTTCATTGCAAATACGACGCCGGTTGATATTCTGTAGTTCGTTCACGGGATCGTTATACATTACTGGTACCTGATAATAATGAATAATGGTACCTAGTCTATGCGAACTATTGCACTGGTCGAACTTGTGCTAGAACTATGACTTCTCACAGATTCACGTTCAGGATGATTAATGGGCAAAATTTAAAATTAGTTAATCATTGAATATCACGCTTAAGTTGACTATTACCTATATTGCTGGCGCACTAACAATACGTTTATAGATGGTTCGGATGAAAACTGAACAATGGATGGAAAGCTTGTTACTGTTCCAAGAGATGATAAAACAATATTTATCTTTGATTTTTGGTATCTCAACATCGGCGTATCGATGGATATTTGGGAGTTATTTGTGTACTCTGATAGTAAAGTCAGGCCCACATTGGCTTATTGATTTGCGCGATAAACTAGCGAAGGCAAATTTATCAATAATCAAAAAATACATTATTTCATATTTACTGAAAGCATCCGTGTGGAATGGAAATCAATGTTCAATTGCCCACAGACAATACATATTTTTTTTCATCATTAAATCTATTCAAGAATAGTTCAAGAATTCACACAAAAATCACTGTTTTCTTGTTGATTTTCGCGATTAAAATTTCTCAAACATTGCCAATTCTTGATATTTTGTTCCACATCAGAAAAACGTTATAATTATCATGTCATAAATCATATTTCTATTTATTTTTTCATTAAAAGGAGCCCATAGACGTTAATCGGTATCGCCTCATGTTGCGATACATGTGTACGAAATCTATAGATCAAAGTATGAACGTCCCCATATACGGTGAGACGGTATAGCTTGAAAGAAGTAGAAAATACATGTTTTGAATAAGATTACCGTTTACTGTTCACTGTTTATTAAATTCGGGGTAGCGGTATATAGAGCCCATGGTATTTTACCTGGGTTTAAGGTAGACCCCATGATACTACACGGGCTTAGGCCCCTTCACATTCACAACCCAAGAGTTGATTTTGTTTTTGGACGCACTGACTGTGTCCTGGTTGCAAGCCAGCGATTCAAGCTGATCGAAGTTGATACTGAGACCGCGATACTGGTTCAACGACATACACGATGAGATTTGGCAACATTTGGCGATACCGATCTTATCGTCTATGGGGCGCGGACGGTTCAGAAATTACATTTTTCCATTTTTATATTTCGGATTTC
Organism: Orchestes rusci; assembly: GCA_958502075.1. Lineage (NCBI taxonomy): Eukaryota > Metazoa > Arthropoda > Insecta > Coleoptera > Curculionidae > Orchestes > Orchestes rusci. The sequence continues at coordinate 15,631,385 of OY293303.1, forward strand.
TCTGAATTTTTAAACTATTGGGTATCAAAATGCGCAACTTTGCCTTCATTTATGGAGATTTTTCTATTTTTTTCCGAGTATTTTTCATTCTAAATTATAGCAAAGTTGCGCATTTTGGCACTCAACAAAGTCCCGAATTTTTCCGGAGATATCTAGAAAAGCACCAAGTGCTGCGTGTTCCGGAACCGGACGTTACTTTCCATTACTAAGAAGAAACCGTGTCTCACAAAATTTGCCTTGAGAAAACTCTTGCACATTTTTGCCACCAGCTCTTGGACTAATGGTTCTTTTTTGTTACACTTTCAAGTAGAGTACAGCAAAACAAACAAGTGCAGTTTTGAAGGGCTATTAAAAAAATTGGTACAAATTACGAAAAAGTGGTCTATTTTGCTTGAGTTAGTAATCAGTGTTTTTTTCATTAAGGTTTCACTAATGTTCAAGATAACATAAGCTCTAACAGTGATCCTCACTGAGTGAGGACGATGCTCAAATACGTTTTTCTTGAAGTAGCCCTACGAGAAAAAATCGCAAATGCTCAAATCCGGTAATCTCGCCAAACACCGACGAGTCCGCTGAGTAATGATGAAAGAACAACCGCTTTCAAAAAACGTGCGAACGGCGAAGCCGCGACGCTCTTCGTTCCAATACATTGCTACGACTTGAAACGAGATGAGTGACCTGCCTGCGTGAGAATAAAGATTAGTCAGTTTTCGTTGCTCAAAAAATACAGTTCCGGCTAACGTTAACAGTCGACTTCGACATTAGGATGTCATTTATCGTATATCGATACCAATAAATTCCGGTAGTTAACGGACGATAGCGATAGCGGTTAACGTAGTGAAACGCATGCACAGCAGAAGAAATTGAAGAAAATAATCTCCTGTCCTTGTTTTTGATTTGATTGTTTATACTTTTGTTCGATTTAGGACATTACACAGTAAATGAGAATCATGAAGCAAAACGTATATGAAACATAATCACAATCAAGAGAAACCGAGTTCGGCTCACCGATGAAAACTTTACTGACAGAAAATAATTCATATAATTATTAGGAAGTTTCTAATAGATTGTGGTTGTTTCCAGTTTTTTGGTCGGAAGTCTGAGTGTTTCAACTAGCCTCAGAAAATCGTTTTTTTCTAAACGGAAATTAAGTTAACTCTCGTTTCTGGACAGCATATCTAGGTAAAAACCGTATCTGCTCTATAATCGGATCGCGTTGTCGTTCAACACCTCAAACAAGATAGCATCTTCAAAATCTGATTCATCACTGGAGTCCAATAACACCAATTCATCAAATTTTTTTATTACTTCAATAATCCATGCACAAAAAACAAACATTGAAACGCAACTCTGTGGTATCATTATCATTTGCCAATAAGATTGGTTAGGGTTAAAGTTAATTGTAACGTTAAGCGGATCTGTTTCTTGCTTGGACCGAAAACTATATTTTTATTTGTCAAATAGCGGCTACCGCTACGGTTGAACACAGAAAAATCTGAAAAAAAGCAATTCCTTTTTTCTTTTTTTACATATGTATTAGCATTCGAGTCCGCTTTGTCCATAGATTTTGTAAAATTTTGTAACAACAAAGCATGTTTGAATTTGAATTGGAATTAGTCCCTTAGCATAGCCCAAATAATTTATAAATCAAGGCTAAATTCAATAGACCCACTCCAAAACGCTACAATGATGATTCTTAACATACAAAAGACAGGTGCTGAGAGTTACGTACCCTTTTTCCCTTCCCTTCGACCAAGTCGAATAATTTACAATGAAGGGTTTTTGCCCACAATAAGTTATTTCTTCAATCATGAAAAAAATGTTGAATAGTTACAAGGTTGTAAAAATATAAATGGCTACTAAATTACTCCACGCAAAAAATCTAATTCTAGTCAATCATCAGATGTTTAATTTTAACAAAATGAGTCTATTCCTATTTCTCGGAATCAATTCAGTATGTAAATCACTTGTCAAGAACAAGAATGTGGTGCATGTGAACATATGGCGGTAATACTTACACAAATGATCCAACAGCAAAAAGCTTGAGTTTAATTTTATGACACGACTTAAAATGAGATTTTTTTAATTAGGTAGTTAAAAGCTCAACATTGCGATAACAAAATGACAAATGAAAAACATTTTTAACGTGATAACGGGTTTTGTAATTTCATTTATTTGTGAAGCTATGTGGAATACTATAATACAATATGTTTAATACATCGCTATTTTCTTGAATTAACATTGAATTGAGTAGGATGATTTTTTGTAAAATTTACTAGTACACTGGTGGAATTCTCATTTCACAATTGCGACTCTAACAATGTTTGTTCCTTCATCATTTTCATAGATCTGACTAGAGTTTGATACAAGGTTTTTAATAGACCCGGATAAAGAGATTGCCTCAGTTTTCAGTTCATAGGACATATAGAACCCGTATATAAATGATGTTATTTACATTGTTCACAATTTTTTTAACATTATTTAAAGAACTTTCAACTTTCTTATGTATGTGGTGGAGGCGCAAAAAAAAATGACTTAGTTTAGTGAGAAAGTTGGTGTGAAGATTGAAAATAAAACATAACAGCGTTTTTAATCTCTAGGTACTATAAGTGATGTATATAAAAAGAAAACATATGATAATAAAGAATTAACAGTGGTAGATGGCTTACCCCAAGGAATTACTACATACTCAATGATTATGATTATGACACTCAGGACATAATCGTAGTATTTACTCAACTTCAATCTAGGATATAAAGGAAGTTTAAGCGGATATTTGAAAAATGACTATGGCATGCAAAAACTGTAACAATTGTTCTCAGTCGATTTTCTTGAAAACAGTTCTAATTTTTTTTAACTCTTGCGGCTTAAACCGATATAGCCGGACGATTTTGGATAGAGGTAAGTTGTATTAAATCTTACTTTTATCGCCAGAGTTTATGCTCAAGCTGGTTTTGGTAACAGAGCATAAATTAATAATATTGTGGATGATAAGAAGAAAATCTGTATGTTCTTACGATCAAAATGGTGAATTTTTGGATGTAATCGAATGATAAATGTACCAGAGACTGTTCACTATAATGATCTAAGGAAGGGGCTTTTAATTTATCAAAATTCTAACATTTAAGCCGTGTCTGTTGTATTTATAGACTATATTCTATGAAGGTATATTATGTACCTGGAGACTCATAATCCGTTTCTAAATATGAATTCCTGGACCTCTCTAACCCTCCTCGATCCTCCATAGCTTTGGAGGCGCTTCGTTTAAATTGTTCCAAGAAACAATCGATTTGAGTTTCCAGACTTGATTCGGCCATAGTTTGTCATCAGACTGATCCACCAATCAACAACAATCACTAGGTGTCATCCCTCATCGGTAAAAGGGTAGTGAAAAAGAACAGTCTCGACATCGTTTCACTGAACTATAGAGATCGGTATCAAAATAAAGTTCGGCTAGCGGTCTTTGATTTCTCACGGATCACGGATCGTCGGAAACGGAAACCGAAGAGGGCACTGTTCTCTGTTTCTCTTCTGTCTGTGTTCTCGAATTCTCGACTCACATCGGTTGTGGCCCTCGGCTTTCGGCGTGTCGTGTCTCTTTCCTTCCTTATGCGCCAATTTGCCCATTTTACTAGTCCGGGCCTATTCCGAGCTTGGACGCTCGGACTAAGGTTGAACAGCTCGGTAAATTAAATGTCTAGATCGATTCTCGTTTGATGTTATTGGCCGAACCATGATCAATAACCAACTGAATCACGCCATACACAATACAATAACTGAGCTAGACATGTTATCGAGATAACAAGTGATATCGCTGGAGGTGAGAGAGCTGGCATAAAGCATGGTACCCCATATAAATGACCTTTGGCCTGCCAAACCAGCTTATAAATCAACATTTGTGGAAATAACCAATTTTCGGGATTTAAATTTGAACGATACCTTTACAGAATCGATATCATGTGTTGGAGTCTAGCCGCGTGTAATATAGAGTATAGAGCCGGACTTTTGTGGTTTACGTACCGGCAGTATTTGTAACATAACATGAGATCTTTGTGCGTAGAGTTCAAAATAGAATGAAAAATCGTCAATTGAACATGGAAACATTACTTCTCCAGGATACTAAGATCTTAAGAATAGGTTTTGCTCATGGATTAAATATTGAAGATGTTATGAAATAGTATTCGCCATCTTTTGAAGAAACTCTTAACACTTGAGATAACGGTAGTTCCGTCTATGCAATTTATTGGGTGAGTCCGAAATAAGCGCAAATTTTGTCATGGTACAATAGAGTTAAGTGAGATACTTTCTGTATAGAGAAATGTGTCCGCAAGCGTCTCGTTGAGAAAATACGGGGTTTGACAATTTTGAAAACATCTTTTGTCTGTATAGTTTCCAAACACCTTTGATGAATCTTTAAAGTCTCGTTCATTTTTACGCAAAAAAAGCGACAGAAGTTTGATCAGCTGTTGTGAAATTGATTCTCCATTTTTCAGAGTTTCAATAAATGTAAATTTTCTGACATTCCAATGTATTTCATTTTTTATGTCTAAGAAGATCGTTTTACTGTGGCCGCTACAGGGCGCCCTACACTGCACATTTTGTGGTTTAAAATAGCAAAAACTATTTTCACAGTGTTTTTTTTCATCCTTCATTGAAGAAGAAGATTCTCCAGACAATTTGAAGTGAAGGAGGTACTCTAGTCAAAGTTTGCTCAGGTGAGCCGTTTTCGAGATATTTCCATTTAAAGAGTTCCATGCCACACCAAAAAATTCCTAATATTCGGTAATAATAATGACCATTTTAAACCACAAAATATGTGTAGTGTAAGATGCCCTCTAGCGGTCAAGCAAAGCAATATGTGAAAAAGTGTCCAAAATAATGAGAAAAATCGATTTTTAATTTTAAACTTGACCACCCTGTATCTCGGTAACGGTGCAATTTTGGACAAAGATAAATTGTGGTAAATCGACATATACTTGACCTCAGGTATATGGTAGAGATTTTTCCGCACATTTTAGGGACACGCTGTGTTCTAAAATATAGTATATCGGTTTTTCTCTTTGATTTAAGTTTAAGATAACGCCCCATAATAGAACAGTGAAGCCGACCATTCACGGTCCGGACCGTTAAAACATAAATAAGTTGCGATAAAATTAGTGTATTGGTGAGTGTACCCACATAAATAGTGACTGAATAAATTAGTTAGATGCGGACTAGCTGAAATACTCTACAATATTTAATGTATCGTGATGATCTTTGTCTTTGGCAGAAAACCCATGAGGATTTATCACAAAAACAAAAGCGAATACCCCTTTAAAAAGTTCGCTTCTTCAATTGATATAATGAAGATGAGATTTTCAAAACCTCTTTGATGAAAATACATTTTTATTCACTGATGGTATATGTTGATACATCACTTCGGTATAAACTTCCATATTATTATGAATGTAGTAACGCAATCGTTGGGAATACGGACGACTTTGAACCCAAGTACACAATAGCCTAGTTTACAACAAGTTGGTTCGCGGACCAAGTACTAAATTCGAACTATATCAGAACCAAATATTTGGTTTGAATGATGTAAACAGTTGCGGACTAGGCTGGTCCGCTCTTGGTTCGGTATTTGCCGCCAGCCGAACTAAATTTGGTTCGCTCTCGATGAAAATTATGAGGTTATGTTGATTGTGATTATTGTGAATTGTGTTGGTTCTGAGTTTCTTAGGCAATCTGAGCGCACTTACTTATGTTTTTTTTGGTTACGAATTGTGTTGATAAATAATCTCGACTTGTTTTTGACATTTGACAAATTGCGTACGTACATTTAGTTCACGCGTTGCAAGGCAGTGTGAACGCGTGAGAAGCAAGCATTGGACCTACCGTACTATCCCCACCAACTTGGTCCTATCGGACCGAACTAAACGAGTTATCGGTGTAAACTAGGCTAATATCACAGTTTACAGGTAGAGGTAAGTCCGTGCTTTGTAGAACCAACGTTTTCACTCCATTATTAAATTGATTTGTAATATAGTAAATTATCAAAAAATTGTCCACATAATATGTCGAAAAATAATCTTCAAATTAAAAGTACCACAGGGCAGTAGAGTAATGAGAATTTTGATCAAGCAATAACGTCCTCTATCTTTCACCTCTTCAAGTTTGAACTCTATGACCTGTATATAAAAGTTTCGATTTTCAAAGATACAAATATCCGAGTACAAGTTGAAACTGTTTCGAAGGTGTTTTGATTCGCACTAAAAGTAACGTTTTTGGCTAGAAAATTTTTGTTTGGCAATTTACACTATCATTTATCTTTTGTTTCATGTGAGAAATTTTTTAGTTAGAAGTAATTAGATTTTGATCCAGTGGGCGTTATAAATGAGATGTTTTGGAGTCCTCTGTCCATGCACTATTCTCAAATTATTGTTTTTTTTCTTTTAAATAAACCTGAGTCGTTTGAAATCAGATTAGCATCGTAGAAGTAACCGTGAATCGACTTTCCGATGTATGATTTCGACAAAAACAAATACCTCAACCTTCCCTTGAAAAAGAAAAACAAGGAAATTAGTGGAATTTTGTGGATGTGTAAAAGGTTTCCGAATTACAAATAATAATATTGTCTTTTTAAATAGGAAGTTTATGTAGAAAATTTACCGTTTATCTAGTCAAACTGGAGTAAGCAATATAGATATTTCGACTAGGGTGGCTATCACAAACATATTTTTTATTGTTATAAATTGGTGGATTCGCCGCTCATGATATTTATTGAACCGGCTCTCCGGCCGCCACTGGAAAAAAGTAGGTATTCCATGCATATTGAGGGTTTCTTATTTAAATCATAATTTTTTGTTGCCTTGAAATGAACTGAAAGTTCTTTTCTTGTTTTTTTCTCTTATATTGCTTGATAAAACATATTAAAGTTGGATTTGTTTGTCACTACTAAACTGTGCATCTGTTTTCTATCCTCCCTTCAAAGTTTGAAAATTGATGAAGAGATTCAGGGAATGTGTTACTGATACAAGAGGAATAAATACAACGCTGCTCACAATCTTAGCCATGAATCAGCTGCATACAAAAACTTACACACATTAGCCTAGTTTACACCGATAACTCGTTTAGTTAGGTTTGATAGGACCAAGTGGGTGGGGATAGTACGGTAGGACCAATGCTTGCTTCTCGCCCGTTTACACCGTCTGGCAACGCGTGAACTAAATGAGTACCCGCAAATGTCAAAAACAAGTCGAAATTATTTATCAACACAATTCGTAACCAAAAAAAAACATAGGTGAGTACGCTCAGAGTGCCATAGAAACCCAGAACCAACACAATTCCCAAAAATAACAATCAACATAACCTCATAAGTTTGATCCAGATCGAACCAAATTTAGTTCGGTACACCTGCTGGCGAATACCGAACCAAGAGTGGACCAGCTTAGTCCACAACTATTTACACCATTCGAACCAAATATTTGGTTCTGATAAAGTTCGAATTTAGTACTTGGTCCGCGGACCAAGTTGTCGGTGTAAACTAGGCTATTGATGTAGCCTGATTATAATGAGGAACCTCCTTGCCAAGCCTTAAACCAAAATAAACAAGTGCCAACACTATTCATTATCATAATTGGACAACATTATGAAAGTCAAGGTAGCTTTTGAGCATATTGATGAATAAATTATTAATGATGATTCGACCGTGAATAAATGTCTTATAATGATCGCCACTGACGAGTAATCACGTTCATTTTAGTCACCATCAAAAAAAAGTTTCTTAACCTGTCACCATTGTTCGCACAGAACATTACTTACGCCGCGCCGTGCCGGCTCCACCTATTAGGGCCAATGTTGGGGCACACGTTTGAGCGAACTCTGCTGTATACATCAATGACAAATTCGTAAACTTCAGCTTGTGTTCGAGTTCTGTCGCCACATCTTTCCATCATCAGGGTTTCTATTGGTTGCTTCTTAGTTAAACGATGGCTCATCTTCTAACTTTTCAGTTTGCACACATTACTATAGAGTTTCCTTGTGAACAGTGGCAAATCAACAGTCAAAAATACCGACATTAAAGAATCAAACGAGATACAGTCCAATGTTCAGTCTCAGTTATTTGATCAATATCGTGAATGTCTTGATCAATGTTCTGGATTTGGGTAAAGGACATTGTGTATGTATGAAACTCACTTAGAATTTGATGGTAAATTCGAAAGTGGAATGAAAAATAGGTGTTTTCATTTGAAAAAATGAATTTGAGGGTTGCAACTTTATTTTTGGTCCAGCCTGTATACATAAAATCACCATTTAAAAAAACACTCTCAAAAATAAATAATCGGTGTTTTCCTCACAAAAGAAACCCCTGAATTTCACGTGAATTTGTTCCAACCTACGCGTCCTTTCTGTATGATTCAGAACATATTGAAAATGTGCAGTCCCGCTCTGGCTCAAAACGACCTGTACGGCATGCTTGGCAAAGCCAGCAAAGCAAGGGCAGGTCGCAGGATTCGACGCATCCACGCCAAATAAAAAGGAAACACGAACATAAAACGCGTCATCGGTTTCATCCATCTGTCTCTCTTTCTCACGCACTCCTGCTCCGTTCCTGCAATTCTACGTCTTTGCTTTCGTGCTTTGTGACCGACGTTTTGCCGGTCTACATTCAGTGCACTTTATCTACAGAACTGGTACACCAAAATATATTTTTCAGTGAGGTGCTGTGAATTCATACACTATCGTTATGGGAGGTATGTCGAAATATTACTTTTTATACTGAAAGCAGCAGTAATAGCAGTAATTTAGAGTAACCTCTGTGACCTTGCTGGAATTCCTGATTCAGCTGTGCCGGCCTTTTTTTTTAAGATGAGATTCTTGATATTATACATATATTCGCAGAATTGGATCTTCTATTAACATATTTATATCAATTGAACATTTACTACGGCTGTGTATATGTATCAAGCGGGCGATAACAATAATAATAAGACTTGACCTGCTCAATGAATAATTATTATAGCATACCTATGAGCATAGATTTTCAAGTGATAACAAAATGTATGTGCGAAATTTTTGACCGCTTGCAAAAAATTCAAGGCCACGATATTCATATCGGCTGAAACATTTCAGATAATAAAATTATTCGATTTTAAATTTATACCACTCACGATATTATCTAATGACAATTGAGTGGTGATTTCGAATTTCTATGTTTCAAAATTAAAATAGAAGAATGCACGTAACTGTTATTAGATGAGAATTTAGCATATCTTCTAGTTTTAAAGTTTTAGATATCCTCGGTATTTCTCTTCAAATTCGCCAAATTCGAATTTCTTCATTGGCTGCACCAAGCTAACGAAATTGAATCACTTTTATTTTCAAGATTAATGGGAGAATGGTGAATTAAAATAGAGCTTTTTGTAATGTGGGAGGCATTTCAGCATCTGTAAATTCCAAAATAGTTTCAATATTATCGCCAGCAATAGAAACTATAAATAAAACTAGGGGCACAAAATACGCAGTTAGCCAAAATAAACAGCGAAATTGAACTTGTACTTGAGACTGTTTTAAGTACATGTCTTTTGATCTGCTATAAATACGCGACCCCGGGTCACTCTTCCAAGCCACCTCTTTTGCATCTTAGAACATACATTATACGTTATGTCTTTGGATCTAGTTCGGCTTGACAACCTTACAATGTGGAAAATGACAAAAATCTATTGTTTATTCCAAAATTATCACACAGTAGATTGTTATTATACACCAATATACATGGAGCAGGTGTCGATCTCTGTTATTATACGTAGTACAAAAATACGCATGATAAAGTGAGGAGTTTCAATGGTAAAACCTTTTGCAAAAGATGAGCAACAAAGCAACACTAATACTAATACAGGTAATGCAGACAACTATCTCAAACCGGGTCAACTAACTTACGGTGATGTGATCTTAATTGAGTATAAAAATAAGTACTGGACTGGGCTTGATTTATGCTTGTGGATAGAAAGGTCCTGGAACGAGAAATTTTTTTTCTAGGCTTTGCCTGGGTTACTTTGGCTACCAATGATTCCTACTCACTGGGAAGCCTGGTTTTGGCCCATTCTCTTAAGCAAGTTGGAACAGCCCATCAATTGGTTGTCCTAGTAACACCGGGTGTAACCGATGCTATGAAGTGAGTATAAAAACCACATACCCTGAAAAAATATTACACTATCTCTTCAACTGCTGAAGAAATTTCAGAATACCTTTATAGTTCGAGTAAAACAGATTTTATTGGCAATCATTGAAATTATTATTCAATTGGGCGCCTCAATTCATATTACGCAACGATTATGGTTTATTTTAATCACACTCATGTTTATTGACTTCTGAATGAACTCGAATTTTTATCGTTTATGGATGATGTTTTTTCAAATTGTATGTAACCGAATTCGATTTATTTATTCAATGTTTTGTTTTTCCAGCTGTAAATTTCATTTACTTTCTGATAAGTGTGACCGGAATGGAAAATTTGAATACATTTAATAAACTTCTTCTAACCCAATATTTGAAGGTCATCAGTAAAAAATACCCGAAAAAATACTCACAAATATACTAGGTGAATAGAAAAGAAAACGCGAATTTTCCTACATGACCAAAAAAGGGGCTAAAGCAATCCTCTCTCACTCTCTCCTTCACATTGCAGTTATGTACGCCAGACAGAGATAAATAATAGATCATGTGACGTCAGCATGACTATTGGATGTTTATTGGCGTTCTTTAATCGGTGATTACTACAATAATAGCAGGCGTAGATCGTTTTTTAAACATTAATGGCATATATCAGTGATTGATGATCCTAATCTAATATTCCTCATATTTCCAAAAAATATGCAAATTGTCTATTGAATACATCGGATACAATTATTCTTCGTTTCCTTCACAACTATTATTCTCGTATATTGAACATTTCAACCATTTTTTGTCTGCATCAAATTCAGTTTGAAGAAATTATCGAGAAAATCTAGTTTTTTTCAAAAAATAATAAGATAATTATCTTTCACGATATCTGCCTACTTTTTTGTTTTTTATATTGTGTATACCTTGGTGTGCTCTGATCTCATGAGTAAAGAGAATATCTGGTTTTCAAGGCAACTACCAGATTTCTGTCTTTTTTAAATATGGCCAGACTTTTTGGTTTTTTATTTTTGATTCTCTTGATTTTTTTTTGTCCAAAATAGAGTTCTCTGTTCACATCAGTATTCAAGTCAATCGATTGTTTAACAAAATAAATTCAGGAATACTATGACTATATGTCTAAAGCTATAATAAACATATCTTTTTTAGAGAAAAGTTAGCACAAGTGTTCAATGTAGTACAAGAAGTGAACATCCTGGACTCCAGAGATGAGGGTAATCTGAGATTACTAAGAAGACCTGAGCTGGGTATAACATTCACAAAACTGCATTGCTGGCGACTCACGCAGTTCGAGAAATGCGTATTTTTAGATGCAGACACACTGGTATGTAAATGGTCGGGATGTCTATAAATGCTATAGTTGGACCGCACATTTAGGTTCTTCAAAATTGCGATGAACTCTTTGAAAGGGATGAATTCTCAGCAGCTCCCGATGTTGGCTGGCCCGACTGTTTTAACTCTGGAGTATTCGTCTACCGACCTTCTCTCGATACTTTCGAGAAGCTTATAAAATTTGCATTGGAAAAAGGCAGCTTCGATGGTAAGTATATCAATTGATATTCAGCATCAAGTCTTGAATTTAAAACAATTTAGTGTTTGCAGTGTCCACTTTAAATTATAATTGTGTTACATGTAAGTTGTAGATGTCGTCTATGCATTGTTCATGTTCATAACAATTCCATATGCATTTACCCTAAACCTCATGGCTAATGAAACTGAGTAGGCTGTAGTATTATTCATTACTGACAGTCAAAAAGTCAATAATTAGCCTAAATCAATGGATCCTGCAAGTTCAATACTTAAGCTAGGTAATGTTCTCAATTTGCACCTCAGTTAGAACTGCGGTTTGCGGGAGAGGTCAGAGGAACTTTCTTAGCTAAGGCTTGATGACCACGTTGTCACCTGAGCTGGATTGCCGATGGCCTAAGAGAGCAACCTCTCCTGGAGGCTTTTCTTGGAGGTGCACAATGGGTCCGCTGTGTGGCCTCAGTGTTGTGGTATTTTACAACCCTCTACCACAATATCTCTTTATTACCCCAAAACGCTTGATTATCACCTGACGAATATCAAATGATAATTACCATGACGCTTTTATAGGTGGAGATCAGGGCCTTCTGAATCTATACTTCTCAGACTGGGCACATAAGGATATAAGCAAGCATCTTCCATTCATCTACAATATGTGCTCAACTGCGTGCTACTCATATCTCCCAGCATTCAAGCAGTGAGTAAATTATTTGGTTTCAAAAGGATGGATATTGAGGCAAGTGTTTCAGGTTTGGAGCGGACGCAAAAATAATCCATTTCATTGGAGCCCAAAAACCTTGGCTGGCATACTTCAACACTGAAACCAGAAAAGTACAGCCCTCTTCTGACTCATCACATTTACAAGAAGTTCTTCAACGTTGGTGGGACATCTTCTGCTCTCTTATTCATCCCGTTTTGTCGCCTGCAATGGTATGTAATAAGGAATTCAACATCTATTATTAAACGTTGCATTAACCTGTCTAATCATTTTGCAAAAGAATGTTTGAGACAAAATTGAATTTTTACAAGCAATCTCAGGATTTTGTTGAAAATTGTGTTATGAGAGAGGTGAGTTGCTTGGCTTGAAACGCACTGTAAATACTGCACAACTTTTCTTTCGAATATGATTTTAGTTGAGTTTTTAAACTGTGGCTTGATACGGCACACTCAAGTTTTTGTATTTTGAGTTTTGAGAGCACTTTCATTTTTGTATTGTCACACTAACTTGTTTCTAATTTTCTTTCTTTTGCATGCTTTTTTCAAATTCAGCAAGGTCAGTCGCAGCACGAAGTCAGCCATTCCCATTTTCCTCCCCAATTCAACCCCCCTCTCAATCCTACACCGTCAGCGGATGACTACGAGAACGCGTATGATCCGTGGGACGATTACGATAGAAAACTTGCTCATAATACTCATATTATCACTGATCATAGCCAAGTCACTCTTAATACAAATACTAGTCGTGTTGCTGATCAATCGCAGCCGCATTTGGATACTCACTATCATCAAGTTCAATCTCTACGTCCTCAGTCTGTTCAACATGAGATTTTGAGAGATCATAGTCCGTTACCAGTTCAACATCATTTTCACCCTCCTGAAATTCATTCCAAACCTCATTATCAAGAATTTCATGATAATCAATCAACTCATTATGTTCATGATAATGTTCCTCAAAACCCTCATGTTCCTGAAAACATATCTCAACAAAATCATCCTCATGAAGAACATCACGTTGAAGACGTAGTTCATGAGCAACATATTGAAATTTCGACATATCATGTCCATCCTGAACACAATTTCCAAAATCCCGTTGTTCCGGAGCGACCTCCATCTCCTACTTCCCCTCCAATATACACTCCAATTTTGCCAAAAGAATGTGAGGCCACAACTAACGTATCCAATGAAATCACTCTGACTAGTACAATAGAGGATAGTAGTGAAGGAGATGTAAGTACTGTGAAGATTGCTTTTTTTTTAAATCATGATGCGCATCGTGTAAACAACAAAATGTGTAAATACTTATTTCCAAAAAAAATAGAGTCCCAAAAACTTAAGATTCACTTTTTTTGCAGGCTGGTTTGGCGGGAGCTTTCTCACAATTAACTTTGGGTGTGGCCAGAACTGCTGAACAAGATGCTGTAGAGAACGTCTTGCGAAAACAAGCATGGGAAGTCGGAAATATCGACTATCTCGGACGAGACTCCTTTGATAATATCTGGAGCAAAATCGTACAAACGATAAGTTCTGCACCTGACGAATCAACACTGCAGCCTACAAATGATTCTGCTCCTGCCAACAGCCAAAGTCCATCAGGTGTGCAGAACAACTAAGATTATGTCGACCCAAAATTCAAAATTATCCAATTTTATACATTTTCGTTATCATTGGCATATTATTTGCATGTTGTTTTTTGTTTCCGCTTCTTTGATTACCCGCTTTATTGATATATTTTTACTTCAATGCTGCTTGGGATTTATCAGACGTACGACCTGTCCAGGACAAGAAACCAGATAAGCCAAAAACCCCGCTCACGAAAACAACCAAATGAAAATTGAGCTGCTTTGAAATATTTTTCCACCAAGCCTTTTGTAAAAAAATTGTTATCCAATAAACTCATTACTATTTTCAGGATTGAATTGCTTTATTGGGTATGCTGTAAATTTTAAAAAGATGTGGCAGAATTCTTAGTGTTTTTGTGTGTAATAATCTAGACTACTAATAACAAGCATGCTGTATATGATCCATTAACATCCAAACGCAAAATCTGGGAACCCAGTTTGAGTGTCGTGTCTTAATCTAATAATCATTGGTGTACTCATAACAATATTTTTTACAGCCCCTCAACACGAGGCTGGTATTGACCAGACTTCAAGCATTGAGTATTCTCTTGATAAAGTTAAAGTTCAATCTGGTACTTCCGTAGAAGTGCCAACAGAACCTGTGTTGACTATTAGTGAAATACCACAAAAAACTATCAAAGAACCCTGTGTAAAAATGATTCCAGAGAAACAAGAACAAACTGGTCCTAGTCTTGCCCCAGATAAAAAATTGGAAGCTGTAAAGGCGACTGAGCAAATGGAGACTTCAAAAGAGAAATCACCTGTTCAACCATCATCAGTTCTCAAGGAATCCGAGAAAGAAATCAAAGATCCGACTGCTGCAGAAGTACCTATGGAGTTGGCGTCTCCCGTAATACCGATTTGTTCCGCTCCTTCTCAAGCCAAGGCCGAAGAACAAAAGTCTGAATTTATTCTCGAAAATGTTGGATGCTCTAAAGCATCTGAGCAAATTGCTGAACCCGCCAAAGTTGAAGAATCGTCAGCAGAAGTAGCAGTTTCCCCCAAACAAACAGGAAAAGAAACTGGAAAAGAAGCAGAATCAGCAGATCTACTCAAAAAGTCTTCTTTTGAATTGGCAGTGTGTACGTTGTCGACAGAAGAAGATACTAAAGACGGAAAATCCGAAGAAGCTCAAGAAAAATTATTGGAGGGACCTGCAGCAGTACCTCCTGCTATACCAGCAGTTTTCCCTATGCCTCCGAGAACTCCTGAGCAAGAAATGCCCATAGTTGAATCAGGAAAGCTAGCCGATGCACCAAAGGTGTGTCTTGCTGAGCCGGCAATTTGTCCAATACCAATCAAGAAGCATGAAATTGATGTATCCCCAAAAAGCGTGACGAAACAAGTGGACGTGCCTACAGAATCGATTATTGAACCGATAGTATGTCCAATGCCTTTTGAGAAGATTTCTGTACCAGATCCAGTACCAGAACCTTTGAAAGAAGAAGTATCTTTTGAAGAATCTTCTGCCAAAGCTCAACAAGAAAAAACCGACAATTCTACTCAAAAGGTAACAGCCCCCATACAAATAGATGCTCCGAAGTCAAAGGAAACAGTTAAAGGCAAAACTGTTTTGGCGATCCTTCCCGCTGAATCAACCCAAGTTCCTGACAAGTCAGAATCAGTATGCAGACCTCCATCAATTGACAAAACAGAGACAGCTGTTGACAATGCCAGCTGTCCATTACCTCTCGACTCCCAAAAAAGCGAGATGCTGCAAAAGCAGCCCGAAATAAACCCACAAGAAGTCACTGAAGGTACAAAAGCAACTGAACTGAAGACAGTTGAAGCTGCCGTTCCAGCTGAAACTCAAAAGAAAGAAGCCGCTCCCCCTATAGAGCAAATGAAGCAAGCTTTGAAAGTAGACACAAAAATTCCCGAAACTCCTCCACCGAAAGAGAGTGTCGGAGCCTTCATGGCCACCCCCACACCACCTCCCAGGAAGACGGAGAAACAGAAGAAGGCATCTGGTAAATCTAAAAAATGAGACTCATCTTGCACAATTTATTTGTATCGCTTGAAATGGTTGAGTATTGCCCTTATTTATTATCCGTATTTTTGTCACTAATACTGATCGATCTGTTTTCCATGATTAAACAAGATGTTTTTATTTTAGTTTCTCATTTTCCAACTCTCGGGTATGATTGAAAGCTCTGCAGATATTTTTCATTTTTTATTCAAATTGATAACCAACAAAACGATAGAAATGTAACAAAATGTAGATGGACTCAATTATGTTCAATTCAAAATCGAGATCTCTTCAATTTCGCAAAGCCTACGAACTAAAGTTCTTTGGTTTATGTCAATAGCTATCCTAAAACAACGATTGCTTAGAAAAATTATATGTATATATTATGTTGTTTGTAATACTATGATTATTCATTTACATGAATGATTAATTTTTTTGTTAAAGGTAGATACATTGTAGTGAACTTCAATGACGTTTGCATTTACTTACATGTATCTACATCGTGTTTCCGAATACTTTCCTGACAAATTGTTCATAAAAATCCTGTATAAATTACGAGTTTGAAAATACTACTGACTAATGGATAGGTGTAGTTTTCGATTAGAAAAAATCTCTACTAAGAATACAACATTTTTATAAACATTGGTAGGGGTAGATTCGTTTGGATTGCGAAAATAAGAGAAGCAGAATTCATATACAGTCACTTTATGTGCTAAATGTTTTTTTTGTGTTACACTTCCACTCATAAAAAACGTTGTCGAAAAGCCGATACAATAAGGTGGATATTATCAGAAACGACTGTATATTTCATACTTATTTAATTTACCACAATGCAATGGTGTGATAGAGTTAAAAGATGCATCAATCTGCTTTTAATGTGTTATTTATTGGAACGGCATTCTTTACAACTTATTTTTATATTTTATTTCATAAATGCGTCGTCTTACCCAAATTAGAAAATCATTTCGAGCCAAAACACGCGTAGTCAACAAAGCGCTTTCTTGATTTATTGATACCAGTTTATTGTTTTGGCTAGAGATAAGCTGGTAATAGAAGGGATTAGAAAGTTGAACAACAAAGCTGTGGAGCTTGAAATAGTTTATTAGCGATTGCCAGTATAAATATATGTATCACTTTGCATCTAGGATTTTGGAAAGCTTCTGACATTCACTAATAGTGTAAAGAACCAACAATCTCAAATAAAAATCCGAAAATTGAGATAATGAAGATGGGACACTCTAATCATATACATATGTGTAGCCCACACAATATAACAAAACAGGTCAAGCAAAATTGATATTTGAGGTATTTGGTAGAGTGATGTTTAACTAAGCACAACATTTTATTGCTTCGTTCCTGTGAGATTATCTAGTTATATTAAGAAATATGCCAAATATCAATTCCAGCTCGCAAATAACAAACTTATCATAGAATCTGAACACTCAATTATTGTTGCCAACTTTATGTTTGTTAAAATCTGTCCCATATTTTCAAATCAGGGATCCAAACGTAACATTCTATATTTTCTCACACAAACATTCCGAACAAATACTCAGCCTGAACGTGTCAGGATTTTCTTTAATACATGTAAAAGCAATATAATTGAGTAGTATACCTATAGCATCATTTTATTATTGTATTAGCTTGTCCTATCAACACCTATCACAAGAAATTCGAGAATCATTGTGATTTATGCAATAAAAAATATCAATGAGTTGGTTTCAAAAGGCATAAAGCTTACGTATTTCTATCATAACTTGTGCGTAACCCTGCTTAAATGATTTTAAAAAATTGGACGCTCATAATTACATCAAATTGCTGAGGCTTAGCATTAGACCTCTTTAAAAAAAGTCTGAGAGCACTGATGAAAAGCTGGGGAAGTATTTGAGTGTCAGTTTTCTTTGATGTTATGATTTTTCATAAAAGTACAATTGTCTGGTGCATTTTGTGCACCTTGATGAGTGTTCAGTATCATATTATACAAATGCCCAACAACTCTCAAAAAATGTATATCATTGAAAGCGCTGAAATTACATCTAAAAGTTTGGAGACAGTTGCAAATTGAGCAGTTTTTGGATTGATCACCGTCATTTGGGTGCTCTACATAACTGGAACTCACCATATTCCACAATATTTTGAATCACGACACACATATTTATTTATCTATGGATTTATTGGATCAAGTTATTAAGAGTTCTGTGTTCTTTCTTTGTTAGGTAATTGAAAAATAATCGATAAAAGAGGTTATGAGAATGCTTAAAGTTTGGTGCCGAGACCTAGACAGTTAAATGGGTGTCCATATTCTGTATTTTTACGTCTATCACTATGCAACAATAAGTAACATAACATTGACTATTTTCATTGCATATGAAACAATGGTGATGTTTTGGTGATAAAGTATCCAATTCTAAATTATTGTTTGGGAATCACTCTACTTTCAAATTGAATACTTTCCTATTAAATAAGACTAATATCATAAACTTCCCAAACCCTGGATATTTATATAAAATTTTAACAATAATATACGAATCATTTTCAACGAAAATTGTTACTAACAGCTGTTGTTCCTTTGAGATTTTAGTTATTGAAGTATGAGTGACATTTCATGACTTACATATTAATTTGAAGCAAATGATAAGGAAGAAAAGCACTCAAACGATTAGTGCTCTGTTTTTTTGCAAAATGTCACACATACAGTGATCAGCGTCAACAATAAAAATGTTATTATTATTTTTTGAGGCATACAAAATATTTGCAGAAATTATCCCTTCGCCCCTCCCCGCTAGCGGTCCTTGTATAGCATGTGAAGTTAGCTTGATTTAGCAGTTGAAGAAAGCACCATTCACAATTTCATTCATGAGTTTGGCCTTAAATGAACTATTCGTTATTTGTTCGACTCACTTTCATTTGTTATGTTTTCTCAAACATTATGGGAGTGATTCGGACAACATCTCGCAAACCTTTTTAGAATACTCTTCAACTCGACAAAATTGTCATAATATCGCAACATGTTTGCTAATTTGTGCATAGACTTTATTTTCAAAATATGTCATGTTTAATCAAATTTGAAGCTGGTCTTTGAATTGAAAGCTTCATAGCCAGTGATATTGATTTGTATTGAAAGTGTTTTGGGAAGCAACACCCTCAGTTAATTCTTTATTGGCGATGAAATCTATCAATTCAAAGATTGAGGTAACGTGCTGTAGCGATAAATACCAAACAGTGCTAGCTGAAAATATTCTAATCTGGATTTATTAACAATATTTTATTCTTTACCCTTAGGATAGTTCCTCTAAGCCATAATTTTTTTATAGGAATTATGTTGATTATCCTAATAATTTCAAAGTTTCACTTTGTTGGAGATATGAGTTGTGATAATAGAGAGCTAATGACTTTAACGGTTTATCTGTTCTTATTGATATATCTCCAATTTTACAGAATCTACATATCACGTAGTTCCCATATATCAATATTCTTTCCGACACTCAATATAAAATATCTCGAACAACATAATGGAAATATTTACTTTGAATCGATAACAAGAAAACATGTTCCATAAGGTATCAGGGGCGATAGTTTCAATACTTTATAACGAATTATTTTTCGCAAAAAAGATGTGAAATTTTCGCCGTGACACCTCATATTTTACAGTCTACGTAAAGTAGTATTCGGTAAGAATCGCAAAATTGTCCGCTTCAACTTACCAACTACTATAAAAAATTATTCGACAAAAATCAGTCTTCTGAAAATGTACCGTTGAACAAGTTGACTTTTTGAAATTAACAGGATATATGATTGAACTTGAAGACTTATATCAACTGGCATATCGTGAAAACCCTGGCGAAATTGTTTTCGACAAAATGTTTGTTGAAAAAATATGCTGGGATCATATTTTGACAAAAAAAACCCTCTAAGAAATCATACTTTTTCAAGCCAGAAGCTTTCACTTCATAAGCTGTACATACAACTTCGAAACGATCGATTGTTGGAGTTTTGTATCTAACTAAACTAAGAGGTCGTCTCGCAAATCATATGGAAAGCCCACCAGTTAACGTTAAAGAAAATAGATACCTTCTCCATCAAACTACACTCACACAAGCTCTCCGAGCCAGACTTTCTTGATCATTTCACCAATAAGACTATGATAAATAGTTCTTTAGCTTTGATCAAGCCTCTTGTTATACACCTAATGTTACGGTGATGTTAAGGAGGGGCGGGACCGATCTCATACGTCTGCCGATCTAGAGCTGATACTAGGCGTCCGACTATGGATGACTACTTTATGTCCATTGCGTTCTATCAAAACTGCAGTTTGTCTCGCTTCTAGCTCCTCTTCTTCACCTTCACCTTCTTCTCTTGCGCCATCATCATCTTCTTCATCGTCGTCTTCTTCGGGATCTCCATCCTCATCACCGGACTGATCTGTGGCGCCTCTGAGTCTTTTGTGCTTTCTCCATGCGTTCTGTATCAATCTAGCACAGTACTCTTCTCGTTGTCTCCACAATGTTGAGCTGACTGGCTCGTAACCTAGTTCACTGGGCTTGGCCTGTACTTCACTCAATTCGGCAGTCTCGTCGATAGCATTTCCTTTTCTAGCGAAAAAGTCTTTGGTTAACGCGTCGAGAATATCTACGCAGTACATCAGATCGCCTTTGCATATCGTTATGTCCATGGACACTATCTTGTACTTGTTGGGCTTGTGGATTTGCAGTGGCGGCTCTAGCACATCCAAGAAATCGGACAGTTGGTCGTATCGAATATATTGTGTTCCGTCCGGATCAAACTGCTGCCAGATTTCGTAGTACATGTCATAGTCATCGTCTGTCAAACCTTCTTGTACGTCCTCAGTGGCTTGAGAGTAGTTTTCCAATATGACGGCGATGTACATATTTATAACGATCAAAAAGGATATCACTAAGTAACTCAGAAGAAATGCTATGCCGATGGTCGAGTTGCCGCAGTTGCCGGTCTCACCGATCTCATTATCCGGCTGTTTGCAGTCTTCCTCGTTGATTATACCATCTAAGACACCATCCCACCCTGCAGATGTAGACATCTGGAACGAATTACCATTAAAACATCTGTACATAGATGCAAACTACATACCTGAAAAAGTAAGATCATCGATTGTCCAAAGGTCTTGAAGTTATAAACGTCGTCAAGGCCGCTTTTGTCCTTGACGTGCATAAAGAACGACATCCCGAAAATAGCAAAGATGAACATAACCAGAAAAAGCAGTAAACAGATATTGAACAGCGCTGGTAGCGACATGGCAAGAGCAAACAGAAGAGTCCTTATACCTTTCGCTCCCTTGACTAAACGTAGAACACGACCTACTTTCGCGACGCGCACTACCCTGAGCAGCGTGGGCGATACGAAATACTTCTCGATAATGTCACTGAGCACCAATCCCAAAATTGATAAAATTACTACTACTAAATCGAAAAGGTTCCAAGGTTCGGTGAAGTAGTGATAGCGCAAAGCGAAACACTTCATGAGGCACTCTGTAGTGAATATAACTATGAAAATCATGTTGAGATAGTCCAGCACTTTGGTGAACGTCTCTTTTTGTTGATAATGGTCCATTGTCATTGTCAACATGTTAAAGCCTATGAACAACATGATTATCATGTCGAATTTTTTATTTGTCACTATTTCGAACACTATCGCTTGAGGCTTCCACTGAAATTGACACAATCATAAGACAATATTAAAGCTGCAAATGCATTCCTTACCCTTGGTCTTGGTATAGCTTTCATGGGCTTTTTGGATCCCATCTTTTTCATGGCATTGTAGTATTTCTTCTGATCCTCAGTCATGAACATTTCTAAAGATCCACCCGCTTAAAATGAGACATACCGATTAGAAACGACTAAAGTGTATAACACTAGACATAAACAAGAGGAGATACTTATCTTCTTTTTCTGCTCATTAAAATTATCGATGATAACTCCAATAAACAGATTAAGAGTGAAGAATGATCCAAATATGATGAAGAATACGAAATAGAGATACATGTAGATGTTGGTCTCTCGTATTGGTTGTTTGTGCAGCTAAAACATTGTCAAGTGAAACACCTTTTTTCTGATAATGATAAATCATATACCTCTCTGGAATCAATAGCATCATTCATAATTTGGATCCATCCTTTGAAAGTGGCGACTTGGAACAGACACAGATAAGCTTTGCCTACATGGTCGAAATTCATCGGTGAGTTGTCCCAAGTGTAGTTCTCAGCCTTACACGCATTGAAGTCTGGTATGATCTCCCAACTCAGCGTTGTTTTATTACTGTCAACGCACTGAAAACATCAATCCCCATATTACACATGCTAAACTGATCTACCCCTATTTTACCTTGTAATATTTTCCAGCAAATAGCTGGACACCCATAATAGCAAAAATCAACCAAAAGATCAAGCACACTAGCAATACGTTGAAGATAGACGGGATGGCTTGGACAAGGGCGTTAACTACCACCTAAAAAATGATGTTTGGGGGAATTCTACAAAGAAGCTGGTTACTCACTCTCATTCCCTGCATTCTGGACATAGCTCTCAAAGGTCTTAACGCTCTGAGAGTTCTCATGGTTTTGAATGCTTGAATACCTCCTGCACCGCAAAGAGATGCGATGAAATTGATCAGTGATACCATTACGATGACGAAGTCGAGCCAGCACCAGGCATTCGTGAAATATTTTTGGAAACCTAAAGCGAGCCACTTGATCAACATTTCAAAGAAGAATATGACGGTGAATATTCTGTCCATGTAATATAGAATGTCTTGTAAAATTGGTCTTTGTTGTAGGTGTACGTCTTCCAAGGCTAAGGCCAGACTGCTAAGAAGAATCATGGTGATAACTGCGGTTTCAAAGTATTTATTTTCGATAAGCTGGAATGTCTTGTATCGCAGATTTCCCCATCCCTGCCAGAAGGGCGAATCTTCGTCTCCTGCCAAGAATGGAAACTTCTTGTAGCAAGTTTCTGGAAAACAGTCTGCAGAGTATTCGTCAAGAATTATATCTTCGGTTGCTCCATCTATGATGTCTTCATCAAGTGGCCCTGGAAAGTCACCCTCATCTTCTTCCATTTCTAGAATAGAGAAAACATAGTCACAAGATGCTTGACAATCAAAAATGGATGGATATTTTTTGACATAGAAGAAAGCTATTATAAATGTTTAATTACTTTTTACTGCAACAGTAGATGTTGAATGTCCCGAATGATGATCCTTGTGGTTCACTAATAAAACAGTTTGAGTCAGATTGGTTAACTGAACTTTATTTTGGCCATGAAGCTTTGAGTTCGTGAAGTGTTTGAAGCACTATTATTATGGTGAATAATAAATAGAGGATATTGGTACGCATCCAAGCCAGACTGAATGAAATATGTGATGAGAACTGTGTATTCGATCATGTATAAAAAGTAAAGTCAATGAAGGTAGCTAGAAAAAGGTCAGTGATCAACTTCAAAAAGCAGACAACCTATTTGATTTAAAATATGCCAGTAATGTTAAGGGTAAGACATGCAAAGGTACGTAATTTATCATATGCTTAAATTCAACAATCTTGTCAAATTTCGGTGTTCCGCGAAAATTGTGATTTTTGTGAATGGTTACCTTCATCAATTCCCAGCTCTTCCTTGCTGGTATCTCTTTTCTCCTCCTGATCGTCTAGAATATCAGCGCTACCTTTATGGCTTTCTTCTTTGAATCGGTTTTTGTGACTACCATAAGATTTATTACTAATCTCATCATCATCCAAATGACCAATGAAATCCCCATGGTCCAAAATCGAGTTTCCTATAGTTTTTGCTTTGTTATTTATATTATTCATATTTTTGCCGCGTTTCAAATTTTGCTTCATGACATCGCCATGTATGATGAATTCCATGCCATCTCCTATGGTCACTTCAAGTTTATCTTTGGGACTTTTCTTATCTTTGAATATCATTCCATCGGCTATAATATCATCACCTTGTAAATCCAAACCACCATCTCGAGTATCTGGAATAGTTTAGTTTTTCATTCTGAATTTTGATCATTTTGGTTAGGTATCGCGGGATTTTATTTCTCGAGATTAATTGAAATGAGAGGTTAATAGCTGGCTCTATCTAAGAAAAAGTCTACAAAGTTCTAGAAGACTCGTCTATTCTAATAGGAAAATTGTTTTATGGATAAATTAATCGCATGCTGTTTGTTAAAAGAGAAATTATTCGAGAAGATTTATTAACTAAGAAGCAACAGCGACATGTTATTTGTTAAGCAATGTGAGTAAATGTCAAGTGCCTGTTCAAAAATTTCAGGTTTCATATATGAACTAGATGTCTCGTCAACTATTGGTTGATGTCATGCTGAAATGCCAGATTAAAAAAATAAAAAGTTCAACCCGCCAAAAATAATGTTTAATAAAAAACCCGTGGAATTTCTAAATTACGACATGCCGTTGTTATGAAACCTAACGAAGCATCAACATCGGCATAAGCAAAAATCTGCGAGCTATCAGATTGTTGGATAAAAACCTTGGTTCCAACTGTTGGACGGGCCCTCACCTGGCGGCTGGTCAGATATTTGGTTCGTCAATTTGAATCTGATCAACTTCGCGAAATGTGCGAAGCTCGCTTTTATCCAGTTGATAAATCTGCCAATTCTGTCAAATGCCTCGGCTATCTTGTTGGTGTCGTTGTCGGCCGTTGGCGCTGACAAACTGGATGAACCAAAGTTGCTCAAAAGCAAGGCCAAGAAAAGGTTGAGAACCTGGTATGGAAATTATTTAAATGATCATACAGAGTGCTTTGGGAAAGGCATGAATGGATTAACGGCAGAAGAGTGAGAAGAATGGTTAAGTAGGTACTGTAGTATATTTTGCTAACTCAACACATTTTTAATTGTGATCTTTATTTCAAGGAAATGCAATGTATTGGATCTTTTAGACACTATTTTGTTTCAAAAACTAGATTTCGTTGAAATGTTAATATCATAAAATTCTTTGAAACTTTGAAGAATAACTAGTTACTAGTCATGATGCTTATTTCAAGTAAAAAGATAATTGGAGACAATATTTGTTTCATTAAATAGACTCATTACGTAGGTTTCCTGCTCATATGAATTTTTCAGAAAAAAATAAATTATACATAATTGAAAACATCCCAGTTCAGTTTTGATATGTGAGCGGTGGCATACGAAATTATACGTACAACAAGATTTCCAATCACAACAGTGGCCAGGAAGAATGGAATGCAAGAAACATCTCCGACAAGCATACAATCCCACATTGATTCTATCCACTCTCCACACAAAACTCTGAACACTATCATAAAGGAATGCATGAAGTCTGTGAAGTTCCATCTTGGCATCGAATGGTCTGGAAACCTGTCCACGTTGTCTGGAAAGAAAATCATCAATCATGTGTACCGCTATAAAAAAATCATACAACTCACCCCAGTAGTTTTTTCCAAATAACTGCATGCCCATCACAGCAAATATGAATATGATGATGCACAATACAAACGTCAGGTTACCCAACGCTCCCATGGTACGACCCATAATCGAAATCAGCAGATTCAATGTGGGCCATGATTTTGCCAATTTGAATACTCTGAGCTGGATTAATTATTGAAAGCGTTGTTTTTCAGATGTCCAAATCTTACCAATCTGAAGGACCGCAACACTGACAAACCTTGAACCCCTTCCAAGCCCAATTCGAGCAATGATAAGGCTACGATGATGAAGTCGAAAATATTCCAGCCTTCTTGGAAGTACCATTTTGGACTCATTGCTATTAGTTTGCATGTGGCTTCGATCATGAATGTTGCAGTGAAGAACTAGAGAATCATAGTTCAATGATTATCATTATTATATAACAGCGTCAAATGCTGTAGAACCGAGTAATAAAGAAGTTACTTTCGCTGGTAGTGCTCATTAGATTCAAAGAGTCACGGCCAGATTTTGATTTCAGTGTTGAGACGTCCGTCAGATAAGACAAAAATCTTGAGACCCACATCTGCATAGACAACCGAATATACACAGAGAAAGAATATTACTACATCTCCATCAGCGTTTGCGGTTTTGCATCCAGCAAAATCTTTCGAAATTCTTTCTGAAGATCATCAGCCATTACAGGGCAAGATATCAACTCCAGAAGTTAGTGGCCTGATAGAATGCAGCAATGATTTGGAAGACTAAATGTCCAAAAGCCTTACCCCTCATTCGCTCACTCCTCTGCACAACTATTAATTGCACTCCTCGTGCCCCCAAGAAAATTGACGCTTGGATAGGCATTGACGCTTGGATAGGCTTTCCAAGTTTGCTAGCTGCTCCAGGTGCAGCTCTTATTCGAAGGCAAGTGAGCAAATATATACACTGGAATAAGAAGCCGAGCTCTTAGAGGTAGAATCCGAGTATGCACTGATAAATTCGGATGGAGAAAAGCAAACATCTCTTCAAAACACCTTGCTCCCGGAGGTGATCTTCAAATATTGCCAGAAAGAAGAAAGACAATTGGTAAGGATATTGATGATTGTCACTTGAAAAATTTGAATCCAAGAATAATATCAATATTTGACGCTGAAAAACCATTAAGAATATCATATCAGCTTGAAGCGGATTCTCATACAGTAAGACCTGACAACCTGGAAACCCAATCATCTACCGAGAATAAACAATCAACAAGTCCAGAAGTCGGGAGACTCACAAGGTTTCAAAGATCTCCAGAGCATTTAGAAGATTATCTTCAGTATTAGAAGACGAGGAAAATGAAATTCCTTGTATAATATTTTACCGATCTCCTTTTTAACATTTTCTGTATGATTATTTTGTCAAAAGATTCTGTATAGTTGCTGTTGAATGAAGTTTTTATTTGTGAAGGTGGCTAAACGTTATATATAGCGCATCTCAAAAATTTCAGGAGCTAAGAAGCATGGTGGACGAAATCTTGAAAATGGAGCAAAATAATCAGTTCCCGTTTCAAGACGTCCTCGTCAAATGCACTGGAACCAACATCAGAACAACGGTCTATCGTAAACACTCTCAAGCCTCTAATCATTCTGCTGTCACGTTAGTATAAAAACTCAACACAATAGAGCTGTTCAAATTTGTAGCACTCCGGGTGAGCTACAAAAGAAAATGTCCATACTCAAGAAAGGTTTTCAGCAGAATGGTTACTAGCTTGAATTAATAACAAAAACTATTATTTAGTGTCAAGTACAACAGCTAGTTGAAAATCGGGCTAAGGCAGATGCATTCCTGACAATACCATATGTCAAAGGAATATCCGAGAAAACTGGAAGAGTCGCGAACAACCTGGATATCAAGATGGCTTTTAAATCTGATAACACAGAAGCTCCTGACAAAACCGGAAAACCAACAATCAAGTTCCGTGCTAGTGGGATGAATGCTATATATAGGTAAAACCAAGCGTTCACCAACTGTTAGACTTCAAGAACACAAGACTAGCACCCAGATAGGTGAAGCCACAAAATTGGGAACCGCTGAAACCGTCTGGTCACACCAACATCGGATGAAGTGGTCGGAAACACGGGTCCTACACAAGGAGCAAGTTTGGAGGAAGCGGAAAATTAAAAAAAAAACGATACCATTTATCGTTTTTTTTTTAATTTTCTTTAGTTTGAAATTAAAAAATCGATTTATTTTCTCATGCAAGTATCCCATTCATAAGGAGAAAAGGCACGAAAACCTTCGACCTAGCGGAAACGCCTGCGACGCCTGCGGACTCTGTCCTTATGTGTCTGGTGAAGTACGATCCACCGGAAACCAAGTCATCTACAAGAAAGCGAACCAACTGTGGCTGGAGATTTTGGTACCCATAACTGGGACATGCGTCAGGGTAATAAAAAACATGAGAAGTCTAAGAAGGCGTAAGTCTTGAAAAATTACCAGAAACCTATCTTCTTCTTTTTTTTTTCGTTCCCTCTTGGTAAAGACCCTTCAGTAGGAAGATTTCTTGCGTCACTACACATACGGAGACGGTTCAAAAGGGTATAACGGTAACCCAAAGCATCACTTGATACAAGATGCAAAAGATTTTGAATTCAACGGGCTGGTAACATGTACGGAGGCTGAGTCAGGCGAATCGACCCACACACAACCTCACACCGGCACCAGGTGTGTTCACTCTCAAACGCAAATCATGTCATTTTACAAAAAGTTGATTGAAATTTTCAAAAACGTTTCTGATTATAGGTATGATTGATATTACTGACTAGTTACTTACGTAGTTTCCACTTTTCAACGCTCTTTCCAAATCCGGGTCCATATTATGATGATCCAAAGCCATGAACAATGTGTTGACCACAATACAGAGCGTGATAAATAGTTCGACGAAAGGATCGAAAACCAATAAAGCTACATATTTCTGGATTTGCAACCAGCAGTAGCAACAGTCCCATACGCAAAATATGTCGATTATCTTTATGGCATATTCCAGAAATTTTTCCTTGAACGTTGGCTCTTCCTCTTCTTCATCATGTCCCTCATTATTGGCTGAGAAATAATAAACAGCCACTGTATAAAAAAGACAGAGAAGCGTGAGGTTGACACACTCTTTCATGGAAAAAGAGATTTGGGTGCGAGTGGCGATAGTGCGACTACCTTAACTGGAGGTTAAGGAAATTTGTCTTGTGCGGTTTTAGTCGCTGTCAAGCAATTTTTTCATTGTCCTCAGATTGAAAAGAAAATTTTGATATAATTAATGGATTCTCAACTGCTTTCGAATCTGAGAGCAATAATCAGAGAGATCAGGTTAGTGATAAAGATTCTCAACATTGTCCAAATTTCAAAAATGAAAAAAATCGGAAAAACACCATCGAAATTGCTGCGACATTTTGAGTTCCATACCATCCTAGCTGATGAATAATTTTGAAGTATCATACCTATGTGAATACTATTTTTACGTCCTAGGAATTGTGTACATTTAATGATTTTCATATAATGGTTTTCTGATTATACTGGATGTTTGGCTTCAGAGTAAACATAGAACCCAGGTTTTAGCTTCAGCATGTTAGTCATATTGGTTATTTATTTATTTTTTCTAATATTGAAGCTTAGAAAAGGGTATCCTGAGCATCTGTAACCAGTTATTTTGCCTATTGAAAATAATCTGCTGAGCTCCAACAATGATCATGGTTCAAGATGTTAAGCAGACTGAGTTATACTTTGTGTGCACACATCAAACTAGTGAGAAAAATGGAATGTTAGTTGAGTCATTGAGCAGGTTTAGCTTGATGAATTAGAACACATGACTTTGATATAGGTATGGGGACAGAGATGATTTTAACTGATATCCTTAAATAATTTTTTAAAATTGTTTTTTAATTGCGATTGGATATATATTACAAAATATCAACCCATGACTAATTGGGAACTAATTCCTGTAGAGAATGTGAAAGTCATTGGTCAAATTATGATTTGATAATTTTTTGGTATTTTGATATCTTCCTTTTCGCGGATAGCCATAAATGATTTTTTTAAAACTATACATATAAGTTGTTTAAGAGGAAACAGTTAGCGATCACATACGTATACAAAGATTCAAAATTTATTTGAAATAAAACGAATAGAATCGTAACTATTCAGAAATTCTCGAAAAAAGGAGGCACTGCATGCAAATTTTAAAAGGAGTTCGCATTATTTGTACAGGCAGAACGGCTTCCAAAGCCAAACCCTGTATAATTTGATTAAACAAAAATCATCAAAATATGTCTTTTTACTGGTGATACTTTTCCTATAGAAATTTCTCTAAAAAATTGACGTCTGGTGATGTGGTGGGTGAGAGGACAATAATTATTATTATTATCATTGATGTCTCAATATTTTTAGTTTTTGAGAAAGAATCATCTAACAAAATTTTGCTTGCTTGAAATATACTGGTCCCAATGGAGAAAACAACTTTTTTATACAGGATAAATAAAAAATGAAATGAATTTATTCAAGTGAAATAAAAAAAATTAAATCGAATATTTGACAAGAAATGATAACTGATTATCAGAGATAATACAAAAAAAATATATCAGATAGCAAAAGAATAAATATTAAAACACCACTCAACAATACACAAATCCTATTTGAATAACTTTTCCTGAAAACTCTGGACCAAGGGTGCTTTATTCTTATAAATGATGCAAGTCTTCAACCTTAAGAATAGAAAATTATCATATTCATCAACGATCGTTTTTTATTAAACAAAAATTTCTACCATATTGCCAGTCTCACTGTATTGCAACAGACATTTGAATCTCTAGTCTAGGCTGCCTGTTCGTTACGCTAAAGCGGTTTGAGGAAAATTTGGAGATTACACAGTGTCATAGATCAAAGACTCAATTCACATTCCATACAACATATCTAGTGAAGAATTTCCTACATACAGGCCTTTTTGTGCTCTTGCTCTTTGAAACGCGTCGACAATTTCTCAAAGAGCAAGTACAATGAATGTTTCCATACTTGAACTGGATACTACATAACTGACTGTCTATCAACCCTAACTATAGTGCTCTATAACATTGATATTTAGTGCCAGACATCAAACTTGAAAGATTATTTACCTAATTAACCAATTCTTGTTATTTTATCCTCCAAATGATTCGATGTAAAATATTTGAATTAGTTTCATGCTAGCAACGATACAAAATATGCTTGAGTTGCTAGTTGTGTATTTGTAAGAAGCGAATTGCGATGGTGTGTATTTTATTTTGCGATTAAATTAGACGCCACGAGGTTTTTACTTACCTCCGTGTTCTTCTACCATTTCTCTTCCTGCTGCTTGTTCTATGATGTCGTTCAACACCATGACGTCTGAAACCCCAATCGATAAAGTCTCATAGTGCGAAATCAATTTTATACCTTTCATATCTACAACCGTTTGCTTTTGACAAATGTTATCGATGAATGGATTGTCAAGGGCCTTCATTTTCTCACTTATTTGACTAGTTGGTCCATCCTGTTTAGCAAAAACATCGAATCAATTGGCCGTACAATTGTATATACTCACGTAGTCTCCCATTTTGGGTTTTCTTGGGTATTCCATGAAATTATTGCTGTTCATTGCTGGTCCGTTTCTCAAGGATCGATGCAAAAGTTGGAATTCTTTTGTCATTGGCGTTTTTCCGTTGCCTCCAAAACCACCCAAAAGATCCGCATGGGATGTATATGACATCCTTGAAGCGTGCGATGTGTAGGATGAATGACGAGAACCTGATTTGGGATAATATTAAAAAATCAATGAAGATGGTAGTGGATAGTCAATTAATTATTTTCCCCCTTCCTATTTGGTACGACGATTTTACATGATTTTCCTTTTTAAGAAAAGTGAAATAATGTAAAGAGAGTGAGAAAAAAAATGTATAGACGAATAACTCGAAGAACAAGATATGGGCAAAGTCTATACCTATATTCCGATAAGTCCGACCACTCTCTCGAAGACGCGAAAATCCCCCTCCTGCCGTCACTATCCGTTCCGCCGGCATAACCCACATCTGATGTGTGAAGGAATCTACCGGGTGACATTGGAAAATATGTTTACTTCGTTATTGTTTTGAAAAATGTTGCCAATTAATCTAGATTACTTTTTTAATGCTACAAACGATTTTTTGATCATTATAAGTTATGCTGAGTGTGTACACACGTGAAGGTAAAATTGTCAAAAATAGCTATTAATGCTGAGTCACTTTTTGAAAATTTCGAGGACACCGAGGAATATGAAATGAAAAAATTCGTATAGGTACATAAACTTTCAAAAAATATAACTAATAGAACATGCATTTTAAATACCAAACATTGCTTTATTGCAAGCTAAGCGGAAACTAGAAGGGTCAAGTTCAAATTGCACTGAGGTCGCGCACCTCGACTGTTGTTTATTTCCTGTATAGAAAATGGATATCAACACGTTTTGGTTGCAATAATGTTAACAACCCCGAGTTCCTTGTTTGATATTTATATCAAAAATAATTACATGCTGCAGGCAGGGCGGAAACAAAATGACTTCAGATTTATAAATTAAATTTCGAGTTCACCGATTTCGCTCACCCCACCTGATGTTTATTTTTTGATGTTTATTTTTTGAATGGGAAGAGAAAAAAAACGTGAGAAATCGTTGGTTCCTTGTTCGATATTTAAGACCGCAGTATTATTGTTCTACCCATAATTGTTGATTTTGCTATGTTATTGTTTCACTTACTTGTCATCATAACATAACTGGAAGTGTGCCAATGTTTATTGTTGTCCATGAGCAATTTTGAATTAAATTTGAATTTAACAAAATATTGGGAAAATATATTTGTACTAGTTTTGTTCTATTGTTCACGTAATTGTTCACGTAATGTATACTATTATCATGTTTTGTAATGTTTTTACTGTAGTATTTTGCATTTGTATTTGCTTTGTCGATAAAATTTATCAAAATTTTTTTGTGGCAATAAAGCATATTTGATTTGATTTGATTTGATAATGACCAAAATCTCAGCAAATGAATATTTGTGTTGATCTAATCAATGGAGGAGAAAATAAACTCGGAAATAACACAATCGAACATCTACTAGAGACAAATACGTAAACAAATAACCTATTATAATAAAATATAAACAAACAAATAGTATGTATACATTCATAACAATAAATAAATACTTATAAATTTTTCAAGATTTTCAATTTGGGATGTTCTTTATTCTTTCTAGAGGTTCTTAGTGTTGAATTTGCAAATTTTAATGTATAATATAGTTTCGCACCCTAGTATAAGGATAGCAGGCGGTATTCCCATGGGAAGCTTGGGCAAGGATGAAAAAATGCAATAGAAGACAACTTGGTCTTGAAGTTCATTCCTACACTAAACTGCACGCATGAATCACTGACATTTTCAATCGAGTTTTACATTTCTGAATATCTAAAGAAATCAGATATTCAGATATAGGTAATTTCTTTGAAGCTGTAATTGCTTGAAATTTGATTTAAAAAAAAATGCCATACATCACAATATCCGGAAATAATAATTCTGATCGGATCACTTGTATGTATGCATCAACAACGACGCTTTGCTAAATAGATTCACCATCCGCGAATCCGCACCTCGTATACTACCAAAAAACTAGCTAAAACAGGTGTTGCTCATGATTTACGACACCTCGCAAAAAATGCCGGTATTTTCAGATTGATCAAAGGAGTGACCGGACTTATTGGAATATATAAGCCTAGTTTACACCGACAACTTGGTCCGCGGACCAAGTACTAAATTCGAACTATATCAGAACCAAATATTTGGTTCGAATGGTGTAAACAGATGCGCACTAAGCTGGTCCGCTCTTGGTTCGGTACTCGCCAGCAAGAGTACCGAACTAGATTTGGTTCGATCTGGATCAAAATTATGAGGTTATGTTGATTGTTATTATTGTGAATTGTGTTGGTTCTGAGTTTCTAAGGCAATCTGAGCGTACTTACTAATGTTTTTTTTGGTTACGAATTGTGTTGATGGATAATTTCGACTTGTTTTTGACATTTGTCAAATTGCGGGCGTACTCATTCAGTTCACGCGTTGCAAGACGGTGTAAACGGGCAAGAAGCAAGCATTGGTCCCACCGTACTATCCCCACCAACTTGGTCCTATCGGACCGAACTAAACGAGTTATTGATGTAAACTAGGCTATAGACTTTGATATGGGTTGTGATCACAATACGTAATTGAACTGCGAAGACAAAACATGTAACAAAAAAAGTACATAAGGGTTACAGTTTTTAAAAAACATCGTCTGCGATATTACCTACCTATTAGAAAAGATGGAACATAATCGGAAGGGACTACATTTTTTTGTATGTTTGTCAGAATTACGTCCCACAATTTTATATATTATATATTTTTCATGATACTTAAGTTGTGCGTCAAAATACAAAAAAAATAACAAACCAATTCTTTTTTATCAAATTCAATAATCATGATACCGGAAAAAAAAGTTATTCTACATATTCAGTGCTTGAAGCACAAACATTTTACATAAACATTGACCGAGAAATGCGATTTCAAAACAAGCTCCTGATGATGTTTTCTTGTGAAAAATTCCGAAACCATGGTAAGGTGACGACAATGACAAGACTAATTATGCCCGATTTAAGAATGTGAAGATGTTCTCAAATTATTGACCGGAAGATTGTGGAATAAAAAGGAAGGAGGTATTTAGAGCCGGTGAAATTTTAATTGAGTTTTCCAGATGAAACAGGTATTCTTTTTCTAAATTTACTTCGCTAGACTAACCTGAAGGTGTTGAACGGAAGTTTGGTACAGAGCCGTAATAAAGGCCAGGAATTATATTTTTGTGTTGGTGGCGCTCTTACGAATAGGAATCGTCGGTCAGGCAGCATGGCATCACTTAGAAGAACTAACGACAGTAACTTAAACAAGTTTTTGCCGGAACAGCCACCTTCACCACCACGCGTAGTCTTTCTGTTTGATAATCTTCAAGCTTCTACTTTCATACTATGAAGTTTGTGGCCTGTGTTCTTGAAGGAATGATGTCTGAACGATTCTCTAATGATTCAAATATCTCCTCTACACTTTTAACAAGCGATTTGTTCGCAGTTGAGATCGTTCTCCTTCTATCTGCTCCGTGAGTTTATCTGGAGAGGACTGACATTCATCAGCATTCTTTTCCCATGAGTGAATACCAAACTTCCATGGCCTCATCAACAATGGGATGTTGACTATTTCTCCTGGGCATTCCCGTTGATGATATATCGCATCAAGGGCTACCAAATCCACTCTTTTATTATAAGAGCCAATTCGTCACTACGTTTCTCAGCTGCTTTCAAGATTGTTGCACTGAAAGACATCTTTTCCACAGCAATGATCTTGTTCGAGAAGCCACCCGGGATTTTTCGTCGATTTTCGACGGGGAGAAAAAATCGATGTTTCCTTATCTCGAGCGCCACCCTCCGTACTAGCGTGGCAGAGGGGCCCAGTGCCTATCGGGTAGCTTTTAGACCGTGAACAAAGTCTAGGCATTCGTGTTGTTCTAAATTCCGTTTTGAAAAGGACTAATGAGCTTTTGACTAGAACACGGGCTGTATAAAAATTACACATCCATTGTACATCAATTTATACAGAACTGGTCCTTGACCAGTAAAAAGATAAAAACAATCTCTCCTGACGGCTATACAAAATAACAGAACTTTAGGTAAATTAACAGCAGATCAGTCATAAATCAAAAATAAATCCAGAAAAAATGTCCGTGAGAAGGCGGCGTTTGTGTGCGAAATGTTACACTGGGAAATAGCGGAGAGTACAGAAAATTCGTCTGATAATTTAAAGGTATATGTGGTATGGGCCACAGTAGAAGACGAGGTTTAACAAAACATGGCGTTCTAGTCGTTTGGCGCTCAGACATGGTTGGAACTCGGGCGCCAATCTGCGACGTCACCACGGATTTTTTGATTAGCCGGCGACCACCACGTGACGTAGAGAAAATGTGGTAAAAGTCACAGCAGAAACGGGATCCAGAAACTTGATCGGCCCAAAAAATGTTTGGATGGTACGATATAAAGATTGATCGATTGTTTTATAGAAACGTTACGTGAGTTGTACAGTTAATTTAACCGCGGCGTACGGGCAACGATCTTTTAGTGAAAATATGGGATTGATTGAAAGAAAAACAACCGAGTTACGGGAAAACGTGGATTACTCGAATTAAACGAGGAAAACAAATGCGAAAATTAGGCAACTTCGTTATAAGGTATTCTGTCTCCAGATAGATTTCGTGGTCTCTGATGTCGTAAAATCTATGTCTCAACGGAAAACAACTGCTCTGATCAATTTCGGATTGTTGTATTTTATCTGTCCAGCACTAGTATCATATGTATCTCATTCACACCCTCGAATAAACGCTCATTTTATTGGCGCAATAAGGGCGTTCACACCGGTCCTTCACTTACCGAACTTCTCCTTCAGCTTTATTTTCGAA
The DNA here is from genome assembly GCA_958502075.1 of Orchestes rusci. Classification (NCBI taxonomy): domain Eukaryota; kingdom Metazoa; phylum Arthropoda; class Insecta; order Coleoptera; family Curculionidae; genus Orchestes; species Orchestes rusci. The sequence goes on from OY293303.1 coordinate 15,667,329, forward strand.
AAACTAGCCGTTCAGGCCTAAATTGGCTGAAAACTGATGAAAAAGCATTTCGGTTTTTTTCGATTTATAGGAAAGTGGCTTGAGTTCACAATCTTGGATAATTTATTGGATCATCAGAAACAAGCCAGCAAGAAATCAGAACTTCCAAATTTGGCGCATGGTACCTCCCCTTTCAAGCGACAAGGTTAATGGATTATATATGTCGATTCGCAAGTAGGTATGTTTGGACGAGCTTTACCTCTCGTCCAAAGAATTAAGTGACTTTGTTTTACAGAGATCCAATGCTTAACGATAAACATTTAACAAAATGACGTGAGTACCACTTGATCTTGATACATTTTTCCGGACCTGGAATAAACTGATTATTTTCAAATAAAAAGACCAACGTCGCTCTCGTTACCTTAATGCCTACTTTTACCGACTGACTGAGAGTTATGATCGCAGAACGGACGCTCACGCAGCTTGTGAGGAAACCATAGCGGCAAACCATGCACAACTTTTTTACTACAAGAGTCAATGAAGATCTCGATTTTGATATAATTGGCGCTTTTTTTGTCAGATCGTCTTCGAATCTACTGCGTCTCAGACTTGGGTTATGATGGTGTTGACTGATGCCATGCTGCCTAACTGTCGATTCCTATTTGGGATGAAACTGGTATCAGGAGGGCGCCACTCACAAGAGTGAAAAGCTCGGCATCTATTATGAACCTGTATTAACCTTTCGTTCAATATCGGATATCTGTGAAACAATGTCACTTAACCGAAAGGTCTCGTTCGCGTCAGTAAGCAATCAGGAAGAGAATTGATCTAGATAGACAGTGTACATGAAACAGAATTCTTAAAATGATCTATGTCAAAAACTGTGAAGCCTATCGAATTGATGGAGAATACCTTTTTGAAGTGAGAAACTCAAAACCTTAATATGATCTGGGCCAATTTCGAAAAATCACGCAAACACCTAATTGGGGAACCAAATACTCTCCGGCCTTTCTTCTGGTCAACATATCCACTTTTTGCGAAAGGCATAACAGATTTGATTATATATGTATGTAATTTCCTCATTTCATTACAAAATATTTCGAGAATATTTACAAAAAACCGTCATAACGGATCTATTTTGAATTGGCTCCCTCAGAAGCCATTTCTTGACCCACGTTTATATAAAATGTTCGCAATATTTTTGGGCGTAGAATGTGGAAATCTGTCCCTATATTTCAGAAATCCCTGTGTATTGCATAAAATCAATTGAATTGATCACTATCAAAAAACCCACACATTTTTGGAGTATATGCAATGGTAAGGTAAATCACAAAATGTAAACAGACATTGAGGTGGGAAGATAGGTTCCATAAAGAAATCACGTTAAGATTATAACGCGATTTCGAGTCATGAGAGTTGCTCTTCTCAATAGATTTTTTATTTGTTTATACCTACACCTACCAAGATTAGCATAATACATAGGTACAACCATAGCACCGTTCTCTTCACTCATCGGAGTAACAGCGTTGGAATCATCAGCATAAGGTAAGTGTTCTTGGGCATCGAGGTAAGTGGAGAGTACCAAAGGTTTCCGGTCGCCGGAACCGCCACCGGGTGGTGCCACCATTCGTCTACTGTTTCGCGACGTGAACTGGTGGGATCCTCTGGAACCTCGTCGCAGATTGAACGGGGATCCAGGGAGACTCAGACTTGCCTGAATACGGGACATGGTCTATACATGCGTGATATGCTTTAGACGATGGTGTTTTGTGCTGGCGCTCATATCGAGTACAGACTGTGATTGTGATAGAGTAGAATTTTTGTGATAAAATGACTCATTTTAGTGGTTATGTAAGTTATGTAAGTATTTGTATCATTGCAGTGACAATGCTGGAAAAAGTTCATTCTTTACAATTTGTAGCTAAATAGAGACACAAGACCTAGTAATAAAAGATTTGGCATGCTTGGATTCTTAAACGATAAATACTGAAACATGCATAAATAAACCCTATAAATAAACTACATAGATAGATGCTGGAATGATATGAGTTGATGTTTGTTGTAACTATATGTATAATTACCTTGGCCATTTTGAGTGATGTGTGATGTATTGATGACTAATGAAAACAATTCTATAAAGTGTAGAAGAAAGTACGAGTACTTGCAAGAAAAAAAAATAAAAGTGCAGGGCGTTTGCTAAAATCCAACCGATTGACGGCTGGTGTTTATCAAACGAAGTCTGGACACTATAATTGTCGTGATTTTCATTTAATTTGAAAACTTCTGTCTGATTCATTTCTACTTATTCAGCGGATATTATCCTGTGGCACATAGCAATTTCAACAAGATACTTTGTTTGATATTCATTTCGATCAGTGATAAAATATGCAGGATATCACAGACCGCTGCTAAGAGAAGTAATAATTTGGAATACTAGTCAATCATGGGGCTCAAAGTATAAATCAGGACACTTACAGCGCTGACTTTCCGCATCTTGGTGGGATTAGTTGGTATTCTTCTCTGCTCACTCACAGAATCTAATCCTTCAGATCTTATGCTCATTTTCTCTTTGTTGTTGTCGTCGCCGCCGCCTTTGGGCTGATTCACGAATAACTCATAGCTGACGCATGAAAAGTCTGAAGGCGATTTTACGATGTCGGTGCTGCCCCCACCACCCATACCACCACCAGCGGCTACTCGGGCAGCTTCTTCAGCTGCCGCTGCTCGAGCATCGGCTCTATTCTGCTTTGCTTGAGCTGCCTTTTCTGCTTCCTGTGATATGTCGCATAGTTTAGATTTCATGATCAAATAAAAAAATCACGCCTTTTTTCTTACCCTTATCGCTTCTTCCTCCGCCGCTTCTTCCTCTTCAGCTTTCTTTTGCAATTCATCGTAAGACATCGCGACAATAGCTAAAATCAGATTTACTAGATAAAACGATCCCAAAAATATAATCACAATAAAAAATAACATGTGCCAGGGACCAGCTGATCTTAAAACCTGAAAACGAAAAAGCTATAGCGTAGTTTCTGATATACTTGGATTTTACCAGTTGGTATAAATTTTCCCAATAATCCTGAGTCATTAATCTAAAGGCAGAGAGGAAGGCCCATCCGAATGTATCGAAACTAGTATAGCCATAGTTCGGATTGTCGCCGTAGCCTTGCAGACACGTATAGCCAGGTTTACATTGACCAGCACCAGATGAATTACCGCAGAGCGGAATTTCACCTTTATCTTCGTCAAAGTACCAATTGGCTGTAATTAGAATTAGAGGATGCTCTATGCGTGAACAACAACAACTCACATTGATTTTGGTTGAAATGTTCCCAATTCTCGTCAGTTAGATTGCCCCAAGATCCGTCCAATGGAAAGTTTTTAATGCATTTTTGCGTCAGTACACCCATGTAAATTTGTAGACCCATAAGAGCAAAAACAGAAAGCGAAAACATCGTTAAAATTATCACATCTCGTAGATTTTTCACAGATTCTATAACGGCACCTACAATGGTCTTCAAGCCTGCAATGAGAATACCATGTAGGAGTTTGATAAGGAGTATGAGAAATGTTACCGGGCACAATGGCGACCGTTTTGAGAGCTCTTAGCACTCTGAACGTTCGTAAGGCAGCTAGATTCCCTAGGTCTATACCCATGGTAACATAACTGCAAGTTGTCAAAAAGTTAGTGGTGTGGGTGGAATGTTCAATAGAAATGCGATTGTTTCAACATACTTTCTAAAAAGCTATTAGTTGGAAATTCTAGATAAGGTTTGATAACTAAGTCCTATCGATGTATGTTGTTCGTAAGAGCAAAAACGGATGAACGGAAGTTCACTAGAAGAGAGAGGAGAGACTATGGTCTAACATATTACATTATTATCTATGGACTAAACTATGACTTCGTTATAACATATTTAAAAGTATATTATATAACTATGGATAGTATACTTCCATCAACTACTGATTCAATCTACTTCAATGAAACCAAACTGTACCAATCGTGTTAAAACCACTCACATATGACATTTTCCAAAAATAAGAAAAAAATCATCAACTCATTGCTGCGAAATGAAATAGGATCAAATTATTTCTTGTTATAGGCTCAAACTGGACCGCTCTCTCGATTTCAGGTTTGACCGATTGGACCATAATTTATTCTAGTCTATGTTTGTCTAGAGCACTAGCTAATCTACTCACGCTAAAGCTATGACTACGAAGTCGAGCCAGTTCCATGCATCTCTAAGGTAGGTGAACGGTTGAAGAATAAAACCTCTCGCCATCACCTTCACTGCTGATTCGAAGGTATAGATGCCCGTGAATATCACTCTGAAAATTACAAATACTTGGTCCTACTCTATGTCACTAACACCTCTGATCTAGTAAGTCTGAAGTCTACAAAAATACAGATAGATAATCAAGTTGTACTTACTCAGTTGACTCAACGGTGGGGGTAGTTGGCATGATCATAAGGATACAATTGACTAGAATGGTGGTAATGATAAAAAGTGAGAACAGGGGATGTACTAAAATATAAATGGCGACACGACGGATTGGGTTGAAAGGATCTAATATCCAAAGGGCATTTGTTGCGCTAAATCGGAATATGTCCTTCCCTTTACTAACAACTACGAAAGTCTGCAACAACAGTGAAATTAATTAGTGAATCTGTTTCAACAATATTATGAGTCATACCATTTGGTTACTATAAAATGGATCGATGTCCTCGAGCGGTGTGCTGGCCAGTTCCGGTGGAAAGCTGCCTTGTAGCCGCACCGGAATTGGCAGTCCCTGCTCCAAAGTCTGATCTGGTTGGGGCCCTTCATCTTCGTCCTCGTCTTCATACCGAATCTGTATGCATGCGAAATGAGAAAGTCAGTAAAACAGTCATGTAAGGAGACAATTCTGAAATAAGCTGCGTGAACGCCTTCCAAAAACAAGAATTTTGTATCACTTAATTTTTCAGAATTCGTATTTCCATTTCATGACAGTAGACATATTTAGACGCAAATAATTTTGATTCTAAAGATGCATGCGGTGGTCTATGTCTATGATTCGTTCATTTGAGTCTGTATTGACTATGAAATGGGATTATCACGCCAACGCAAAGAACTGAAAACTGAGTATCCAAAAAAATTTAGCCTTACGAGCAATTTCGAGTGTATGCTGTTTTTCTTTTGAACAATTCTATAACTTGGAATAAGTTTTCAAACAAACACAGGATAACCATTCTTGTTTTCTCCTAAATTTGGATCTGCAGACTTTTCTTGTTGTTTTAGGCGGAGCCAGACTATTCTCTTCCTGATCTGCACCTCAGCCCAGCAACTTATTGTGCTGTCCCTATCATGCCGTATGCCGGTGGTAAAAAGTTCTGCCTCTTCAATCAGGTCCATTACCTTACCAGCAAATCTTCCATGGAAAAGTGATCCCTCGCCGTATATTGCGCTTGGAGAGTCTTGGCCCCTGTATTAAATGTCAGTTCCTGTGATGTTATTCACGTGGCTAACTCTGTACCGGCGATATGACCGTTTCGCAGACACTCCTACCAAGGGTTCAGCTCTTCTGAATGGCATAGCTGTGCCAGCTCTCGCCAGCTCATCAGCTTCGATGTTCACTTCTACTCCTGGAATGTCAGGAAGCCAGGTAAGCATCACTCTGTTTTTCCTTAGTGTGGACTTTACCAGGTCGTTAAGCGATAGGAGTTCTGGGCTTTCAATGCAACCCGACTTACCGAGAGAATGTAGATTGCACTTGCTTGAATAACGTGCATTTTCTGGTTCACAGTTGTTGTATACCCCAGAGTCTAGGAGGATACTCAGACTTGTGCTGTGGTCTGATCATACCTCAACGTAAGACTGGCGCAATGCTTTGATGCCCATTGCTCTGTGGGCCTTCAGCATGGCCACTCCTTTGATGTGTATCTTCAAGGGTGTTAGTCCTGAACAGTTTTCGACAAAGCCGCGACTGTGTTCCGCATCACCCCATTGGTGCATAGACAAACCAGCCTTTAAAGACTTCTCAGTCTCATGACTGTCGTTCCCTCTAGTGTCTATGTTCATCATATTGCAGCCTCTTATGCAACTAAACGTCTGATTACCGCGGTGTATAACCTTAGCATAAGTTTTGGCCTCAGACTCCTAGCCCATGCAATCAGGCCTTGGCTAATCCACTATGAGTTATGGGCATTTGACTTCAAAGACCGTTTTGGTCCTTTTCCCGATGATGAACAAGTAAAGACGACAACAACTCATGCCTCCTCTTCCTGCAGAACTCAGCAGTATGTCTCTCTTGTATGGACAATATGTTTCCAAATAATCTCTCATGAGTAACTGAGGTAGATGATCAATTAGAGCTTCTAAACAATTAGAATAAAATTCCCAACCCTTTCTTCCTTTTGCAGTGTTAATTTTAGGAAGAAGATCCTCTACAGCATTTTAGAATTCACAGGGCCATGGTCTTAACGATATGATGTCCATGTAAAAACGATTTTCTGAATAATTCATAGGACCTGACATTTCCAGTGCCAGGTAAATAGTTGAACAAGCTGAATGACTTCCACAAATTCTCTTCTGCCGCAAGAGTACAAATACTTAGGAATTTTTATGAAAGCTTCATTTGGATTAGAAGCTACCAAAATGATGATTTTTAAGCTCAAGAGAAGTCACTCACAGTTCACCTCTTTCTATCACCATCATCCATTATCTACTCATAAAAAGTTACCGTGAATCTATAAAAATACCATTCTTTTCTATCTCACAACAAATAACTCAAATCCAAAGCAATGAACATATTCCAGCGAATGAAATATCAGTCCATAAACTTGTAAGCTTTGGCAGGGATGACTTAAAGCAAATTCCCTTATTTTCATGGGAGAAAAAAGTCTGGACGATGATTTTATCCAGATGTCAGATGCCAGAATTCTGGATGAATGATTGTCACACATGATTGTGACCGAAGACTGCTGAAGTGACAAATTCTAACAAAAACAAATCAAGAAATTATATCTGGATATGATATCAACTGAAGCGTCCAACAGGATTGACATCAGCTTCACAAAAGTTATTAAGAAAGAGTTGAATGAGACACTCAGGGACAGAGATATGTAAAACTGCCTTGCACATCATCTATTACTGTGAAGCTCTGGCTCGCAGAAGATACGTTATTTTTGGTGCAACACGGCAAGTGTCCATTCTACCATAAAAACCTTGCTGGTGAGTTACTGGACTTGATTGAAGGGACAGACCTGCGAGATATAGGCAGCATGATAAGTCACTGGGATTCAATGCAGATCGGGTGGGGAATAGCCTGGCTCCGCCCAAACAACAACAACAACGATAACAACAAAAGGTGAATCGATAAAAACAATAATTGTGTACATTATCCATTGGAAATGTTCTAATGAAATATTATTTCGGATTCCCGATCTGAATTGATGACCAAAGTTTTAGCAATTATCTACCCCAGTTATATACCTGAGCCAGATGACTAAACATAATACGCTTCGCAATTTCCCTGATCTCTGAATACGAATTCTGATAATAAAAGTCCAATTTGAGGAAATAAATCTGATAAATACCGATCAGAGCCAATCTCTAGTAAAAGTGTATAAGGTAAGTGGTGTATAATGTGCAAGAAAGTGATAATATTTTCAGGAAACACATCTTATAAGTTAAAGTGGATAATGGAAAAAGGATCAATAATAGTGGACTCAGAGTCAAGATCAATGACGGAAATGAATGGAAGCTTAAACTTCTAAATTCAGAGGCAAAACATATTTGAAACCGAACAAACCGTGAATATGCATCTAAACCAGAGGTGAAAATAAATTGAATTTGAAATCTGCATTGTTTTGATAGGACGCTTTAGCACATAGTTGTTAAAACGCTTTTAACCATTATTCACTGATTGTATTCAAAACGTTAATTTCCATTGAAAGGTACAGAAAGTGTGTAATTTCTAATTATGTAAATGTAAGAATGTGCTTCAGTGTGAGGAGTTTGTATAAGGAAAAGTAGTACTAATTTGTGACTATCTAACCAGTGGCAGTCATATCTAGATTATTTTAAGCATCCCTCAAAACTTGTCTAGCTTTCTAAACATACAGAACATGAATTATGGAACTATCTAAATAATATCTAAAATCTACTTTGCCTTAAAACATTAATAATCATCGTTCAATAACTGAGTGATCATTGTACGCACGGAGGGGGTATTTGTGGAATGTTAGTAGCCAATAGCCAATGTCAGTTTTAGCTATCAACGAATAATCAATTCGGTATCAGGTCCCAACGTTTACTCTATTTGTGTGTTAAGCTGTAGAGACGGGGATTGTGCCATTTTTCTGCCAATCTTTTCAAAATATTTTTATTGAAAACTACTGGCAGATGCTTTAGACTAGAGATAAGTTCTATTTAAGAGATTAGAACTGTACATATTAAAATCAATTTTGTTCGTGAATGAAACAAGACTTTTTGAGAAAACCAAAAAATCAAAATCACTTTAAAGAGTAGAATGTACGTTATAGAATATTTTCAGAAATGACCTCCTCTATCAGCTCAATATTATTATAATGATTCTATATTATTGTCGAAATATTCGATATGATTCGTAATAATTGAATCCAAACTGTCGTACTTCAAAATCATATATTTGCCCTAAAACAATGTTTCCTTTTGGCGACAATTGCATTCAAAACACAATAATATGATGTGAATATTCAGTTTTATTGATATCCACGATCTAATCAATACTTTCAGATTGACCTACCAAATTTAATCGTTGAATTACTGTGATGGTATAAGAGCCAAGAGAAATGGAAAAATACAAAGTACAGGGCCAAAGAAAGTGAGTGCAAGACTAAAAAGGTTTTCATTTAATCGAATGTCATTCTTTTTTTGTGTGGGTTGAAAATTGGTTCAATTTCAAGTTGGTGTATGTTTTCAAACATATTAGTCAAAGTTTTATTTTTGTTTGGAGCAACAGGAAGTTGCTGCTTTCATTTTTCAAATACTCTAATAATAGCAGATAATTCTAAAAAAATTAAAAACATAAATCATTATTGATGATCTGAAAGAGGAAATATATGAATAAGCTAGTTGTGAACGACAATGAGTTTTGTATGTCGTCAGAAGGTTCCAAATCATCAAGATTCTTCAAACCTTAACTCTTTATTTATCTCCATTAGAGACATAATGTGATTTTGAAAATCAATTGATGTCCTTTATATCTTGACGGACACAACGTCAACAGTCTCTGTCCCCCGATATTTCACAAATTATGTTATTTGGAAGTAAAATGGAAAAGAATATTTATATATGTAAAAAAAATGTTTTTACAAACTTTGAATCAGTTTGTGACCGTCGTGATGGTTAGAGCATGGTACGGTAACCTATCTATTAGACATAGGAAGTGGTGCACTATCTGATGATGGGTCTGATAACATTATCAATCTACTCCTGACTTATCATACGCTTGCTAATGGGAATTTATGGAGTCCGGCGATTGTACATTATCCCCCCCGATCACATGCTCCATTGAATACTGTTGTCGCACAGCTCTATGTAGGGACTCTAAGATACCTTAAAATGAAAATTTACTTGGTAAAGTTTTCTTCTTATTGATAAGGTCAATAAACAACGGTGAAATATACGCTGGAAATACCACATCGCACAAGAACGGTTCAAAGAGCATTTCAACAATACTGCCTTGGCCAGCGAGCTAACCAGATCAAATCCCTGTAGAATGTGTGGAGAATATGTGGGATTTTGTCTGCAGAGTAGTTCACTGCCTCATCAAGTAAAATAACGAAACAATTTTCCAGGAGACAATCAATAAGTTGATTGTCTCTTGTTATTGAATAGAAGAGGTGATCATGCATACTGACTATTTATTCACGTGTAGTCCAATGAAAAAATACAATTATCAATTAAACTCACAAAAATGTTTGTATATTTTTGAATATTATTTTGGATATCAGTGCATTCCAATTTGGAGGTTAAAATGTTTTTTACCGAAACATGTATTCAAAAAATTGATGTTCTTCAATAAACACTTCCTATTTTACTTCCAAATAACATGATTTGTCAATCAGGAGGGTTCAAGTCTTATGACGATGTGTATTTATTAAATCAAATATAATAATAGCGAGTGTTATTTCTGACAAATGAAGTGAAAAAAATACAATCCGATTTGTAGTCAAACCTCGAGTATTCATAATCGTTTTCTGATCTGATTCTTGAAGTATTTTCAAAATTCCAAGTCTTTACTCAGGCGTGCCGAATAAGTAAATGAAAAAATCAAATACTACATATTTCACACTTTTAAATCCAAAATTCAAACGCAAAGTTTGTAGGTTCACTAAACAGAACTCGATCTAAAGTCATTCCAGGCACAACCCGTCCTTGTATCATCGAGAATTTGTGTCAAGCTGGTCAAAAATGCACTATAGTGGCCTTAAGCAGCATAACGTAAAAAAGAAAGCTGATTAATCTGGATGCATTTGACGATGGACCAACTACTCTTTGAAATTAAAAAAAAGTCGTGATATTTCTAGAGTACATGTCCAAACTGTTCAGAGTAGATGGTTATTTATTTGAATCAAAAGGAATCAGAGAAAAAATCAAATATATAATCGTCAGACGCACATTGTACATTTCTATATAGCTAAAAAGCAACTTTCAGTGAACATTTTTATTGGAAAAATCTTACTTCTTTTTTCTTTTTCCTGCGTCCAAAACCGGGCTGCAATGGAGGTTATACTTTTAACATTGAAAAAGCCACATAGCTGGAAAATGATCTACCTACAGGTGCTTCCCTTTCAAGGTTTCTTTTCTTTCGAGAAATCGTATCAGACTTATATTTCCGATTAAGTAAATTGGAATGTATAAGGATGATACACGTGCCTAGTTTATATAGTATGATATAAACTAGCAGCACACCTATGAAAGGAAAATCTAAACGGTAAATCAATAACTACAAATGAGGGCGTTCTGATGTTATGTTTGGCATGAGATTTATTATGACCAAATGGATGGTTATTGTGTGAAGACATGTGAGACTCCGCGGTTCATTTCTTAATTGAATATTGATGTACTTGTAAGTGTGTGCATGTACTTTATATGCATATACACTAGGTCAAGTTATATGAAAGAACATGCAATTTTGTTTTCAAGAAGAGTAGATAGAGTACAGGGTGATTCAATGGAAATCATTATGACAACCTACTCCTCTTGCTTGAACATATAAAGTTCATGAAAATTGCTTCATAGTGTTTGAAGCAGATAGACCATTGATATTGTAACAAAAATAAAATCAATACGATATAATTTTGAGATTTTGCATCTCTATGTTTTCCAGATCCCAATAGTATAAAGATAAGCCACGATTTTTTGACTTGATGTTGACTTGGGCATCGTAACCATATGAATACATTTCTGATCCACATTGACCTAGCCCTTATAAAATTATTTTTTGATCAAGGTACAAGAGGTTGAGTTTTGGTATTTTGCCTACTAGTTTACAAATATGAATGGTGAAAATGGTAACCTGAAATCTAAGGCGACTTCAGAATGGAGCTACTACAGAAACAATGTGAATTTCTACAAGCATAGAACACTTGACAGTTGGGAAGTTTTCACCTGCTGTTTATTCAAAAGACATAACACATTTCAATTTTTTATACATTCACTAGATCGAGGTAATAAATTACACTATTTTGCAGGTACTGTTTGGCAATCACCAGCTCTTGGTAAGATGGATGTGCAGATCACCCGATCATCCTTCAATAACCCCAGCTTCAAATTTCAAATTTTGGCAGTTTTTCTTCGAGCTAGTAGGTGGGTGCCATCATCAATACGAGTTATATTGGAAGATATTGAGTAGATTAGCTTGTGGAAGTGACTTTGCTCTCACCAAAACTTCAACAGTGATTGGGAACTTCTACAGGCCGGATTGACACAAGATCAAATTTCAATTTACCAGTGTTGTAGTTGAGCCTTGCAGGAATACAGAAGAAAGTGGACAGAGGTATGCACAGTTGCCCAAAAAGAGAGGAGAGCAAACACACAAAAGTTCAATTTTAAAAGTGACTAGGGGACTTGGCTTTTATGTCCGACGACTACCTCAAGTTAGCAACTGGTGACCGTACTATAAACAGCTGGAATATGGCCAAACAAATTCAGTATAGCCGATGAAACACGAAGGCTTGATGATGTTTTACTGTATGGACTGTGATCAAGGACAAATGAAACGTAACCTGAGATCAAAAAATGTCCAAACAGCAAGCATTTACATTTGACTAGACGTGAAGAGAAAAACATGATGAAGACTCAGAGAACGGACAGAATTTCCACCACTATGCTTCTTGAAGACGTTCTCAAATTGAAAGAATATAGAAGCTTTCCACTGTTTTCCACCAATTGATTAATCGATAACGGGTACACGAATCGATCACCTAGATCACCTAAATCTGAAGCTCTGACATGATGACTATTGCCCCTGCCAAAGTAAAATAATGACGAGGAACTGGGTATATCAAGCTCCAGCGCAAGTGACCAAGCTGGAGCAAACAGGCTGAGATACACATTGAGGTTGGGTAAAGAAACTTTGTCTTGAACCCCTCCAGACGTACATATTTGGACTGCGCCGGCTCCACACTCTTGCCGAGAAAATCCGGGTACCGGGTAAATACCGACACCAAAGCGAGACGGAGAGTATCTCTCTACTCTCATACTCGCTTGGTCACGAACATGCATGTATTGGCGAAAGTGTGGAGCCAGCGTCAGGACTTGGATTGCGATCTCCAAATCTTAAAGAAAAACTGTATGTCCATGGAGATCTTTAGATGTTATTTGAAAATGACAGTTTGTATCTTCAGCAGAGTTCCTCGTGTTGAAAGTAAGATCACTGCGAACAAAACATTTAGTGTAACTTATGACATCGAAGATGTTATTGATCATGATAGTGATTATTTCATGTCTATTAAGAGATCTAATAGAGGTTGAAACTTCCAATTTGTTCAAGATTTTAGTCATGTGTTCAATAAATAAGTGATTCAAAAAACATACTTCTCCCTCAGCTCTCTTCTTTTCGAGCTCTTTCTGCTTGGCATGTTCTTCGGCAATCCGAGCTTCGATGGCGGCCAATGACTCGCGCGTGAATGGACGGAATAGGCTGCGCTCCTCCTCAGAGATCGAGTCAGAGACGACGGACATGTCTCCTCACGCCTAGGCCCCCACGATACCCTGCAATCGTGAAATGTGCATCTTCAATACATCACATCAAATAAAGATGTCTTATAACCACTCTATTGATCCTTTTAAGAAGTTAATCCAACGTAATGCAAACATATTCAGCTTAATGTCATCCATGACGCATTCTGTTTGTTCACGACTAAATGTACAAAAAGCTTCGTGGAACATTTTTAGTTGGTTGACATCGGTTAAACTTCAGTATGAAAAAAAGTTTTATTTCTTGGAGAGATGCGACTAAAAGAACTGAATGGTATAGTGCACGCAAGAATAAATTGATTTATATGATGAAGACAAAATAGCAAAGTTCTGTCGAGGCTTTATTTGTTCAGAAACTCAATTTTCAACTCGCAATTTAACCTGGTTTGCCACACATATCGAGTTTCAAAGTGACATTCATATACAGGCAAATTATGACAAAAAGAAAGGAGAGCAGCTGACAATATACAATATCGTCATGTCGAAATGTTCCAGATATGGAACAATCCAGTTCTCCTTTCATTCGTGACATTTGAATAGTCGCTGAAAAGGTTTTGATTTCGATGAGCTCAACAAAGAGAGATATGTTCAGTGAGTTATCTCATCAACACAACATACATCCTTTGAACGGAAATAACATGAGAAAAGCCTTAGTTGTTGCAGACGCCCATTATTTGACTCACATCAGCCACTGTCACTTCTCGGAAAATACATTTTCACGTACCAGATTTGATTTCAAGTTCAGTATTGGAACACAAATGGAGACGACATAATATAACGTTCCATCAGGTCAACATGTGTGTTGGCTTTGTCATACGCCTCCGTTTAAAAAATATCGATTGCCTTATACATATTTGGTTACATCTGCTCCCTTGGAGAATTTAAAATTTTATAAACCGCTCGTGTGAGCTTTTGATCCAATTTAGTTAATCTAAAACATTGCAAGTTGTAATATTTTACACGTCAAATTATTAAAATTACAAAGTGAGTATCATCTGTCAGTAGATTATGGAATGCTCATAGTAAATACGTGGACGATTTCGATTTGATGTAGTCCAAAAGCAAAAATATGGCAATGTATAGTGAATAAGAGCGCGATCGTCACTAATAGGAATATAAATATAGACCGACACTATTCCAGGATAATTGATTTTACAATGCTGAGGGTAATTTTCCGATACTTGAAACTAGTGCGCCATTTCATCATAAAAAAACATTACCGGTTTTCGATAAGATAAGAAATGCCGTCGGCTAGTTTCAAAAAAAATTACGAATTTCCAGAAATAGAACCTCGTCCCACACCAGTCGATTCATAATGGTAAAATTACAATAAAGCCTGTTTGAAACAAATACTGAAACGCGTCTTATGTCACGACTGAGACTCAACCCCGCAAATCGATGAAAACAATTCTAATTAAAATAATGTCGCTTCCTTTCCAATTAGCGCTCTGGTAGAATGGATTGCCGCAATCAAAAACAGAAACAAAGTTCGAAAAATGTGGGCAACATTTATCAATGTGCTTGTTGAAAAACAGGATCGATCAACTTGCTTCAGTACATGTTAAATGATATGGCCATTCGGGTTTAATGAATTGCAAAATGCATATTTTATATTTAGGTTATAGCGTGCCAAGTTTCCATTGTACGCGCTTTACTAAATATTTCCCAAAAGAACTGGTTCATGTGCACGATTACCCACTGGTTTGAGTGGTATGTTTTTTCTATGTGGATTTGGAAACTACTTTTGCTGTATACTTACTTGATATCAAATCGGGTATAATTGGGGGCCAAAAACATAACTAACCTGAAAAAGAGAATGCAGTGAGTACTTGTCTAGTCTGACAAAATATTTTGGTGATAACGTGATAACAAATGAAGTTTTTTTTGAAACACAATTACTTAAACCAACAACGTTTTCAAAAAACTTATTACCGTTCTTGATAATATGGTGTTGAGAAACATGAGCAAATTGATCGATTATCTCTGTTTTGAGAAACTTTCAGCTCATTCGAACACTTCAATAGAAGAAAACCACGTGTTTCTTTGTTCTCCTTCGATCATAACCTCCTCCCGTGTGCTCAAATCGCACCATGAACTACACTTTTCATTTCAAATCAAACCATCCGTCTGTCAACTGGAAAAAAATCGATTTGCAAATGAGTCACTACTAATGAAAAGATATGAAATGTGACCATCATTTACTCACATTTACCTACTGAGATAAGTAGTAAATTTTGTTCGTAATGTAGGTACTTTGACGTGAGGCACTACAACACTACAATGTTACGAAAATACATTCAACATTTTGAAAAATGAAAAATAACCTTTTAGTTGAATTGGACGTGCAGTCACTCTTGAAACATTGTTTTAGACTTTGCTCGAAGATTTCTCCCACCCAGACACAACACCCAAATTATCTCGATGGATTGGATCTTCACATATCATATGCAAAAGTCACTTAGCAGCCAGTAAAGGTCACGAAAAAGACGAACTCTGAACAGATAACATATTTCGCTAGATCAGAAAGTTGTTTTCTGATGCTTAAATGTATGGACAATTCATTTGCACAAAAGCAGATCAAACATTGTTAATTTGACCCCACGAACGTTTCCAAAGGGATCATGAGTACCGTTTATTTCACAATAAGACCAGATCAATAAAGTGGTTCAATTCCCAGAACTGTTGAATTCCATTTCTTTTCCAGAATCTAGTTCAAAGAATACATTCAGTTCTTGGTAAAAGATATTGACTAGGGAATGAGGATTTTTTTCCTTATTCTAAGCACATTGTGGTTCACAATCGGCTGATTGAATTGAAAAGCTATTATCTATTTTTAGATTTGTTTATTTATTCCGATCAATACTCTATATCCTATGGAGGGACGTCATCAGAAATACATTTGAAGGTAAAGAACCTCTCAACGGTCTTATTCAAATGATTTTATCGAATATTCTAATTTGTGAATTCGAATATGTTTTTGTTTTGCCAGAACTGCTTTTATGATCATAGCGTCTTAACATAAGAAAAAATTATTGTATTCTGACAAACTTTTTCCTACTGGATATTTCACAAAATATTGGTTGTTTGGGTTAGTGCTATTTTGATCTCCGATTTTCCATATGAATAATCCTTGATTTCAATACAATAATTCTTAGTTCTTGTATCTATCAAAACGTTAAAATACGTCACGACTTAAGTGACACAACTGCATGTCTGACCAAATGCAATCAGACAAAGATCAATTTCCGGATTTTTGACGTTTTTGAAAAATTTTCAACATTTAGGTTCAAGGGGCTCTGCTAAGCGCACTGTCACATCTTTATCGATTTTCACAGTATAGGCGGCAGTAATTCTCCAAAGACGAAAAAGGCCATTCTATCTTTCGAAAACTTTCTCAACGAAACCTCCAATTATGTTGTTTGCAAAGCTTTGACTTTTTGTCAAAGCGGTATGGTGATGCGCTATCGTGTATTTTTATATAAACAAGCTTGTTTTTGTATTGTTCAAATGTGTTTATCTATTTTACATATATTTGATGATGTTTTCACAGTTTGGTTAAATATTGTGAGGTATAAGAGTATATAAATATGAATGATTAATGACAAGATAATTCAGGAGTGATTACTATTTACAATATCAAAAAGTCCAAGAATGTTAGGAGAAAAGAATTACCTTTGCTTTTTTTCTTATTCATATTTTCCTTGTAAAATGCAAGAGTGGCACAAAATAGGGATTGACATGAAACCGTCCGCACCGACAAAGCACAAAACACTTCATTTAGAACAAAATTGATAAAAAATATTGTTGCTTCAAGATGGTATTTTCGAAGGCGATTCTTGGAAATATTCTTTCGTGTGTTCTACGGGATCGACGGCGCTATCACTACTATTGCTGTCGGTTCGCTTTTATGTGCGGCAAAGCGACTCGACGCCTCGCGACGCGCTGCCGGATCGAAAATCCCCAATTTTCACAACCAGCAATATGGGCCGGATTGGCTCTATTTACTCCTTACCAGGCAAGGCCCTGCAGAGTCTAGATAAATAATGTCTTCAATCAACTTTATTTCCAATAAAATGTCTGATATCCTTATAAAAACAAATAGCCGCACTCGTGAAACTTTAATGACCACTGAATACATAACTTTCGAAGAACGATAAATTATTGAAATGCAGTGCTAGAGAGCACGCAACATTTCGAGTTGTGGCCTGATATATTTTATATTACAGACCGCAGTCGCATCAAATAACTTTTAGATTTTTCATCTGTCTACCAAGGATTACTGTATACGGAGGCATCATTTGACCGCGACAAAATCTAAGATCATTGATTTTATCACACTTAAAAATATGATCAAACTCACTACTCTTCTATTGCTTGTCCAATTTATTCGAAATGGATCTCTTACTGCAAGTCAATGGACATATTGATTCTGAGATTACTCAAAGAGAAATTGTTGTGCTTTATTTATAATTGGGTACACTACTTTCGAAGAGCGGCTCCAATATCTTGATGGAAAATATGTGGGCCAAGTAAAAACAAATCGATACAGTCGTCGGCACATATTTGAACCAATTTATGTTCACTCGTTAACGTATATGCAGATTATATGCCAATCAAAATATATTATAATCGACTGATAAAAACTCCAGTGCGCAAAACATGCTATTTTTGATCAATTATCGACTTTTATGAATGATTGAAGTAGGCATGAAAATACGCTATACAAAAAGGCACATTGCCTTGACCTACTTGTCCCGCCCGCCTCAAAAATGCTCAAAAATTATGTCGATGTAGGTTCAATGTATGATATGGGCACTGATAATGATTCATTGTACGACTTACATCAACTAATGTTCTTGTTTGTTGTTGTCCAAGAATATCATGGATCTTAACGAAGGTCATGTTTTGAGGCTGACTTGCACGCCGATCTGCCTCGAAACACACAGCGGAAACACTCACCGGAATCCACCGAGATATTCGACATTCTTCTTGTAACAAGAACAGTCCGTGTCCGTAATGTTTGACACTTCACGACTATTCACCAGTGCGCCATTTTGAATGCTCACCACGTCATTCTGGAGGTCCTTCAAATATAAATACGATTTAAGTGTTTTAGGATAAATGGAGGACGACTTTGATTATGACTGCTAACGACCGATAGAGCGTGATAGTCATGATAATCTGCATCAGCGAATGTTAATATTGTTCAGGTTAGAAATCTCGAACCACGTGGTGCAGCATGGCGACTGCGTGAAGTTTGTCAATGACAGAGAAAACTCTCCAAAATACCCTTTAGCCCTTACATTGGACAGACTTGGTGGCTATGTGTGACGTCAGAGGACACAATATTGCGGACTACGTTGCTATAGATACGGAATAGCTATGATACTATGCCAGTCAGGTCGATCAATAACACAGCAGTTAATTCTGGTGTATTCACAGCGCTGTCAGTATTTCAAACATACTGGACATTTTGAGGATCATCCCTTGTGGCAAAGTTGCTTTTTGAATAATTTGACAAATTGTGAGGTGTCAATAAATATGGAGAGATATAGAATTAGTTTGAACATTTTTCAAATATATTTTTGTGCAGCGATACACCAAATTCAAAATCGCCATAAGAATCCTCAAATAATATTTTTTCATGCAGCCCTTGAAAACTTTTAAAAACATTTTCATTAGATTTACAAGTGAAAGCAAGTTTATCAAAGTTTCCAATTATTAATGAAGTAGTGATTCATATTATTGCCATCTGTGTTCACCCTACTCAAACAAAACATCCTTGATCTATACGACTTGGATCAATGCCAAACCGTTGCGCCCTCCGGTTGCTTTTGATGTATTTCCCTTGAAGAAATCTTCCCTATTTCGATCAAACGCCCATTGATCTCCAGTATTTATTTATGGAATCCTGTTACCCTATATTATGACATGTAGCGTTGCACCATTCACTTTACATTTGTTCTGGTTTTATATTTATACGTAAACTACTTTGACTGTACGTCCTTATGAAAATAAACACCTGATGAATAATACATAGATATTCCTGTTCCTAATTCCAAATGTGATCGTAATACTTTCTCAAGCATATTTTGAATTTAACCTAATTATAGTAAATCAATACCTTGCCCTAGTTTTGGAAGTCGGATATGTTGGTGGTCACATGAGACAAAAATAGACAGCTTGAGCTATTTCATTTGCATTTCGTCGATATCTCATCGATCAGAATTGTGAAAATTCCGAATCGTGTGGTAATATTGTGTCAAGATGATCAGATCTATTCATCAGAAATTGTGATTGGAACATGCCAACAGGATTTTTTTTTAATGAAATATATCGCTTGCATGTCCATTAATTGCTTTTGCCCACAATTTCTAGGTGGCTGAACCCATTCGCTTACTTCATCTCAACTACCCCAGACTCGAAAATAAAAATTGACAAAACAGTTTTGATCCACAATTTATCAAATGATAAACATATTACTGCGAACACAAAGTGGATTAGAAAACAAGGATAATTTTCTTTTTTGTGGGAAAAGTGAATTTTTGGCTAGACATATTAATCATCACAAGCGGGCTGATGATCAAAAAACAGTACAAAAAGCCGATAATGTTTTCATTGACTGTCATCATACAATACAAATAATATACCGGGTGAGTCTGAAATAAGAGCGAATTTTGAAATGATGGATAGAGCATAGTAGAATAATAACTTTTTGTTCAGAAACATGCACCCGCAAAAGCCCCGTTAAAAAAATAATAATAATGAGAATAATAATTTCTATTTTTTGTCTGATTCGAATCAAGCGATTTTGATACAATTTTCAGAGTTTTGTTTTTTTTTAAGCAACCAAGTGAAGCACTTTGGGTAGTTGTCATGAAATCGATTGATTTTCCATTTTTCTTAGAGCTTCATATGAATGAGTTTTTCTGGCATTTAATTGATTTTTATCTCGAAAACGACGCGACGCGACGCATTGAGGAAGAATATCTTGAAATTTAACGGAGAAAATCGAAAAATGATGTTTACTATGTGGAAACTCAAAAAACTGTTTGTTTTTAAGAGACGTTTCCAGACATAAGTTCCTTCCTTATCCTACTCTCCATCCATCATAACAAGATGCACACTTATTTCAGACTAACCCTGTATAGTTTTGGTCGATAAAAAAATATTTTCACGAGCGAGTGAGCTTGGTGGCCCACGCGTTGCCAACTCTCACTAGTCCTCAAACCGTCCCATCTTCATCGTGAAGAGCAAGGCAGGCTAGCTCAGGTACACAGTTGCTCCCGAGAAATGTTTGCCGCTCCCAGAACCATCCTCCTCAGGTGACCCCATAAATCGCCGACTCCCAGTGAATCATATTAGGATTTCTCCGCTCTTCTACAGAAAGGACATAGGGTTGATCCACCTATTCTTATTGAATGCAAGTGCCAATGTACAATTTGCATAAATACATTTCCAAATGAATCTTATACAGTGCGGCTCTAAAAGGTCCCCCCCCTTTTTTTTTTAATGTGTGCACCAAAAATTTTGAAACTTGGCATACTTTAATTGCTGTCGAAATACTACTTTTTGATGTTACTGACGTACTTTTAGTATTCAAGATGGCGGCTGGGCGCCATTTTGAAACATTTTTTCAAATGGAAAGGGGGGTCGTGTGACTCCTCATTTTGAAGATCCTGATGAGTACTTTATAACCGTTGAATATTGAGTCGATATCTTCAAGTACTACAAAATGGCGGTACATTTAATTACTACATTGATACATACACTTTAAAAGAAAAATCGTCAAATTCAATTCAAAAGATGCTGGAAATATTCTCGACATAAAGTTTGGGTTAGGAATAAATGACAAAAATGTCAAAAAAGCATCTTTTGAATTGAACTTGACGCCATCTTGAATACTAAAAGTACGTCAGTAACATCGAAAAGTAGTATTTCGACAGCAATCAAAATATGCCAAGTTTCAAAATTTTTGGTTCACACATTAAAAAAAAAAGAGTGCGTACAGTGCGGCTCTAAAAGGTCCCCCCTTTTAGAGCTGCGCTGTATACGTATTCTAGATAATATTTGAAAGTCACCAGCAAAAAATATTTTCCAAAATACCCAAAAATATACTAAAAAAATAAAAAAAAACGCAAATTTTACTGTATGATCGAGGCGGAGCTAAATCACCTTCTCTCTTACAGTCAATACGCCAGACGGAGATAGATAATGTATTCCGTGACGTCGTGGATGTTGATTGGTGCTCTTTAATCGGTGATTACTACGTAAATAGAGGTCGTATTTTTTTAACATCAGTGGCAATAGTACCTACTAATCCTTATATTTTTCATATTTTCAAAAAAATGTGCAAACTGTTCATTGAGGTTGCATGCCTACGGAGATGCTTAGATCCCTCGTACTGTTGTTCTGCTATACTGAACCTTTCTGATTTGTTGAGTTGTGTCAACCCTCTGGCTTGCCTACATGTCGTGTTATTTCCACAGTTCTCTACTTTTTTCGGAAATGCTCTCTTACGGCCTCTACATCACCCTCGAAGATGTCTGTGTCAAGTTATCTGGACACATGTAAATATTAAAAAAAAAAACTTGCACATCCCCCTGATCTTTCAGGGATTCCTTTGACCTTTGTTTTTGAGTAGCCGTCGCTTCGTCATGCGTTACAAATCTGCCACGCACAGGATACAGATTTTAACAAAGCAAATAGAAAACTCAAATTCTCTCTCAGTTGGCAAATTGCTAAAAGTTAGATAGGGGTGCAGCCTTCAAAACATAAGGGTTTATCCGATCAGGACAGTGTGTTTAGGCGAAGATCTTTGACTCATCAAATATTTTGTTATCTAGTGTATGTTCAATAGAAATAAACTTAACTCATCATCCCATGCCTAACTTGCAACTAAAATTTAGACTGCATGCATCTCGCTTGAGAAACCTTTACAGTTTCGTGTGGTTGTAGGGAGTAAAGTATCGTGTAAGCAAATATTCTGATTTTCCTGCGAAGTATTCGGTTGTTTGCTTGTTGCCTTTGTAGAGAGTGAGTTTTGTGACCTCTAAACGAAAACATCTCTTTGTTCATCCAAGTTGTCAGAAATTGATTATAAGGGAAGAAAACATACCAATTGAGTAATCTAAATGTCCTCAGTATTTGTCTCCAGTACCTTCTGCAAGTTGTCTTTGCTTTTGATTTCTGTCACATGATATTTTCCTTGTATGTCTTCTTAATGATAACATTTATTATACTCACTAATTCCTCGTTTGCGACTGCAACCTCAATTTAAACTGTCAAAGCACAAGCCGTAGGATTCGTATCCAAATTCCGAGTTCAAGGTGCAGAGTCAACTGCAAATCTGCTATCCACAGACTTTGGCTCAAAGTAATTATTTTCTTTGTTCAATTTAGAGATGGATTACTCCAACATGGTTTCCATTTTTTTTTAGTATGAATTGGATTTTTTTCAATTCAAAAACTACATCCATAACAGAATCCTGGATATCAATCTTTCTCGTGCTGACATTTTTCTATGAAATCCTAGTCACCTAATTTACTAAAATTTGATAATACCTCAATCTACCCCGATAGATTTTATGAAATGTTTTATGGCTTACGCCTCGGAGAATTTTCTGTGGTGTGGATATATGAAAATGAGGAAAGTTAGGCGAACTCGTGAGCTTATGAATTGACTTTCCAAAAAACCTTAGATTTTATTACCAAAAAGTAATTAGAAACGTGATCAGAAGATTTATCCGCAGAAATACTTTGATTCATAAAAGTACTTTTCATCTATTTTATAAGAAAAAGTCTACATCCAATTCGTATCAAGAAACTATTGCACATCCCTTTAACAAAAAAGATTATCGGGGTTTCAATAAACAACGATGTTTTGATGTTTCTTATCAATAACAATAAACCTTGCACCAATAAAAATTTCCAATTTAGACTATAAATTGCGAGAGTTCTAGATTGCACATTCGTCAAAGAAATAGATTTTTGAAAATCCAAATAATCATTATAATGTGAAAGATACAATATGAACTATCAGTCCATGTGAATGACAATCATTTTCAAATCTTACACAGCGTACCCAAAAATATAAACTGGATTCATTAATAAGACGGATCGTTCTGATGACCTTGGCAGAGAGGTTGATCCTGGTAATAAAGGGTTCAATACCTCAAGAATGGTCATTACAATGAATCTGATGGGGATAAGGTTGGGATTTTCCGGCAGTTAATTAATGTTGCCAGTTGAAAAACTTGAATGGTCATAGGGATAATGCATCTTGATTTATCTGAGCAGCGGGGTTTTATCAAGCAATCTAATTATATATCGTGCCAATTCTGTTTCCATAATGTCAAGGGCTATGATCCACATCTAATCATTTTGCTACAAGTATCGACCCTTGAGACTGACGAGAAATGGTGGACAGTTTGGGAATTTAGAAATTGATTGATGATCATGGTAATGAAGTTGTGGCTATCACATTATTTACACCATACAGGCTGATTCAGAAGTAGACGTTAATAGGCCTCATGACATGACCACAGGACGTTATATACTTCAAAAATGTTCATCCCTAGTTTAAAGACACCTCTGCCAATTTTGGCCAAATTCTCAGGGAATCACTCTGTATCTTTAGATTCGGGAAGGTTTTTCCAGGGCCGGACTTCTACCAAAATGAAAATTAGTGTTGATTCTCTTTCAGTTGAAAATTAAAAATTGTTTTGATGTCCGAATAATCTAGAAACCTTCTCTGCCCTGTACGTAATGGAGCATTCCAAGTCCCATCTTCATCGGAACTTTTCAGATAATTTTCATGTGAAAAATACGCTCCCGAATGATCAAGGATTATTTTTGAATCACTCTGTAAAACAACAAAATTGATTATGCACCTCAAGAATGGTGGATTTTTACTCAAATCTGATCATTTATCGCGCATTTTGAGAAAATTTTGGTCGTTACGATCACCACATTTTCCGTGCACATCGTTGCATCGTTGAAAGATTTGTAAGCAATTCACTTTTCACAATGTAAAAGTGGAAGCAAGACGTCCAAATACCAGAGTTGTTGATAATATTCCTGTTGTGAGAGCGTATGTTGCAAAGAATCAAACCCTGATTCCTCGCCTTCCCGCAAGTAAGGGCTTACAAACACAACAACTTTTTGCTTATTTTGCAACTATAGACATGAATTTACTCTTGTATAACATTGGTTTGACCCAAGAAGTAAAGTCGAGAGTTTGCTAGTTGGAATTTAAAACAACTTTTAGAATTCTAGTTTAGCGAAAAAACAATTCTCTTCAGCAAAGAAAATCGACATTTGTATGAAAACGATCGACGAAAGATTCCAGAAAAGTAATCGAAAATTGAATTCGTGGAATTCATCCGTCTACAAGAAAGCATGGTTTGGACATTCTGAAAATGTTATCAAGGTTGAAAAATTATATTTTCTCTCTATTCTCAGGCCACCCTCTGGCTTTGTGTGATAAAGGACCCACAGTGCTTATTGGATAACCTTTAGACAGTTGCACTCTGAGAGTATAATGCCATTCACAATATACCGTTGACTTTTACTCCAATTGATCAGCTACCTGATTAGAGCCTATTTTGTAGAACTCTACATATTCAAACCGCAATAAACGGGTACAGGATCAAAATGGTTTGGAAATAAATATTATTTTGTTACTCCAAAAGTAGGTGAATATTTTGAATAAACGAATAAAAAATCATTTTATATTTTACAATATTTTTATTTTCATCAGTACAGCTCAGTGTCGCTATCGCTATCTTCATTTATATTTATAATTAATGGTTGAACATTTACACTCAAAGCAATATATGAATTTTCTATTTTAATTACATGGTTAATACAGTTTCTCCAGTTTTCTGCTGATATGGTACCAATCACACACTTCTCTTCTTTCTGGGAGAAATGAGCTTTAATATTATGTCTTTTATCGAACTCAAAGGTATCTTTGTTAACGCCGACGTCTCGGCTAAAGCATCATTTGGATTGATATTTCTTCCCAGCAAAGATTGGTACACATTTTTAATGACTTCTTTAGTTTCAAGACATAAGTGCTTTCTTCTTGAAGTACTACTTTCTTTGGATGCCTCACTACTAGCACATGTCGATGGACGCCACATTCTAATACTTCATATAATGATTAATACAAAAACAAAGAAAAAACACACTCGTGAGCGAAACGAAATTCACTTGATGAAAAATCAATAAAAACTGATATAAATAATGATAAAATTATGTATTTATACCTATAGGTACTAAATATGTATACCTACTTGGACGGGTTTAACCTTAAAAGGGTTAAAACGGGGATAACAGGTATAAATAATATTGTCCACTAAAATAAAACTTAATAATAGTAAGAAAAGTGCAGGTAAATCAAAAGCTTTACTCCAACTCTGTCTGCAGTCTTCGTGGATTTGGGTGGTTTTATGGTAGTTTTGTGGCCACATAGATCATAAAGCTATTATGGGACTTACAACGTCAACGGTCTATTGTGAATGATATTATACGACTGAAATTTGGGTTCAGAAAAATCCATTCGTTGGTCGAGAACCAGGAAAATACAATAAAAAATCTACATATGGTGATTGTGAAATTCAGTCCTCAAAATAAATACATTTTTAACGATTAACGGAAGAAGAAAGGTGAATACAAGGTTGAAAATGGAAAATTGGCGAGAAATGCATAGACGGGAGAATTTGTTCGATATGCGGAAAATGATGACCAGATAATGAAACGGACAGAACTTAGAAGAAGACTTAAAAAACCGGTGTAACTCTAGAAGACTTCTTCTGAATATTTTTCCAGACTATTTCAAGTAAGTTGAATGAGAAATTTTCAGTAGTAAAATCGCGGTTTTGAAGATTTAAGTGATCCTTCCCTGCAATTTGTGTGGTTTTCCTGATTTCTACGGTGATTAAATGAGCCTCGGAGATGAGGAAAATAGGATAATATTAACTCCCAACAAGACAAGCCATCTCATACCTGACATACGCAAGAAGGGGAGAAAACAGGTCTCAGAAAAAGTCACTGAAACGCGTTAAGGGAAAAAAGATGTTTCCTTAATCAACCAAGAAAAACAGAACCACCCTTGGGAAACTCACTGGATTATGTAAACACATGATAGTGCACTTCCACGCTTATCCTTTAAACTTGAGAGGTTGGATTAAGTAAAAGTTGAAGTGATAGGAAACGGAGTTTATTGTACTGGTAATGCGGAGGGTCGCTGATAGCTAAGTGCTTTCGGTCAAAGAATAAATGATTGTTCCGAAGTAAACGCGGTGCTCCTTCTTCTTTCAGTGTGGAGCTTGGTTTGGGTTAGTTAGTCATACCTGGTAAAATCTAGATTTCGTACGCGATTGAGTAGAAAATTTACTTGAGGTGGTGAAAAAGTAATAACGGTTGTTCTTCAGCTGGACAGTTTGGTAGATTGGTAACAAGATAGATGATTAACAAAATAACGGAATAAGCTGGAAAAACGGCAAAAGAAAATCGCAAAATTCTGGAACTTCGTTGCAACCCCCGTGGGTTCATAAATTCACAAAGGGAAATGTCCATGACATACATACATAGTCCCATTGAATCGCGTGGAACTCAGCTCGGCTTAGCGATAACATGATTATTTATTTTGTCAAATGCTCTGAAATCTCAAAGGGAGTAAGTACTGCAAATCCTCAATTATTGTCAACAAAGTTGAAATAAATCACTCAAGGTTTAGCATATTATTATTATATCTTAATCTCAATATCTAAATCTCCAGCGGTAAACTTGCTCTATGATCAACGAAAGGGATCCGTCCCAAAAATTTCCCCTTCCTGTGCCAATGTGTTTTACAGTTCTGCGGCTGAGTTTCTGATAGAAAACATCCAAAATACTTATGATTCTATGCTATGTTATACTGAAATCATTTCAAGTGCAATGGACGACCAAGGATGTATACTTGGGGTAAAGAATAAGATCTTGTGGTGATAATAAATTGCCTGCTGATGTTTTGTTATCTCTACCAGAAAAAGCCCTTGTGAATTTGGCTTAAAAGATCGTTTGAGTTCAGCCCTCTAGTTTGAAAATCATGATTCCTGTGCATAAAGATGGATCCTACTAACTTTTCACTGTCCCATCTATGTACAGTGTTTGTAAAAAGTTTGAACGTAAAATATGAAACATGTCTTATGACTAAACCCATTAGTTTTCGAAATAATTTGGGTTGAAATAGGTTAATTCTTTATCTGCAATATCACCTGTTTTTTACATTTTTATGACCTGAATTCTCTGCGTCACTGTCATAACAAACTCTTGCAATGTCACTAATCGAAAAGGAACGTGTAACTTTGTTAATGATAAGAGGTTTTGGGGACAGACAAAGATCATCAACCGAAACAAAAGAATCATATGATACAACTGCTCCAAAACGGCAGCCGATATCAAGATCTACAGTTGTGAGGACAGTCCAAAGATTTGAAGAGACCGGCTCTTGCAGAGATAAAGCTCGTCCCGGAAGACCAAAATCATTACTTACTTCATTTTGTTGAGGATTCACATTTGACACTCAGACACGTAAGAGCCTATTTAGACAATACTTTTCCTAATCGCTGGAGAGGGTGGAGAGGCACCATAGTATGGCCCGCTAGATCTTCAGACTCAACGCCCCTTGATTACTTTCTTCGGGGACACCTGAAAAATGGAGTGTATGTGACAAAACCTGGAGATCTAGACAAGTTGAGAAGAAGAAATATTGAAGAATGTGCCTCTATCGGCCAAGAAGTTCTACAAAACGTCATCGACAAATTTTATTATAACTTAGCACATTGTCAATCGGTAGAGGGAGGACATTTTGAACATTTAATCAAATAACGATTCACATTTAAGTGCATTTTTGTTCCTTCAAAGTTGATAAATAATAGTTATATCGTAAAATCTACCAAGTTTCTATTTGGTCCTTCAACTCAAATTATTTCGGAAACTAATGGGTTTAGCCATAAAAAATGTTTCATATTTTATGTTCAAAATGTTACGAGGAATCAGAAAAAGTGATAAATAAAGGGGTATTCCATTTAAAAAAAGTGATGCTTGGTTCACCACATCTTTTAGATTTTGTTGATACCTAAAACATTTTTATTAAAAGTTGTTTAAGATTGTACACCGTTTTCGAAATAAACTGCCCAATCTGCGTTGGGATAGTTTTGGAAAATTGGTCAAAAGAGTCTTCTTGAGTTGAACCTGCTTTGAATTGAATACACCTCGCCTTCGACGTCTGTTTCCGTTTCATTTTTCGCATATCGAACCAATTTTTCCACCCAGACTGTCCGCTTTTGGTGCCGTATTTCACAACCTTAAATGCTTTGATACACCTTTTTTTTTCTACCGCTACGACATAACTCTTTTCCATGATGCTGGATTTTTTTCTGCCAATTTTCCGGTTCTTACTTCCTACGCACCCTTCAAAATATTTTTTCTTTCTATTTTTCTGGTTTTCGACCAATAAATTGATTTTTACCAACTTCCTCTTTTATTGGCCACAGTCGGTAAACAAACTTCAGTCGTACTTTCAGAACGCAAGAGAAACACCATCGAATACCTAGAATACCGTCTCCACAGCCTCAAGGCTACTCGTGAGATAATGTGGACTGTGGGCCCTCTATCACACAAATCCAGAGGGTGGCGCCCGAGTTTCGAGAAAATATGATTTTCCAACCCCAATAACACATTTTCTCAAATCCAAAGAGCGTCACAACTGTATTTAGTTTTGTAGGCCGTTGTAATCCTCAGTTTTGCTTTTAAGACAAACATTATTTACGGGAAGTATATTTTGGTTTCATTGGATCGAAGAACTGACAACGATCATTATATCTATGATAATAGCCATCGAAAACTTTTTGTTCAAATCATCAAATTAGTCTCTTTCTTAGTTGACAGTTAGATTAAGTTTAGCTTTATGATTTTCTTGATAATACAGGAATCAGAAACATAGGATATCACGCGACTGGATGAAATGATCATTTTTAAACATAGATTGATCAGTTGACATGCTTTGAAAGATTATGATCATATCGTAGAATGCAATCGTTTATTTGGAAATACAGAAAAGATCATATGAATAATAAACTGCATCGAGATAATATACATATTCTTATTTATTGTCGACATATTCAATTGGACTCTCAAACAAACTTTTCAAGTGTATTATCTCTGATTGATGTCCTCCTCTTTCCTTCTAATAAGAGCAGCTAGTCGTGGCGCACATCTTACATATTCAAGGTTAGTTATCTTTGTTATAAAAATATTAAAAAAACGTCAATAAAACAAATTAGATTTTAGAAAATCATATGTTATCAATTTGTATCATCTGATCATTGCAAACGCAGAGTATATTCATTTAAATTTCATTTCTCTTCTTATTTTTATTTAAAAAAAACTGAGTTACTTTGGTGACTCAAAATAGGTTTAAACTTACCAAAGGATACAATCCATCAACACTATACATTTGCTTCTCTGGATTCAACACGTTAACAGGCTTCTGCGTAGATTTCAAGATCATCGTTTAGTACTGTGAGCAAACAATAGGCACTGTAGATTTACTCATCAAGAGTTCTGAGTTTGTCCACAGCTTCTCCATATCTTGTTGTAGTATGATTATTAAATGATGAAATACCTTCATTCCGATTACTACTCGATTCTCCATTGCCTGTTTGAATTTGACTTGCTATTTCAACAGGTTTCTTTTCCCCCATAGCATTTATTTCTGGTCTCTTTTGTCTTTCAAAGTTCCTCTTCTTTCTTATCAGGTTAGTATAGACTGACTGTTTTACTTCTTTTGATTCATTTCCTGTATTCGAGGCAAATAGTAAGTTATGCTTTTATTCACAATTGATACTTCGATTAAAAGTCCGATCAACAATAATTCATTGATTCCTTAACGGCAATAAAATTTAAATGGCAAACTTTGGTCGTAAACCCAGCCATGAATAAATGGTCTGACAAATGTCTGTGTAGGCACCGGACCTTTTGAAAGGTACAGGTCCTGATTACCAGTAAAACTGAGTTAATCACACTTACATATAGTTCGAGACATATATTTTCTTATGCACACAAATGCAAAGTGAAATATTCAAATTGGCAAGTGCCAGTGCCATCTTCCAGTCGTGTTAAAACTGTTAAGTACTTGTAAACCTTGTTCTACCCTAGGAACAAGATTTACAAGTACTTACCAGTTTTAACACGACTGGAAGATGGCACTGGCATAATATAACCATACCCCACATGTGGTAATTGCGTACTTAACAGATATTGTGTGCTAAATCAAACTGCGCTTACTGTATTTGACACATTTGGGTCTAGTGAAAAGTGAGGTCACAACAAGATTATTTGCTCAAATCTCGGTGCAAGTATGTCAAATGACTTCAAGATAATCGATGTGTTTTTCTTCATTGAACAAAAAATATATCGCAAAATGTGGTACAATTATTCCTGTCAAACAAAAAAATGTATAGCGGCAAATGTGGCATTCAAGATTATTTTTCAAAATTTTTGATACATTATCGATCAAATATCACAAACGAGTATTTTCAGGCTCAAGGCAATACTACAGCCCAATTTAATAAAGCATATCTGATCTTTGAAAAGAAGCGTGTGAATCATGGCGAAAATTTAAACATTGAACTTCATATAACTCAGAGCTAACTTTTTGTCACTTACAACATTTGTGTACTAGACCATCGATATGTTCTATTGGGTTGAAAATACAGTATAACGAAGGAAGACGTATAATTGTGTGACCATTAGCACTTGCGAGATTGTCACAGATATATTCTTTTTCAAAATTAGATCTTTTTGAAACATTTAAAAGTTTTTTTTGTATAGGTTTTCTCGAAATATATATTATTTTCTACTTTCCTCCTCCTTCTCAACTTCCCGTTTTTTCCTTGGCTGGATGGATTTGGTCACTGTATCGTCAACTGTCATTGCAACTTTGGTTAAAATACTCGTTTCACTAAAACTTGCTCTCCGGTCATACCCTTTTTCTAAAAGGGTACAGTGAACTTTCTTCATGATATCTTTGGCATCAAGTGAGAAATCTTTTTTTTTCGTTACCCAATAACTTCCGGAAGCAATATTACCTGAAGTCTTACATAGATCTGACATATTTTGGATGCTCAAATAATACACGAAAATACCTTCAACGGACAGCTTGACAAACACCAATGAATGATGAACTGAGACGAAAAGACTCCGTTTTATATTGAGCCTCGTACGTACACCTGCAATTTGCTATTAAATATACTAAAAACTAGGTACAATAATGCATAGAGGAAATTTTAAGTCCGGATCTAGAGAAATCAACGAACTATTGTAGAATGGAGTATAGCTTTACAATCTGCTTTTGGCGTTCCTATCTTATTGGATTTTGAAACTAATTCATTGTCTATATGTATTGATACATCGCACTTTCGATGCAACAAGAGAACTGTGTAGATGTGCCCTTGTTGCACCGAATTTGCGACATGTTTAGGTGAGCTAGCTGAAGAAGTACTGATCCATGTTGCAAAGTACTGTGTTCTCGACTGTGTTGAAATCGAGGGCAAAGTGAATTTTGGATTGAAACATACAAAAACTATGTTTTTGTGGAACTTTCAACTGAGATTTCTTCTTCTGCTTTTTCAGAGGCATCTGAATAGAATATCGACGAAAGCAACGGAAAACTATCTGACAGATAACTGTTTCCCAAAGCAGCCCTTGTCCATTCGATTTCATCATAAAAAGGAAACAATAAAAAAGTGGATTTCAGTTCCAGAGGTTGTCATGAAAATAACGCATAGGCGTTTGAAATACTGTTTGCATCTGCCACTTGATAATGCCACCAAAGAAACAAAAAAAAAAACACATTCCATTCGTCATGAACATCAGTCAAAATTAACGTACCTACAATCTAATTTCGCATAATAAATAGTAATGAACCATAGATGGAAATGACATAATGGAAATGTATTGTCCTAATTATTATAGTTTAATCGATTTATTTTATACATATTCATGAAATAAGTTGATCGCATGATGGTAATTGGGACGATACAACATAAAACTATTGAATTTTCAAAATAAATTATGATTTATTAATATTTGTTCGAGGTTCATTATAAATAATGATCCATACAAAGTGACATACTAGGAATTAACCAAAAAATGCGTCGATTGAAAAAGCAAGACCGGAAATCATGTCATGAGGTTAAGCTGGACATATCATCAAAAAGTGGATTGCTTATATCGATCTCCCACTAGTTTGATGTTGTCAATGACCATTATCAAAATGGTTTTCGACACCCTCAATACGGCAAGAGATTTTTGTACTGCTAGGAGAAAAAAAATGCCTTTGAATAACCACGATACGTTTTTTTCTGGGATATCAGAATGTCTTGAAATCTTTTCGTTTTCGAGAACAGTTTCAAAAAAGATCATAATTTTGGTTTTCTACATAAATAATCCGTTTCAAAAAATCATGATTCTCCATCTTTCCAGTCAAAGTAAAAAATCCATTGAGCTCTGCAAGTGAATAAAATATATGCCAAGAGAAAATCGATAATTATCTGGATAAATTAAGATAAATCATTTAATAATCATTTGCGCCTCCGGAATAAATAATAAGATTGAGAGTGTCCCATATTATCATGAAATATTCATAAATTTGTACTGAAGCTCAAGCTTTGATAATACAGAAAGTGTGTCATTATTGGGAATAACATAATATGTGATTATAGAAAATGCGGTGGAATCACCGATAGATCAGATTATAGACATGTGAATATAATAACATAACATTAATAAATTTCTAACAAGCAAGTTTCCTAGAGACTCTGAACATTTCAGTAGGCAAACTTTCTTTTGTAATCAAAGAACTTCACCTTTCAATTTTCTTGGTTTTATATGCATAAAAAGATAGATAATTTCTTATAGGCAAGCGATACGGCCCAAGTAACCTTGTCATCTCAATATTTAATCCAACCTGATAACAAGTTGAGCCTCCAGGCATAAGATTTGGTTTAAAGCTCAAGCGGTACATGGGTCGTGGTAACATATTTCTTTAGAAAAGTCACCGCTAGAAACTGCAGATCGCGGAACTTTGAGAATAAAGCTTGGGAAAAATTTCTGCTGAATAGCAATAACCAAGTCCACTTTTCTATCACGGTCTTGCCTTAACCAGGCGTCGATTGTTCCCCAAAGGATGTGCAAACCTCGATGTTTTGCTTTTTCAGGTAAGCGCGTCGGGTTCTGTAGTCACCGGTGTTTGACAATCCACGAACTAAGAGAATCTCAGCTTATCGCAGCCTGTTCTCATTCCGAGAGTGTGCAGAGTAGCCTCGGTATCTTCAGCTTCGACTGCTAGGAAGTCCGATCAACCGAATTTTATATATATATTTTGGTGAGGGTTCATTGCTCTACCACGGCATGTCGTTAAGTTGAATCTATCTTACCACGCGAGTAAACTCGGGTGGCTCAATTTTCATCACAATTATTTACCAAAAGATCTAGGATTCACAGGCTTACTCGTGAGAATAATCACTTGCGAACCTCAATGAAAATTGATGCACAAACTCATCTTTCATGATGAACACCAACGGGAAGTTCACAGACACAAGTATGGTTCGCACGTGCGTATTGCATGTCAAATTGAATTGTGTTCCCGAACAGTGTCAACGATCCGCGCGTAGTCCGCCAGAAAGTGAAAACAAAATCAACTTTCTGCTGTCCAAGATCAGATTTGTCACGGCGCACTATTGACAGGTAACATGGTACTTTTCAGCCATTCTCATTGCTAAACGCCAGTCCAATCTCAGTACTGTTGAGAAGAGATCGATTACCTCTAAGAACCCAACTGAATACCAAACTCCAGGATTATTCAATTGTTCGATTGTGACAAGAAAGATGTCAAAACCATGAACAAAATTGTCCAATGATACCTTTAGTGAGAGAACAAGCGAGATATAGACCTCATAGATCATGCTTCAAATCAATACCCTGGCAATTACGCTGCATATGGTCTTTGTGGATTTCGAGCGAGCGTCCAATTCTATCAGACAGCCATATGGACATTCTCTAAGGGATAGAGGAACTAACATATCATTTTTATCATAATAGATTTTATAATGGCTCCGCTTGCCATGGGTTTGAATTCTGATGCGATTTATATAAAGCAAAGAAAAGAGTAATCACTCTATTAAAGATAAAACAAGCGTACACAGAAATGGGTCTCACTGCAACATTAGTATTCGTAGTTTCTACTGACAACATTCCCTCACTACCCCCTTTTAACATACTGTTACGAATTTCCGCTATAGAAAAGACTTGTCCACTTTTGAACTATTTATTCAAAGTCACTATGTATAGCACTCACTATTCACAAACAGTTTATATCACAATGGCAGCCTATTTATGTTTTTCGAATTATATTCCGCGGCCAATCAACTACTGCCTTCTTCAAATGGTGGACCTTATTATATACCCTCCTCGCTGAAACTGCCCGAATACCGCCGTATATTATAGAACACTGTAGAATATAGTAGAAATCTATTCCGCCCTCTGGTTTCGCTAGAATGTACCAGAAGGTACTAATCGATTCTACATAATGTGGTGGCTATGATATCTGGCGCATCCACTAACTTTGGTCCACTGAACACATGTTTCGTCAAAATAATGATTAATCATATTCTTTTGAAAAGTTTCATCCAAATTTTTAGGCCAACATATCACAGTGGGTGAGCAAAAAAACGAATAGATTTCATTGCTAGTTTGATCTTGTTGCCTTCATTAAAGTCAGTATACCGTCAAATTATCCTATGTATACTTCTCCTTCTAACTTACTCAAGAAGAGTTTCATTGACCACCCGTCAAATTCTGCACCAATCACAACGTTGGGAATCTGATGAATTGAACTTTTTATACCTGTCCGATGTCAGATTGACGTGATCCAGACGTTGCGAATGCAGTCTAATAATTTGCAATTAGTGAAAGTAGTTCCAACGTCGGCTACCTTCCTTATTCCGCAACGTCGTTCAAAGCCACTTTGCGATGATTTATTAAATTCTGGAAGTCGTACTGGCCATCCTACCCAACGTCGGACGGATGTTGCGATTTGGTTGGCGTTCGATAGACGACGATTTGACGAAGACCCCACTTTTAGTTCATAGCTTTATTGCATAATCAACACTATGGCAGGTAAACGAACCGAATGATCTGTTCTTGTTAGTTACAATTATTGTCAACTTATTTTTTTTTGCTAGATGTCTGGTCGTTTTCTGAAGCTTCAGATAAATAATAGAGAAACCTGTGATTCTACGTCGGCTGGTGGTTGGCTTGGAGTGAAAAAAATTCACCTATTATCTCCATTATGGAAACTACGTTCTGGAAGTTGTTTCTGAGGTATCAAAGTATTAAGAAGATCTTTAATTCGAATAATATTGGAGACAATGTGATATTTTCAAAGCACACTTGGTGTTTGTTCTTTTAATCTCACTGTTGATGTTGTTGTTGTTGTTTGAGGCAGGAGGAGGACAAAGTCTTGACAATTTTTGTCAAAATGATGTTGAAAATTGACTAAAAATCCCTACAGACGACACATTCTACATGCAAATGTTTCAAAATGATGTCAAAAATCAAATTAGGAGACGTTAATTTGAGACTGGCGCAGCAAATTTTTCCGCGGCAGAATTCTTTGATTTTTGACATTATTTTGACACTCCATGTTCGCATTTAGAATGCGACATAACGTGAAAAAATTTCCAAAGATTACTTAATATAAATTGATTTCAGCAGGATTTGCGCAGGCACCGTTGGCGTTTGGAGTATATGCTTCCACGATGGATCGGCTCTAAAGCATTAGAATCGGAGAGGTTCTTAAGGTATATAATTTGACCAGGCTCTCCGACCAAGATGACAGATCAGAAGAATCCTGAGCAATGTGCCAATGAAACGGTGCACAGATTTACTGGGAAGTCTTTCACACTCGACAACGGGACATGAGGCAGATCACAATACATCATATTTATGTATTGAAGTATTAAGGGTGGTTCTATGTTGAAGATGCGATAAACTATCGTAGCGGCAATTTGTCCCACAATTTTTATCCAGAACAAATAACCTGGTATTGTGCTGCCTCAACCTCATTGGTATAGACCAGTCATATAGCTTCAATCAGGTCCAGTAACTTACCAACAAATGTTGTTCACATGCCATTTCATTTTGCCCTGTTGAAGAGTTTTTTGGTGTTTTCTCTTGGCCTGGCCAAGTAACTGTTCCACCAGGGTACTAATTTTAACCTTACTTTTAACTTGCGTGTTTGCGAAAATCTCAGCGCTTCATGCATCCTAATCCCACATCACAAAAAAGTTGAAGTCATTTTACCAAATAATATTATGATCCAATAAATTCTCACTCGTCAGAAAAAAAATATATGCGCATGCGCGCACTTTCACAGATTGTCACTGATTGATGATAGTTGTGAAAATGATACGATCGGGCGCAGGGCAATTTTCTTGGTTGGACGTTGCCTTGCTGCTTGTGTTTATTAGATCGATGTTGTTCCCGGTGGAGAATCCTGTAATGATGGTAACGGTAAGGGTGGGGGGACAAAAGCCCGGCGAGTAGGCCTAGTGGCCCTTTTTGCCAACCCCGTGCTTTCAACCCTCTTCACTCCAGTCGTCCTATCTTCATTGTGAAGCGGAGCAGGTCATCCCAGCTCAGGTCCCCCAACTCCACCCGAGGAATGGTTGCCGCTCCTAGGACCCTCCTCCTCAGGCGACCCCAACTATCACAGACTCCCAGTAGATGGTAGGAGGTTTCCTCCGCCCTTCTACAGTAGGGACATAGGGGTGATTCGCCTATTTCTAGTAAATGCAAGTGTCGGTTGAGATTGCAGTGTCCTGTCAAAATGCCTACGATGATGCTCAGTGCCTTCCTACTCTTGTTCAGCAATTGGGCCGTCCTTGGTTTGTTGGCGTGTGTGATTATCTCTGTGGCTTGCCTACAAGTCGTGTTATTCCTCCAATTTTTGACTGTGTTCTCCCAAGCAGGGCCTCGGAGATCAGTCGTTTACTCAGGCCCAGGTATGGTTCTGGACCGGGCTGGGGTGATGAAGAGCCTAGTGTGGCTAGCTCGTCCGCGCGTTCGTTTCCGAAAATGCCCATATGTCCCGGTACCCAAACCAGTTTGACCTTCTTGCTCTCGCCTAGGGCGTGCAGAGCATCACTGCATTCTTGAACCAGCGGGCAACTGATCCTTGGCTTGCTAATGCTCTCAGTGCCGCTTGACTGTCAAAATGGATAACTATGTTATCTTCTGTTCCCCTTTGAACCTCTTCCCTAGTTGCTACCTCCAGGATAGCAAAAACCTCTGCTTGGAAGACCGTTGTGAGCTTTCCGAGAGGGAAAGCCTCCCCGGCATTCCTGTCTTGTCTGTATACTCCGGCTCCTATAGCCTTAGAGTTGGCCTTTGAGCCGTCGGTGAACCAGATCTGTCTGAGTCTTCCTTCCTGAGCTGACATCCTTATGTATGCTGCCATCGCTTCCCTCTTTATCCAGATTGCCAATTCTGGCAGCGCAAGGAGAATGTTCAGTGCAGCTCCTCGTGTAGTCCTCATTGCACCGGTTATGCTCATCTTTGAAGTCTGGTTAGTCTGATTTCGTTAGTGGCTTTCTCGGTGGCCGGCCACCAGACCCCGGCTCCGTTTGAGATCCTAGGTCTGATCACGGCTCGATAAAGCCAGTGAACGACGTGTGGTTTTTAGCCCCACCGCCTACCCACCGCTTGGCGCAGCAGCCACATTGTGGCTATGCCCTTTTTAACTGTCCTTTCAATATGGGGTTTCCACGTAAGCTTACTGTCTAAGACCACCCCGAGGTACTTGACCTCCTGTTTCAGTGCTAGCGGCATTTTATACAGAATGGGTGGCTTGAACTTATTGAGATTCCTCCTGTTTGTAAAGAGGATTAGCTCCGTTTTTGTGGGATTCACTGAGAGCCCCATCTCTTCACACCATACCTCCAGAATTTTACACGCTGACCTCATACGCTCACAGACAATTTCCAGATGTTTACCTCTCACGAGTATAAGGCCATCGTTGGCGTAGGCCTGCGCATAAAAGCCCTCCAACTCCAGTCTAGTCGGGAGACTGTCCATTATCAGACACCAAAGCCTGGGTGAGAGGCAGCTGCCTTGGGGGCAACCTCCTTGCACGTCTGCCTCTACATGGCAGTCTCCTAGTGACGCTTGCACCTGGCGGTCCCGAAGAGAAGACCGAACCCAACTCACCCGGGAGGCTGGGGTTCCCCTGGCCGTAAGGAACTCGCAGATGACGTCCGTTTTAGCCTTATCGAATGCTCCTTCTACGTCAAAGAACAGGGTCAAGGCGACCTCTTTGTCGTTTAAAGTATTTACAGCTAGTTGCACTATGGCATGGAGAGCCGAGTCCGTACTCTTACCCTTGCAGTAGGCGTGCTGGTTCCTGTTAATTGGAGATCTGAAAAGAATCTCCTCCGTCAAATACCTATCGATCATCTTTTCTAGTGTTTTCATTTGGAAAGATGTCAAACTGATCGGCCTGTGGGATTTTGGTAGTCCGTAGTCTTCCTCACCAACCTTTGGGATAAATACCACCTTGACGGTTTTCCATCGATCTGGTACGTGTCCCAAGGCGATGCTGGCTCGGAAGATGGATTTGAGTGTTGGTTTTAGCAGAGGCTCGGCTCTCTGCATCATCGCCAGGAAAATCCCATCAGATCCTGCTGCCTTGTATGGACCAAACTCACTTAGCGCCCACTCAATGGATTCGTCGGTGACGATCTTATTCGCCGTATCTCAGTCAGCCATGATTTTAGGGGGGGGAGCAAGTGAGGGGAGGTTGTTGCTTTCTCCCGGAAAGTGAGTTTGGTGGAGTAGGTGTAGTGTTTTCTCCCTATTGTTAGTCCATGTGCCATTTTCCCTTTTCAACAGCCCTATCTCTGTTGTTCCCTCTGAGCCGAGTAGCTTCATGAGTCTCGCCGACTCTGAGAAAGATTCGATCTCTCCGCAGAATCCACGCCATGCAGCCCTCTTGCTACTTCTTACCTCTGATTTGAATTTCCTCCGGGCTTCAACGAAGGAGTCCCATTCGAGCTGTCCACCCCCCTTGAGAGTTCTGCGGTGCGACCTCCTGGCGTCTTTTTTAAGCCGCTCTGGAGTATCATTCCACCATGGGACTTTTTTGGTTTTCGCCTTCCTGAGAGGACAATATGCTCCGAATGCGGACGAGATTGCCTTGTTATGGGCCTCTACCTCCGTATCCAGTTCCTGCTTGGAGGTTATATGCCGGTCTCCGGTACCCACGATCCTACTTGGACAGTTATTGAACTTATCCCAGTCGGTTGACCTCGAGTTTCGGTTGAGAGGCAAAGTTTCTCCTTCCGCCTCTAGCGTGAAGCAGTCTGACATTGTTATGTCGTTCGTAACACTCGAGTTTTTCACCTTACACAAATGATTTTGCGACACGACCGTTACATCTATCTCCTCACGCCTGACGCGATTGACGAAGGTCGGCTCCGCATTTTTATTGACGACTTCAAGGTTTTCCGCTGTGAGGTACTCTAGAAGAGCAATACCTCTCGTGTTGGTGTCGGTGCTGCCCCAGATAGTGCAGTGTGCGTTAGCGTCGCAGCCGATAATGGCGGGAAAACCTGACTTTTTTGTGTACTCAACGATTTTAATAAGTTCCTCCGTAGGGGGTAAACGCACAGTATCGTACGGAAGGTAAAGACTTATCAAAAACAACTTACGTATCGTTCCCTGGAGTTTGTATTCTAGAAGGATCACGGTGACATCCCTGGTGCCCAGCTGGTGTAGGTGGAGAATCCTGTAAGTTATATCAATTATTATTTCAGGCATTATTGTAAGCAGAGTATGAGTTAGGTTCCTCCGCACTGCAGCCAAGTAGTTTTTTTGTGCATTCATGTCGTCCACTTTTTCCGGTCCCAGCATAAGACAGCAACCAAGACCGCAAAATTCTTTCCATAGTGAACCTTTTTGTCCATTCCCTTTTCAAATCGTCACATCAAAAATCAAAGACATACGAAGTGAACGTATTCTTAGAAACTGAGTTCCACTTCACCCTTCACCTGTTCACGAATCAAAGCGTTTAGTTTGAAAAAAAAATGAGTTGAATTAGTTTGCGTCATCTGTCAATCTCATAAATACTAGCGAGACTAAACGTTATTTTCTGCATTGCATGACGATCTCGTGCTAATTGCATTCTGTTGAATGACAGTGATGATTGTGAAAGTTGAAAACAATATAACGAATGATTGTCCTAGTCATGGGATTGGAGCCGCGAATTTTGACACACAGCTTTCCATTTAGTTTTTGCAAAAGTTTGCTTATAAAAATTAATTCAAGAATGCCCGGTAGGCTTCCGCCCACAGCAATGTTGAGAATATTAAAAAGTTTTTAGACCAAAATTTAATAACGAGAAACCTCGCACACAGTTTTAATTTTGCGAAATTGCCTCAGAGTCTTCAATTAAGCCTAGCATTCATGATTGTTACTTTGCGGACGAATATTTTTCTGATTTTGTTTTTCCACCAGCATATTTAGTATTTATCTTCGTTAATGTATTGGGCTTAAGCACCTTGATCTTAATGTTGCAACCCCTTGGTTTTTTGCAAAATATTTACAACTTGGCAGTGAGGTTTGCCAGAACCATCTATTTTCCATTATTCAAATCTCACCAGGTGCAAATTTACATTTTGAGGAGTGGGTACCCAAGCTAATGTTGTTTTTATTGCAGAAACGGGCAGTTCGTAGTGATGTTGGTGCTCATCAAAGGGAATCACATGGACCTCAGCTCCTCTCTGAGCATTCTGACTTTGGCTTCACTGTATATTTTCGAGAATGTTACTCTTGTTCATTAACGAGTTTTATCAATTATTGAGGATCACCAACCTCCACATTATAGTAGATTCTCATTCCGACCACTCTCGCTACCTATTCCTTGAAGTACCCTCGTTTAGTAAAAAACCATACCACAATCGCAAGCCCTTACAATTTTAGATCTGGTACATTTCAGGACGGCTGAGGAAGATCTTCCTCTCAAATATGTGTATTATAATTCAGAATTCAGATGATTTGTTTCGTCCTTACTCTGAACATTCATTCAAACTATGAAAGTTATGGAAAATCTAATGACGTTAGCCTCAGGCGTTTATTTATTATCTGCTACCAGTTTTGCGAAAATGGTGAGTGACATAAATAACGTGGTATTTTATTCTTCGACAAAGCAAATAATGTCTTCCAAATCCACTTTATATTTTGGTAAAAACAACACATTCGTATGGACATTATTTATAAATGAGTATATTCTTTATTATTAGCATAGGTACTCTTGAAATTTTCAAAACGTATTGTTTCGGTCAGTGAAACTAATGTGGAAATGACTCCCGAACCAAGAAAGTGTGCTTCTGGTGGCACTGCTTTTTATCAATTTGACGTGCGATTTTAAGAGATTCTTTGTATTCAGCTTATCTAACTCTGACATTTTTTCATGATTTATGTTCAAATAAAGCTAATCATTCACAACGAGAGTTTGTAATTGAATAAACTGAATTATACAGGATACAAGGTGAAAAGGTTTTTATGGCGAAATAACCCCACGGGGAACTCCGTTCTTGTACCTTGAACAAGTTGAATAGCAGGATCCTGGATGATGAGGAATGTCTGTATTTTTGCTTATAACTCGGTCATCAAAATATTTGCTGATCAGATGCAGTGAGGTGTTGCTTCACCTTCTGGAAGAAGCCATGCTGAAGTTCATCATCATGCAATTCTTAAAAAAATGGCTGCAGGATATCTTCTCGATACCAGAGTGCATTGATATTTCCTTAGAATGTACACATTTTGTTATGATTTAGACTAAAAATAAAAATGATCCAGTTACCATAAAAAAAAATGGGTCCAATTATTGTTCTTGTACTAATTGCCGCCCAAGCACCTTTGGGCTTCTATAGGATTCAAAGGCGTTTAAATTATCGCATGAGGATTCTGGGAACTCCATATCCACATATTCTGAGAGTTTATGTAACCAGTTTTATTAAACCATGCTTCATTAGTAATCTGTTGATTCAAGATGTGGATTATTATACAGATTTTTCATGAACCATTTACAATAAACTGTGCGCAGGGAAAGATCTGTGGGTTTCATCTCTTGTACTGCTGCTGTAAGCATGAAGGTCCATATATTTTTTTAAATGGTCTGACATGTCCCCAAGGATAGTCCGAGTCGTTGGTGGAGATGGCGAACTAAAGTTTTTTGTTGATTTTCCATCACCTCCCTAACTCGCTCAATGTCTTTTTGGGGTATGACCTGCTCATGGACGACCACTGCCACTTTTACATTTCAGACTTACTAACAATTGCACATATTTCTGGAGAGTTTCTTTATTATTTTTTTTTAA
This sequence comes from Orchestes rusci, assembly GCA_958502075.1. Taxonomy (NCBI): domain Eukaryota; kingdom Metazoa; phylum Arthropoda; class Insecta; order Coleoptera; family Curculionidae; genus Orchestes; species Orchestes rusci. The sequence continues at coordinate 15,710,019 of OY293303.1, forward strand.
TTTCACAATTTCATGGGGAAACTGCTCCAGATAGTCATTTCGAGCAAATTGTATTGATTAATTAATCCATTAACATTTGTTCCATTACGGAAATTCGCTTCCAACATGAATCGTTTTTGTTCAAAAGTAGGAATCATTGCAAGGCTCACGTTAGAAGTCCAGAAGATAAAAGCGAAAACGCTCACTTCCTTATTGAAAGAACACTAGTATCCACTCCCTATGAGAACCGAGTAGATGTTAAGGTCAACAGGTTGACCAGGTTCCAAATTGCTCAAAAGATGTGTCAACATTTCTGGAAGCTATGCCAACGTGCAGAAATGGAGAACAAACCAAGGACAGTGAATGGGAGAAAAACTAGTCCCACTCGAGGACGACCAAGCTATGCTGACATAGCTTACCAAGTGGAAAGTTGAGCGAATCATCAAGGTAAATTGTGGTGCTGATCCTGTAGCTCGCATTGCTTCCATCTGCATTTTCCACTACCGCACTAACATTTTTTTTATAATTTATGTTCAAATATAGCTAATCATCTGCAACGAGAGTTTAGAATTAGGTCTACGTTATATAAAATGAGTTATACAGGTCCTGAATACCTTGCTGTCTCCGAATATTAAGATGAGCTGCCATTTTTGATGCTCATTCAAGATCCACTCAGTGTGTTGCAAAAATTTTTAAGTTTGCGAGACTGGGTGAGTCGTGAAAACCGCTAAATCAATTGTGTTAAGTATTTCAGAAACTATTAATGTTTGAGACAATTTGAATTTGTTCAAATTGTACATACAACGTTTCGTATTTGCGCAACCACATAATTTTTAAATCCTTTGCACACCCTTTCGAAATACCCTACACAAATACCACTGGCAACATTTCACCCTGTAAAAATATCCTCGTCAGGAATTTTCACAAGTACGACTCTGACTTCATCATAAGTATTTCAAAATTCAAACTAGTCAAGTGTGAGAACTATGAGACAAAAAGCAAATCTTCCACTTTTCGAGACATCAAAAACAATCTTAAAAAGTGTAGAATTGCCAAAGATTATCGAAGTTAATAAAAGTACGTCTTAAAAAAAAATAAATGGAAAACTGTGTCATCTATACCATCTAAAAGCGCAAAAATAAGACATGAAAAATACGTGCTATGATGTGGGGTCCAATAAGCTTTGCTCAATTTTGCTCGCGACAAAAGAGAGACACTTTAGAATCAATTAAAATGATTTTTGATTCAATCGAAAACGTCAAAATAAACGAAAAATCATACAGATGGAACTTCTGGTAAGAATAAACGAAACAATATACAGCTAAGAATAATAAAAACAAATTTAAAATTTGCTGAACATCGTATACAGAAGGATTAACTTCAAACATGAGTGTTCCACCATGACACATATAAATATTATTTATTGTTATTTTAATTTTCTTGGCATTTTGCCAAGAACGATAGATAATAATTAGTCTCATTCTCACCCACAGCACTGTATCATATTTGTCCCTCGACTTGTCTCACTTTTGCGCTTGCTATCTAACAGTTTATAAATGGCTTATTGTTCAACAAAGACTACCGCGCAATATTTCTAGGACGAACTCCAACAATAAGCTGATGTTGGACTCTTAACTTGACGCTGATGTTGGTGTTGTTTGTGAAATAATCATCATAGACGGACAACTGGGATAACCTAACTTCTGGGTTTATTTTGGATTTGTTCATGCACTCTGTACACAATACACCAAAGCAACCAGTTAACAACTTGGAAAACTGCAACCCGCTGACCATAGAATACAAAAAAAAAATGCTGACTGATAAATCACCCATTATGTTATAATCTAGATTAACATATAAGCATAAGTATAGCAATACCAACATCATTCAACATGTGTTGAACCAAGATGAATCAATCTACCTACTAAGAAATTGAGCATATACCCATCAGTTTAGTGTGCTGGAGTCACTGTCAAAAATAACAACTGAAAAACAGCATCATAAACTAAACACTCCTACCTCTGATGTGGCATTAGGTGAACTCAACGACTTCTGGTAAAAATATTAGGTATATAAAATCGCATTCCCCGTCCAAATTGATGAACATATATTTGGAACAATTTGGAACAAATCCGCCATTCTAGAATCATCAAAGTATTTTTCGGAAGATTCACTGACTTTTATTGATCGATATGGCTCTACCAACAGCTCGAGGTTAACCCTGCACAGTATTAACAGACAATATTCAACCTCTGGTGGGCACAACGGTCCACGTATGCTGCCATCATAAGTTGACAATTATTTTGCTTCAATAACCTCCAAAATTAGTGAACCATTTGGTAAAAATACGTATGTTGGCCGACCTATCGAGCACGATTCAATGGATCCAGGTCATATCTAAATCGTCTGAAATTTTTCAACATTTTACGGTCTAGGACTTGAGAAGCAGTTGCCGACGTTGACACGACCAGGATTTGTATAGCCCGTTTAGGTGCAAATTGCGATTCTCTAATGGTCGTCGATAGGGCTTCGCAAAACTGAGACCAGTCTTGGTCTTGGTTTCGATATCTCAAGATCAAGACAAGACACGCTTAGTCTTGCTCTTGGTCTTGATAGTCTTAGTCTTGGTCTTGATGGTCTCTACTCATGACATATAGCATAATAATCCTACAATAGATGTTCTTCATGAAACATTAATCAGTGAATGTTTCCTTGAAATCGCAGTTCTGCACCAAAGAAGAAAATAAATTTCTATTGTACAGAGAACAGCCCTTATAGTTTGGCCTAATAGGCCATAAGATAATATGCAAACCATTGTTATTGAAGAAAAATGTTCTGAAAATGCGAAAGACATAAGGTCTTTTTGTCAAAAACTTTTCCTACTACTTTTCCTTATTGTTTATCATAACCTGGGATGGCGGTACGATTTTAACAAATTGCACGAAATAGCAGTTGTCTCTTTTTACCCAACTTTATAGCGTCTTTCGCATTTTTAGAACGTTTTCCTCCATTGTGAATGGTTTGCATATTGTATTGCCTATATTAGGCTATATTATACGGGATCTTTCTTTTCTCCTTACTTTTTCAACAATAAGAACACCTAGGCACCCATGCCTAACAAAGGTTACCGAAAAGCGCCACATAACTATTTTGCATTTTGTTCGCCTATCCACAACAAGTAGCGGTTTGCGGATTTTTGAAGCTGTATTGATCAGATGGAATCATGATCTTATTTTAGAGATGTTTTCACGGAATTCGTTTCAATAATCTGGTAGCATGCATGTACTGGTCAATACCTACTACGGTGAATTGGAAAATTCCAATAATACATTTTTCAAGAATTGATTCACTTAAACGACTTATTGAAAGTAGATAGGGACATTTGCAGATTTCAATAAATATTGTGTCGATTTTTCTTTTCAAGACCAAGACCAAGACGAGACAGTGGAAGTTGAGTCTTGGTTTTGGTCTTGAACGTCAAGTCTTGGTCTTGGTCTTGGTCTCGAGAAGATTTTCAGGTCTTGGTCTTGGTTTTTGTCTTGTCACCAAGACCAAGACTAGTCTTGTGGTCTCGCGAAGCCCTAGTCGTGGAGCGGACGTCGAGTGGTTTGTCATGTAATCGCAGGTTTACGTAATGTGAGGTCAAAATGCTTGGCGACTAGCGGAGATGTCGTTACAACACATATAGAGTATTTTAAGTTCAAACGAGTTACCATAAATACAAGATAGCTACTGAAAATTGCAGTTCGACGAACTCGCAAGACTACTCTCACTCCTCAATGTAACAACATGTGACACATGGAGAGATGCCAGCTTCATTCCGGTTCCGAGTTCCGACATAAACTGTTCCAAGTGTTCTCGAACCGTCCGGATTATGCGTACAGCGATTTTGACTGTTCGGGGTTATTGTAAACAATCCTAGAATGTTATCTCATATAGATTGTAGATCTGCGCAGTTCTGAGATAATCCTGGAATAGTTTTTATTTACGAATTCTAATGAACCAGTAGTTTCATGTGTAGTTGTTTGAAATTCATTGTGTAGATCGGAGAAAATTATGAAAATTAACGAATTTGAACTATATAATGTCTCGAAAATAGATGGTTTCTGAAATATTCAATGAAATTTTAGCAATTTTCAGAATTTACTCTGTGGTTGGGATTTATAGTCGCTAATTATTTGAGATCTCCAATCAATATTGTCGATGCAATCGAGGTTTTGTTTCATTGCCATAGAAATAATCACTGATTGAGGTTCGTGCTCAAATCTCAAATTCACAGATTGATCGATCCCCGATTATTCCATTTCATAGTCTGGAAATAATTACAGATTGTTTACCAGGAATCCATAGTCACTATTTTTGATCTCCAATCAGATATTGGTGCAGGACAACCGTGATCGATTCGTGAATTGCGATCGAGAGTTCAATCGATTTCCTTTTTCTACTTTTTTGAAAAAGATTGTTATTTTTGCAAGTACCTGACATGTACCAAAATTGAAATTAATGGTTGAACTGTCACCTTAACTAATCACCAATTTGTCGGATAACTACAGTTCTAGAGAGAATTTTGATGGGTTTTGAAATTTCAATTCACGAGCTTGGTTTTGGTGAGATTACTTCTTATTTTTCAACCTTCTCAAATAAATCATTCACTATTACTAGGTGGCAATTAAGGAAACAGACACTCGACGAATCTATGATTAGTCGATCGGACATTGTTTGGCGTCTATGAATACTTGAGACAAATAATTGAAGATTCACACTGGTTCATGAATCACAGAATATATCAGGCAATAAACTTTTCTTGGAGCTTTCTATTTCCCATCTTCTACTTAGTAGTCATATGACAAATAATTTTCAACTATAAATTCCACCCTGTAACTCGCAAAAAAAATGCAACACGTTGAATGGATCTTGAATGATCATAAAACGGCAACTTTTCTCCAATTCAAGTGACCAAGTAAAACTCACCGTTACAGAGATAGCAATGGTACACGCTTTTTAGGACACCCTGTATATCGAAAATTACGAGAAAAGCTCTATCTCCAAAATCAGCCGCTTCCATATTACTTCCCATTTCATATCAATATAGGCTGGATAAGAGTTTTAACATATCTAGGTCAACATATATCAAAAAACTTTTGAAATTGAGATTTTAAATCTTTTTCTAGGGTTGATGGAAGTCATGTAGTAAATCCACTTAAAGCTCGATTAACAGACCAAGTGAATGGATTTCCAGATGTTTGTTACTTGAGTGGTTTCTGTTACTAGTTACCTCTTGCAATATATTTTTCTATAAAACTTCTTAAGCTCATTAACTCCGAAGTTTTTGAATGTATTTGTAGATGTCTATAATGGTTTTTCTGGGCTTAGTTTGTCTCACTTTGTACTTGAAAAGTAAATTAAAAACACAAATCATAATATGAAGCCTAGGAGAAAAATTATGGGTCCATATGGGCCTGCCAGGCGTTTTTCTAGTGACATCAATTTACAAATGAAATACTCAGTTTTTTTTATATTCATCAGATTAATATTTCTGGTGTCAGAAGAAGCATCTTATAATAAAACAACCTGTATATTGTTTATATTCAGAAGTTTCGCAGAAATAATAATGTATTCTTCACATTAGACCGTAACATTTTCCAGATTCGAATTTAACGTTCTGAACGATAATCTATCAACTGCTGTATGAGTGTCCGCAGACATTTTTAACGAATGGTCTCAGACCTAGCCTTAGGCGAAGAAGACCTGCTACAAGAACAAACTGTGCATTTACATAATAAATGTCATCCCACTCAACCATGCAGAAACAAATAAAGGCCAATTGGAACATTTATTTGTTTATCTTGACATATTATGAAAACAATTTATCAGTGAGCCATTTGTTATTGAGTGTTTCGTCATGGTCAGTATGTTTTCTAGGTTCTATATCACTATGTAGCAGCATTATTTTTTGACAAGCCCATAAAAATGTGTTTTAACTATAATGTTGAATCCACACTTTCGAAAAAATATTTCTGGATTCTATTTGTTTCCAGTCAAGTCTTATGTTTATTCAGGTTTTTTTTTCAAAAGTCATTGATTGAAGAAAAGTATTGAGCTCAGTTTACATGAATGCGGAATCTCAGTCAAATCTTGGATGCAATACTGTTTCTAATCCTAGTACCATAATATCTTATTCAAAAAACTACAAATTCATTTTTGACATTCGCTCAAATCAGAAATCCAATTTTCTTCCTACAGTTTCCAATCAGTTCTAGTCTATTTGTCATATTGTCTATAACAGGATCAGGCCCGCTATATGAGATCGCAATATTGTATCTTCTTCGTAGTTCATATTTATTTACAATAACGAGCTATAAAAGCGTACGTTCATTTTCTGAACTTTTCTCTGGTTGAGAAGTTTTACTATTCTACTTTGCGTGTTGCGATCTTATGAAGTTGCTTTATGACAAAACAAATGTATCTGGGGCACGCCGAGCGTCGACAATTCTAGGTTTGCATGATTGAATTTATTAATAATGTTGCTCTCAAAGCAAGACTACACATGATATCATATGGGTTCAACTGTGTATAATCGCGTTGACTATGGCTTGCTAACTGCGATCGCATCCTACGGAGAATACAATTCTTCATGCTTCAAAGCGTTCAAGCGCAACGCATATGTGTAACGTTTAGAGTATTGGCTTGTTCTGCATTGACAAATCATTCAGAGATAATGCGGCTAATCAGTGTTCACCTAACTTACGACGCGACGCGACGTTATGAATATATCAGAGTCGACTATTGTAGATAGGTTGTAGAATTTTTTTATGTAGAATAAATTTAGACCAAGAAGCAAACCTTTGGTTACATGAGAGGGTGGTATACCACAGCACATCGTGCTCTTCCAAGATAAGAGGTTGCTCCCTTGGGTCATCTTCAATCCATAGCAGTTCAGCTCAGACGACTACGTAACACAAGGGCGGTCTCCTTGACCTATACTAGTTGTTCTCTTGTATTGAACTTCCAGCATCAATTAATTTAGGCTGATAATTCATCTGCAAAATCCACTGGTCAAAAAATTAGTAGTCTAGCTCGTATACTTTCCGAGTTATGATTTTTCATGAATGGATCTTGCCTGTACATACATACTTGGCACACAGTTTTTCTCGAACTATTTTGTAACTTAAACGCACATTTCAACACAAATTCAATCAGAAAATTGTCTGGTAAATGCACTGAATAAATCAGGATTCAATCAATCACTGATATCTGATTACAGGCGTTCCAAGCTTCTGGGATATTATTCTTGACACCGCAGACTCCGATGGGCTTATGGTGTTCTCTTTCAGTCGAAGAGCGGTGTCGAATGAATAAGGTGTGTGACTCTTTCTACTGTTTCTTGGTTCAACCTTTGAGACATGAATGTGAATTCTACAATATCTCTTATCTGTTGACCGCATTGAAAAGTTTTATCAGTTATCTTGGCTTTCTCTCTGGTCAACTGGTTTTGAAGCATCATGTGTTTTTCATCATTCAGACAATGCATGTTTGAAAATATAATTTTCATCATCCGTGAGCCAGTGGTCAGCATTTTGATTTTGCTTCACTTCTGGCCCTGCCAAACTATAATAGATTACAAAAATTGCAGAATATGAAGTCATAAAAAAAAGAGTCCAGTCTTATTCACTTGTTTCATCAGACATTAAAAATTCCAAATCTATACCAAATAAAATGGTCATATTTGGAACTTGTACACCTTCACCAATACTCATTAAAGGTGTTTGCTACTATGAGTAGCCTTGTGATAGGTCCATTCAAACCAGACTTCGTGTGATGAGAAGGAACATTAAATGTTTCCATGCTATAACATCTTCTTATAGGAACATTGAGGTTGATTAGTTGTAAAACTTCAGGGCACTAACTTTGAAGTAATCTTTAACAAGATTAAAAGAGTGAAAGCATAAAGACTCGGATTGTTTACATCGATACCAGTCCTTTGTGCATCCATTCCTGAAAACTTTTCCTGAACGTTTTGAAGCATAGATATATAAACCATGTTTTGCGGTTCCTTATCATAGCGTCTATTTCATTTCTCATGATATCACATCAGGTTCTATAGCTACATAATTTTATTGCATACGATATCCAACTACTAATATTTTGGTAAAAAACAAATTTCTTTGCCGGTCTTTGTTTCCGATACGAGGCTAAAATATTTTGCAACACGTTTTTTTTCTATGCTTCCACCCACATTACAACTCTCTTTGCCTCTTTCATGCCAACACCTCATTTTTTTTTACATAACATGATAAAATATTCTCCTGCTCTTTTTGATTTTTTTGCCGATCAATCTGCAGTAGGATATCTTACAAAAAAACTTGCAAAAAAGATAATGAATCAAAGTCGATGGCCAAATACATATTAGCAATCAGCTGCGTTAGTGTGTGTGTTAAAAATTAAATTATAAATAGTAACCCAGTCAGAAAAATACATTTCAAAAGTATTTATATCTACTTTCGTCCATCAGTATAATTGAAATCAATCATGAACACATTTTAAACGTATCAACCATCACATTCGATTTCAAAGTTATTCAGACACTAATTTTCGAAACATCAATAATAAAATTGCACTCTGCTGCTTGCTTTTTGGAAATGTACTTTTGTGCTATGGCTTTGGCTCCAACAGTCATAGAAATTAAAATAAATCGTCAGAATAAAGGGAAATGAACAGCAATTGTGAAAATATCAACAAAAATAAATTCTGTGTAGCAGTTATATTTGGCCTGGCTGGCTCTGCCTTCAATATAAATCACAAAGAAAAAAATCCAACAATTTACTCTGGTTATGCTAGAATCATCCCAAATGAAAATAGCACCAGATAAACAAAAAGAGGTAATACAAACTGATGTGTGAAAGAGGTAATATTTACTTTCGAATGTACTGACCTCACCTGGAGTTTAAATGGAATAAATAAAACTACAACAAAAGAGCATAAATAGAGTAGTTTTTTTAAGAGCGAAAGTGTGAATCAGAACACAGTCTGTGAGGGCGCCCTCTGCCCATAGAAATGAAAAAATCTGATGATTCGAGTGTGGGCTAGTCTAGAGAACCTCCTACTTTTTCAAATGTGAACTTCAGTGAATTATAATTTTTCAATAGATTCAATTGATCATTCAAGGGTGAAGAAAACTTCTCAACAGAGACAGTACCCATCTAATCACCAGAATGTAAAGAGAACTGATGTTACGAGGAGGAACTCATAGCAAAAACTACTTTGGCATTTTAAGTCAAAAAAAAAACTAGAGTATACGCGGAAACCCTGCGTCGAAAGATGAGGTTGAATATCTAGGAACTGACTCAAGAAGAGCTGACTTTGATTCTGTCGATGCCTTCTTCTCGGGGAGCAGACCAGGTCTTTATACAGACCTGTTACTGAACAGGGCCATTTTTGCGTTCAAGAACTTGAGGATACTCCCTTACTAATGTCAGAGTAACAAAGCGTCTTGTGAGGAGATCGGCAATAGTTTTGGATCTTTTATCAAGAATGTTTCAGTGGCAATCGATCAGTGTTTTCCAATGAAAACTCAATCCAAATCTGCTACTAAGGGCCGACTCTACAATTCAAGTATCTCCTTGGAATAAGCAATACTCCGTATGAAGTCACTTATTTCAGCCCCAAGACCCAACCACTGAATTTCTCTCTGTGGGCATCTACCCAAGAATCAACATGGGCTGCACATGTTTTCCAATTGTCTAGTAAGCTATCCACCTTTTTGATAAGAAATTTAACCAAAGAAGTCGCTAGGAAGTCCCTCATCATAGCCATGGATACTTTGATTCCAATATGTCTTATGCAAAACTTAGTTTTGGAACTCTCCAAGAGCTGTTAACATATTTGAAGTGCAGCGCCGATGCGTACGGGTTATTGCTGGTGTACGCTATCGGAATTGCTGTAGGCACTGCTTGAGGAGCTTGACATACGAACTTTTTTCTGCTTATACTAAATTGTTCAACTTATATTGAAAAAAACATTCCACTTTTAAAAAGACATAGTGAGAGAAGTGGTATCACCAGTGACATCTAGATGTGAACTTTTCACAAGGTGAACAGATCTAGAAAGGGCAGTGACTATAACGGAATAAAGAGGATAGCAGGATCGCCCGAGAATATTTAAATCGCTGAGGAAAGAAATTTCATCAGAACCTCAAACAATTTTTTATGGGGTACTCGTTTTATTCAACTGGAGAATAACTTGAATTCAATTTTGACCTGTTGAGGAATGTCTACAGCAGTGTATTGTGATGCTGATGTATAGTGATCAGTTATTAGTATTGTTGTTCAATATTGTATCCTTAAAAATCTATTTGGGTATTTTGGCTACATTTATTGTCAAGACTTTTGATGTTTTGTAGAATCTACTGCACTTGGATTCTCCTAATAAGTCTTATCATTAGATTTTATTTTTACTTATTTTTCATGACTTGTGAAAGCACACGTGCGGGACATGAATAATAATAATAATAATAATAATAATAATAATAATGATAATAATAATTATGGAAGGCACCAGGGCTAGATAAAATTTATAATTATTTCTGGAAACATCTGACGTCACTACATGGAAAAATGGCACAAATAATCCAACATGTAATCATCCACCCAGCAGAAGTCCCACCATCCTTAACACATGGCATAACATATCTCAAACCTAAAAACAAGAACACAGACGACCCTAAAAACTACAGACCCATTACATGCCTGAACACTATTTACAAAATTATCACAAATACGATAGCCGAGAAAGTAACAAAACATATCACAGAGCAAAAAATCGACCATGAAGAACAGAAAGGATGTACAAAAGGAGCGAAAGGCTGCAAAGAGCAACTGATAATAGACAGGGTGATAATGAGGCAAGCAGAAGCGAACGGCAGAAACATAGCAGTTGCCTGGATAGACTATCAAAAAGCTTATGACTCCATCCCTCATTCATGGTTGCTTCGCATTTTAGAAACTTATAAAATCGATCTGAACATCATACGGTTCCTGAAACAAACTATGGAAAATTGGGAAACAAAATTAATACTCACTCTACCCCAAATAGATCTTGAAACTAATAACATAAAGATCAGAAGAGTAATATTCCAAGGAGACACATGGAGCCCAAAATGGTTTATCCTAGCACTCAACCTACTAAGCAGTCTTTTAAAGTCATCAAATATTGGATACAGTCCAACAAAAGATTACAAAATACCACACCTGTTCTACGTGGACGATCTAAAGTTATATTCTCCCGACGAAAATCGACAATCCTCGCTAATAGAAACCACTGCCACGTTCTCTAAAGACATACGAATGAACTTCGGACTAGATAAATGCGCATCAATTATAGCGAAAAAAGGCAAAACAACAGAAACGAACAGCATAGAGCTTCTTATTAACAACATATCATTCCCTACACTACCTAACAACAAAACATACAAATACTTAGGAGTAAATGGAACACTCACACATAAAACGAAAGAAATTAAAGAGAACATAAAAAAAAATACAAGAACAGATTAAGAAAAGTCATGCATACACAACTTAATGCAAAAAATAAAATCAAAGCCATAAATACCTGGGCAATACCGATATTAACGTACTCATTCGAAGTCATACAGTGGACTATAACAGACGTACAAGCACTAGACAGACTGACAAGAAAAATCCTCACGGATGATAGAGCCCTACATCCAAACTCGGCCGTTGAGAGATTATACCTACCTAGGAAACAAGGAGAAAGAGGCCCAATCAATATAGAATCAACACACAACATTCAAATACACAGCTTACAAAGATACTTTATCTTGAAGGCAACTCAGTCATCATCACACGCGTCCATCAAACAAGCAGACAAAAGATACACACCACTCAGCACCCACACACAACTACAGCAGATAGACAAGAAAACATTCTTCACAAACATCACACAGACATGGAACAGCAAAAAACTACATGGCAGATTCAAGAACGACCTCGATAAACAAAATCAGCTGTCAACCAAATGGATCGAACTCGGACACCTGTATGGTGAAACAGAAGGATTCATGATGCCCGAAACGATACAACACATAACATCAGGATGTCCCAGCTTAGCAGACAGAATACCTAGACAGGCACAATCTGACAGCCAAAATTCTTCATAAATACCTACTCCACAAACATAACATAAAAACAATAGAAGAGTCGTACAACAAAATCACAACGTTATTAGATATTGCACACCCTTTGGATCACAACATACAGAAGACAATAACAGAGAAAATACGAAAATACACGGACCTAGCTGAGAAAATAAAATCAAAGTGGAAAATGGAAGAAGTCCTCATTCTCCCCGTAGTCATCTCAGTCACTGGCCTCATACCACCGGAGTTACCCGCAGGATTCAAGAAACACAATATACCACTACAACTAATAACGGACATGCAAAAATCAGTGATCCTAGAAACATGTCGGATAGTGAGGGAAATCGTGAAATGGTCAACAAGGTTTGAGTTTTGCGAAAGCCCTCATTACCTTTTACCACATAGAAAATGTGAGACTAATCAATGAGAATAATAATAATAATAATGATGATAATGATAGCTTTATTGCAACAGTGTTACCCATTTACAGAGCAATTTTAACAAATTGATTCTATAAATACTTCACTCCTAATACTATAAATACTATACTGTATACTAATACTATGACAATGATCCATACTACTACTCATTGAACGTTTGAAGCAGTTGAGTGTATATGACTAAGACTACAGTTATAAATATCACACGGATGACTAATTCTATTGAAGTTAGTGCACATTACATTTACCGGAGACCTTACGAGGATATTTGTTCTAGTTCCAGCACAGTAAAAAGTAGGGGTGTTCCCACTGTTTAGTCTGGGAACGTTAAAATTTACTTGTCAGAGAAGATCTGGACAGTCAATCTTACCATGAATTAGCTCAAATATGTGGGCGACGCTAATATCTAACAACAGTCCATGATCAAATCCTTTCAATGGATAGTTTCCGTCCAATTTGAATACCAAGTATTTTAGAAATCTTCGCTCCACCCTTTCCGTTGTTATTTTGTAGATGTTGTAATGTGGATACCAAACCAATGAGCCATATTCAAGTTTAGAACGTACATATGCATAGTAGAGCGTTAACAATGCATCCACATTATCAAAACTTCCACAATTTCTTACTATAACGACCATTATGATCTGGAAAAGGATGTTTATCAAGTCTTGGGGCTTATCACTATGTGAACGTAACCATGGTCAAACCCATCATCACTTATGCGGCACAAACTTGGTACCAAGCAACAGAAACAACTTATTTTGATTTGCTTGTCTGGGATTAACTGGTGCAATGACAACGGCACCTGATTTCATTTCATTTCCAAAAGACTGAATAGGTCTGTCGAAATATACAAAGCCAGGAGAAGAAGTAAGTGTTGAGTTAGAGTCAATTAACCAGATTGCCAGATTCAAACAAGAGAAACTACAAATCTGTTACGTGGAACAAAAACATCAAAAGTTTGGCGTATCTGTATCTAAACCTGGACAAAGAGATCACTGACCTGCAAGCTAGCGTTATTGTCGTACAAATTGGAATTATGAACATCAAGAAGAGCAGTCCTCCGAGAAAGTCCCTCTTGATCATCACCCACAATCATTGGAATCAATTCACAGGAAGTACTAGAATATTCCACCTGGTAAAAGAAGAGAGAAAAGTGTGGAAGTAGCGAGGTGAAAACCATAGTTCGTTCGTGGTGGGACCAGAGCCGACGTGCAGGAATGGTCCAGGAAAAATGTTATCGAATGAACAGAACCAAAACATTAGAATCACTGGGAATGCCTTCCAGGTATGAAGCAATCAAGAGCTTTGATTGATATTTCATATGAAAAAAAGCAAAAAGCATGGAAGATTTATATCACGACCCAACTGAAGAAAGCAGCTGTTTTAATAACAAGCCATGCTTCCTTCAGAAAGCACATTCACATGATGGAGAGGGCAGACGGCCTTTTATGCAGAGGATGTGGGAAAATAGATGAAACACCTTCAGATGCTTACTGTGAAAATACAACGCCACAATCGGGAAAGTGGTAACCCCGACCAGAACAAGAAGGAGTAAGGGTTTCAATATTACGACAAAAAAAAACACAGAACTTATTATCAAAAATGATGAAGCGACGACGGTTCTGAGCCCGGTCCTGGGACTGGAATGGAGAAAATCCGAGGCGATAATATCATATACAAATGGCGCCTGGTAAGGGCTTTTGCAAGTGTAGGAAAATATTGGGAACCTGATTTTGAGATGTTTAAGTTGAAATAGGCGGAGCGGCACTGTGCCGAACAAAGCGTTAAAACCTCAAGAAGAACCACTTCTCATCATTTTATTATGTGATGCAAGTTATCATGATTTTTGATAAATTGAACAATCCCATTGTCCGCATCCGCCTTATTGTCTACATGGAGCTTCGGATGTTTCTAGAAAGAACTCAAAAGTCGTGAACAAATGGTCAACTCATATCAGTAAGACATGTTTGGCCATGCTCTGGCACAATGGAACAAGTATTTAGCAGGATTTCATATTTGCATGTGTTGTTCGGCGGTTGACCCAACTGATGCATTGTTGATAAGAGTCCAATTCCTTTCCAAACTATTTTACTATGCCGAATGGCCAAAAAATTAAACATAAACCGGTTTTGCATATTGTTTTTATGGCTATCGTATTTTGAAAAATTATTTCTGTTAATTGATTAGTTCTCTTGATGATACTTTTAATTCTTGTTTGTTTTTGTCGATGTATTTTGATTAAACCTCAAATATGTATAGCTTTCACTTTTTGCCATATTTATTACCTATGGATTTTCCAGACCGTATTTATGTAGGGTCCGTCGGTTTCAAATTGCCTCCTTCAACGTGTATTGTTTCTCTTTTCACGTTTCTTGTTGCTGAACTGCATGTGGATATAAATTTCTGAATAAAATTCTAGGCTGCTCCTATAAAGGGGACCCTCGACCCACGTTCCGACCCGGGTATTACGACCATACTCTAGACCCGCGCTCCGAACCTTGCTCATGACTGGCCGAGAAGCCGGGAGCCGGATTTATTCGTGCACCACAGAGGGATTTTTTTCTTGAAAATAGTTATAACCTATTTATTTTGAGCACACGTCAGTCGTCTTTCGGATGTATAGAAGTTTATAAGCGAATACAACAGTCCGGGTCAGAGTAAAAATATGGGCTTATCTGATACTTTGAATTCTTCCGCTATTTACTTCCATAATTTGTTCAAAACTACTCGATTATGATGAAATGTATTCCTTTTGTTCCGAGATGGTTCCCTGATCAGAACAGCCGTTATCAATTTCTACTTTTCTATAATAATTCGCTACGATGATCTCGGGTCAAGCATCCGAAAAATACTGACTTGAATATCGGGTTTCAGGGTCAGGTACGATACCTGGCTTCGAGCGGTCAGAAATTCTTTGTGGCCGCATAAATTGAAATACATAGATTTATCTAGTTGGGTACGGTAGACGTTAGTCCTGGACTCGGGTCGGAGCGAGGCGCTGAGCTCCGTTATGGACGTCCACTTAGACGTATAATAGGTGACTTTTGATTATTTTCCTATATAGATATTCATGTGGCACATAAACAAAGTTACTACTAGAGTGCAGGTAGTGTTTTTTCTGTTTTTTTATTTGATATCCATATGTTTTCTGGATAGGTACGTTGGAGAGTGGATAAGGTGAGCTGCGAAACCAAAGTCCACTAAGAAAATCCCTTTCTTATACGTTAATAACAGTAAAGTTCTCCAGCGTTGCAATGTATGCTTAGTTTTTTGTATCGCGCGGGGAAGGGGGCAAATTATTTGTTTGTTGGGATATGTAGGGTTGGGTTCAGGTTAGATTAGGTAGTAGTGTGTGAGTCGTGTATTTTAGGCTCTAACATTCCTTCTTTCATCTTCTCCCTCAGGCGAGGCCACAGTATTATCTCGTTGCTCTCTGGAATCAAAGCATCCTCAGTCAGCAAACACAGGAACTATCTGCTCCCCTTCTCTGTGCAATATCACCTCTCCGTTGTTGACTTCCAGAGTTTTCTTTTTGGAATCTAATTGGAAGCCTCGGAAATTCGTGATGTTCATTCTGATTATGATTTCTTTTTCAATATTAGCAGCCTGCATTGGATTTTTGAAGCTGAGTCACTGCTGCTTTCAGTTCAGTTCATTCTTTTATCTGTTCATGGTGGCCCCCATCAACTTTGTTGGTACATGAAACGCAGTTGGTGGAACAATATGTAGTGGAATAAGGTCGGCTTGATAGCGAATTCGTATCCCAGACAAAACCGTATCCAGCTCAGTGGGCCTTGGAAGAGTTGCTTCATGATCCAGGACTTTTCCAGATGGTATATGAAGTCAGATGCTAGTTTGTCGAGACATGTTCCATTTATAACCCAATAGCCGGTTATCATCGATTCTGGTGGTTTTCGGGAGAGAGCATCTGGTATGTGGTGGTCTGCACATTTCTACCAGGTACCAATAAATTTATATCCCGCCAGCTTTTCTTCAAGCCTTTGTAAACGGGGATTTTCTATCTAGGTCTGATGGTTCAATATTGATAGAAGCGGTTTATGATCAGTGATAATTTCAAATCTTTCTAGAACAATTGGAGACAGCACATGCAATTCTTAATAACTCTAGCTCAAGCATACCTGGATTCAGTGTCAGTTATAAATCGGGAACCACATTGTATGAGCTTCCATACATTTTCTTGTTTCTGCATAAGAACATAACTATAACCATATAATCTTGAAGCGTCAGTATGCAAGACTGTTGGAAGTGACATATCAAAATGTGATGATTAATGTGGCTCTACCAACGCATTTCCCACTTAATAAAAGCTTCAACAAGCGCTTTCGGCCAAACAAAGAGATTTTTCCTCTTGAGCAATTCTCCTCAATGGCAGTGCACTATTGCTTATTCTTGATGAAAGTGATCCTAATTGGTTCACAATGCCCATAAATGATCGTAATTCAGAAATATCTTGAGGTTTTGAAAAATTCTGTATCGCGTCAACTTTTGATGAATTTCCTTTTATTTCTGTTCTAGCAATTTCATATCCACCAACGGTTTCAAATATCTATCACCCATTTATAATGTTCAGAAAAACTTGAATCATATATAAGAATGTCATCAACTACTTTTTGAATATTCTCAATACCTGCTGAAGCTAAGTCTCCTCTTCTACAAAACTCATCTCCAGAGCTTGCCAGACCCATTGAGGTTCTCAAAAACTGCGACCGTCACCAGGGTGTTAGAAATGTAGTGGGATTTTGGCTTTCTTCATACAGTTCCAACTAGCAGTATCCAGGAGTAGCATTCATTGTTGAGAAAAATAAAGAATTAGTATGAATTGATTTAAGTGTAGTCTACATGCAGTGTGACCCATTTGTTTTCGGGCCACCCTGAAAAACTTTTTATCAATCGACCGATTTGACTCGAGTTTTTTTTTAAATTGTAGAGATTGATAAAGTGTATCTGCTCATCAAAAATTACCTCGCTCATACAAAATCCAAAGCCTTCTTTGTCAGTTCTCAGGAGTAAAATTTTGACAAACCACTTAAGCGTTTTTTTTTCGAAAAAATCTATGCACGCCACTGGATTCGGCATCTCTCAGAATCGGCCTTTACCAAATTTTACCGAAAAAAAATTATTCATCTTTTTTTTTCCAAATTCGCGCCTGTGATGAAATTACTTTACTCAAATACCTCATGTAATTTTCAATATTCGTAAAAGAAAAAAATGGAGGCTTAGTGAAAATGACCTACTGTGAAGTTTTGAAAATGAATGCATGATCTATTTTTTTCCACAAGATAGTAACTACTTGATACTTTCTGATGAAAGTTGGTATAGGCCCGTTTTGGGGGATGCCATATCCAATGGCGTACACAGTTTTTTTTTTAATCCCTAAAGTGGTTCGTCAAAATTTTGCTCCTGAGAACTGACCTTGGAATGTGTATGAGCGAGGTCATTTTTGGCGAGGAGATATTGTTTGTCAAGCTCTAAATGTTGAAAAAAAAATTCGAGCTCCATCGGTCAATGAATAGACTTTTTTTCAGGATGACCCGAAAACAAATTGGTCACACTGTTTATCCTAAATTTCCCATATGGTTTCTGTACCACCACTAATGGGCTTACATATTTAGAAATGTCTTCTTCTACTGGCTTGATGATTTTTTTCTTAACCATATTTTTGAATTCATCTTTATCTTCTTGTCTCCATGCAATGGGGCATGTAATAGCAAACGGTATTGCATCACTCTTCATATGAATAAGTACAGGTAAACCTTGCATTTTTAAAGTTCACCATCACAACTGAGAACGTCAGCATATTGTATCAGAATATCTTCTTTTATTCTTTTAAGCTGTCTTCTTCTGGGTCTCTCAAGTATTCATATATTTTTCCTCATAGCTTATATTAATATGTTTCAATGGTTTTGAAAAGTCTTTAGGTGAAATATGAAAGTCAATCAATGTTTTCTTACTCATCAAAATTGATTCATTGGAGTTTCTTGCTGGACAAAATGTTATCGACTTATGCCATTCCTTATTACATCTTAAGCATTTTCGATTACCTAAACAAAGTACCTGTCTCTTCTCTATTTTACTTTATCTTCAGCTACTGCTTTGTCTTCTAGCTCACAGATTTTCACAATTTTATCTATATAAACTGTGTCTGGAAACGCCCCACACTTCTTCTTTATTTCAGGATTATGAAGTGCTTCTATAACATGGTCATCTAGACATCATCCATAAGAATGAGAGCAGGAATCTGTTAGTTGGAAAATTTTCATTTCTTCTCTGTAGTAACACATGAATGACTCTCCTTCTTGTTTTCTTGTCATAAAATCAGCCCTTCTCATTCTTTCATTTTCTTTCTTGCTAAAATAACTGTCAAGTTTGTTTAGAATTTCTCTGTTCGAAGTTTTTGTGTAGTCTACATTAAGGACAAGAGGTACAGGGTTATTGATTATAAATGCCCCCCCCCCTTTAACTTTTTGATTTGACGTCTTAGGAAAAAGTGTCTTTTATAAAAGTTTCATAAATGAGAATGAATTTTTTAAATAACTTGTTTTCTCATATACAGGGTGTTCCAAAAAGTTTGGGAGAGGTCAAACTTTCTTATTTCAAATTGATACCCTATTTTTTTATTTGATATTTGGATTCTCCTTTAAATTCTAAACATTTTCTATATAGCATGTCCTATACCTAAGTTCAATGTATAAAAAGATAAATTTGTTTTTACACCCGGAAGACAAAAATTAAATAATACTAATCATTGTTATAAAAATGTGAAATATATCTACGGTTTGGAAGTATTGACGTAAATGTCACGTTATTTGATACCTTTGAAGTGTCAACACATAAAACACAATTATAATGCTAGAGGTGCCGTACGAGAATATCGTAGGCTTTACGAAGGAATAAGGAGAATTCCCGACCGGAAAACATTTTCACGGATATACCAGAAAGTCGTGCAGGAACTATCGTTTAAACGAAAAAAGAGAGTATCACAAAGAGACGAAGATTACGGAAATGACGAATTAGACATTCTTCTGCATTTTCAAGGTATTTTATTTAAAGCAATAGTTATTTTGAATAATTCATGATTACTTAATATTTTTAGAAAATCCTGGAGATTCTATTCCAAGTGCTATGGAAACTTTAGGAAAAACATTTTATAAAATTCAGAATAATGTGGCATCGTCAATGATCAAGTTTTGGGGCCAATATTTTATGAGGAAAATTTAAACGGACATTTATATTTGGAGCTAATAAGGCCAGTAGTTCAAATTTTAGTAAACGGGAATCAAAATATAATTTGGCAACAAGATGGCTGCCCAGCCCACAATATTGCAGGTGTCAGTGATTTTTTAAATCAGAACTTTCGTCTTTGGATCGGTTGGTTTGGTCACATAAGGTGGCCACCAAACAGCCCCGATCTAACCATCATGGATTCATTTTTATGGGGTTATTTAAAAGAAAAGCTGAAAGGTGAAGAAGAACTGACCGTAAATGGGATCAAACATATTATTACTCGGGAAGTTGATCTATTGAATACTTGCAACCAGGGAATAATTTCGGCTGCTATAGAAACGCAAAAAAGAATATACAGAAAATGCATTGAGGAAAACGGTGGAATTTGAGTAAATAGATTTTTTTTACATAAAGTGTAATTTAGTTTTAGTTTATGTTTCGGGTATCAACTTATAATTGAAAAAGTTTTGGTATATTCTACACTGACATTTACGTCAATACTTCCAAACCATAGATATATTTCACATTTTTATAACAAAAGATTAGTATTATTTAATTTTTGTCTTCCGGGTGTAAAAACAGATTTATCTTTTTATACATTGAACTTAGGTATAGGACATGCTATATAAAAAATGTTTAGAATTTAAAGGAGAATCCAAATATCAAATAAAAAAATAGGGTATCAATTTGAAATAAGAAAGTTTGACCTCGCCCAGACTTTTTGGAACACCCTGTTTATGTGAAAACCAGTTATTTAAAAAATTCATTCTCATTCATGGAACTTTTATGGAAGACAATTTTTGCTAAGACGTCAAATTAAAAAGTTAGAGGGGGGGGGGCATTTATAATCAATAACCCTGTACATCACAAATTTAATATTTTGGTTGAATAATTATCAATAAAGCTGGGTCTCCGTTGCATTATTGAGATTCTGAAACGATGTGTGATTTTTGTATTTTCTTCGTCAATCTTTGAGTTGACCAATTTTCAACTTATTTTTTTGGTCCGGATACAGCATCTGATATTTGATTTTTCCTTGAATTAACGACTCCATCATTACATGTCTAAGAAGAAATACCATGTGATTCACTTTCCACAGTGCCAATTCCTTCAGTTGAATTTGTGGATTGTTCAATTTGTGTTTTACATTGTAATGCTTGCTTTGTTAATCCTGAATTTGTTTTTCCATCGGTTTCATTATATTTTTAACAACATCTTCCACCGATTCCTCTACTCTTCTTCTTTCAGGCATTTTAGTAGATGCTTATGATTCCTTCTTGAAGATTACCGACTGTGCCATGTAATGCTTTACACTTCTTTTATAGCAATTCGATTCATCATTTTACAACTTCACTTTACAAATTAACAACATAATACGTAAATGAATGTGTTCCAATAATATCATGAAAGTTATTATGTTGCTTACGGGTGTTTCTTTTACTAAATATCAACAGAAACAGCGCATTCATATCGTTTCATTCATGGTTTCTCAGTATGAAAGGTGCTTTAGCATTTCTTTTATTGATGAATAAAATTTTAAAGAAGCTAGATCGCCGAGAGAAACTCGTTTTCCGGAACCTGGTTAAGAAATAAAGAAATACATAGATAAACATTTTAGCATTTCCATTGTTCCATTTACTGAAAATTATTGTTAGTTATTATTTGTTTATTTTCTTTCGTCATGACTCTTGGGAAATTCAGTAGAGTAGCTATTACAAGCTAGACTGTTTCATTAGCTCTTATTTTGTATGTTTCTTCACAACTAAAGGCTTATATTATCATTATTATCATGGAAAAAATATTCGACTTATATCAAAACTAAATGTACTATATTTTTTCACACAACGTGTGAAATGTAATGTCTGGGAATTGCGTGAATTACAACGATATACACATATCATCAGCTTAATCGTTGTCATTTTTCGGCGTAGAATTTGTTTTGCCTTGGTGTCTATGGTCTTTAATGGTCGAGACGTGGAACATTTGAAACATGCAAAGATATCTCTGCCAAAAAACGTTTTCAAACATCAAACTGATCAAGAGACCGCATGTCTCAGAAAACTTATTTTGTTATGAGAATCTAAACCCCTATGAAGCCATTGTCTCAAAAACAAATGAGAACTGTAAGGTGAGAAGGAATTGGGAAGACCCTATGATGAACATGGAAAACGTGGATTGTGGACCGTCAATCGTGGACAACAGGATGAACGATATTGGACGTACGGCCCTGGTAGAGGCGGCGCACATCGGCGTCGTCGCCACCGCCGTCGCGATGCCGATACCGCCAACCGGCGTCGGAAAACATAAGCGTGTAGTCTAGTCGGAGAATTCGAGAAGAACGCTCAAGTTCATGCCGCCGCAAAAATTACTCGTGATTGTATCTTCAAAATCGGTTCTTATCCGAAAAAAAATGACAATTCTCTGAAATGTTTGGACCGTTCCTAGTGCCTCTTAGTCTCTCCATTTTACGGAGCCTTGCCGTTCTAGACTCAATTTACATCATGTATAAAGGTAACTTATCAATTAAAAGGATATTATTATTTGAATTTCTTTATAAAATAGAGACCAAAATATTCATTTTCAATGACAATGAAAAGGTACATCTTTTTGTCAAATGTAGCACATTCTAGTTATAAAAATAAAAACTAGACTTCTATACGATTTATCATATTATTATATGCGTTTATCCTCTGGACGTTCTGATGTTTGTATTCTTCCGTAATAAAGAACATCATATATTTATTGGAAATGCACATTGTAATTATTTAAAACTCGATACTGATTTTATGAATTTATAAAGGGATTTCTGATGATACAGTTAATGATCCAAATGAAAGATTGTTGAATTGAATGGGATAAAAATCTACTCGTATGATTTTTATATTGAATCAAACTTCCCTGGTCACATTTTCAAAATCATCCTAAAGACAAATAGCTTGTCCAATATAAAAAATCATTATGTTAACAACCTTCCGTGTCATGAATTTTTATCGATAGCTTCCGTCAACGAGATAACGAAGATGTTCACTCTATCCTTTTTACCATTCAAAAGAGGCCGATACACCCTAAACCGTAAAAATCAAATTGTTTGTCGTAACGTGTTGTTTGGCAATTGAAATTGTGTTATTTTTTGATGCGAGACGTGTTCAAATCATAACATCGATTGCCATATTTCCAATTACAAATCTATGATGTTGATTAGCGGAAACATACACGCTGACAGTTGGGAATAAAATAGAGCTAAAACGCTGTGACAAAATATTTTATTGGGAAAACGATTATTATTAGCCCGTGAAAAGGGCTTAGCAGCAAATTGCTAGTTGATTAGAGTCAATACCACTGATTTATTACACAAACAGTAGACTATGCAGTAGACGATTTCATTTGTCATATGTATTTGTCATCTCAACGTCCATCACTCAAACCTTTTTGTCCCCGTGCCCGGAGACAATGTCTCGTGAAATTGATCAACATCCGACGTTGAGTAAGGTACGGCATTCTTTTCTCCATAAGGCATCGTGTTAAGATATTTCACTCTTATCTGTGTAAGTTATTGCGTCTCCTTTGACAAATAAAAATCATCACTTTTCACACGATTTTAATACAAAATCCAACGATAAATTTCATGCCAACAGAAGCGACGAGCAACTTTGAAAACAAATATTTAATTACGTTTTATGTCTTCCATCCATGTTCAACATCCGCAAACACGTGTTTTTCCTGAACCAAATTATTCCTTTCGCATAACCACTGCTTATGTTTATTGTGCCCAATTTGTACATCTATTTATAGAAGTTATGAGGCTAACCCAAAGCAAAGAAAATACTACAATGAATCTTTCAGCTTGACGGGATATTATATAAAAATACTTTCTGATTTCTGATATGAGAGTAATAAAATTCTGCTTCTATTACCGTTCGACAAAAGTATACGTATTCCGCTGTCGTCTCACGAACAGCACAAATATAAGCTTCATTCGGCTTTTGTACTTGAATGTTACGACAATCGAAACGTATAAAATGCTTACAAATATGTCATATTCTTCAGGTACATACCGATATAATGAACCTCATTCCTGAATGCATAAAACAAATAAAGACTGTTCATCTTATCGATAAATACTTAACTTTACAACATTGTAAAAGTTTAATCAAAGCACAACTCAGGAAATACTAAAATCGCAAATAGGCAAGTTATAGGCTATAATGCGAAGCGTATTTTTCAAACAAGTAATTCTTTCCTTAATATTCTTGAGCAGATTGTTCTCAGCGTATTGTATACATACAAAATCGATAAACCAATAAACCCGCGAAATGATGAATGTGCTGTTGATTTTTGTATGTACGTAAATTTGAACCAACTTAAGATTTGGAAAGCTTGTATTAAATTATAAATAAAATGAGAAATAAATGTAGAGCCTATAAATTTCACGAATCGCATCAACATCATAATTCTATTTTCTCCGCCCACGATTATTCTTATTATATTTTGAAAATATACGCGCGCTTTCTATATCATAATTTTAAATATTTAATATCTCGCTAAATGTAATTCCGAATACAACCCCATTAACTCATTTTATTTTGATTTGCACAGGCATGTTTTACACAGAATTTCGTTTCATAACCCATAATATTCGAATTAAAATAATAACAAGAGGGATATTATTATTCCTGGCAAATGCAGCTGTATGGATTCGGGATAAAATAATTTTATTTATTATGACAGAAATTACTTGCCTTTTAATAATAAAATTCTAAAATATTGAATTTATTGAATTGGTAATGGTCGTATTTTAGCAAACATCATTTCCATTTCTCTCCACCAACTTACTTTCGAGATCAAAATATACTTTATGCTCATTGATTTTTTGAAAACATCTTACTATCCAAAATTATATTTTTAAAGATTTCAGAGAACTGTCTAAATCAACCTTGATAGCGGAATGTGACGCGAATGTTCATTTTTAAAAATTGTAAATTTGGAACAGAAAGTGAATGGAGCGTAGTCATTGGAACCTCAGTATAAGTGCTAGAACAGGAAATTGCTGATTTTCTTTCCAGTAGAAAATCTTGCGCAAGAGGCCACTGTCAAAAAAGTGCTATTAGTACTAATTTCGATGAAAATAACTGACAAATACCCTATTAATTCTACAATATCTGTTTTTTTTACAAAAGTTGAGAAAACTAGCAGCAATATTTAGAGTTGAATATATTTTTCTAGAGTTTTTGATCAGTTGATTTGATGTTTGCCTATGACACGAAATTGAGTATTAAAAATATTTTTATTCAGAAAGTAATAATTATAACTTGTGTGATATCATATCGCAAAATATAACAGATCGTTATGCTATGTTAACAAATGTGAAACAAAACGTGGCTTGGGATTGAGGGTCGGAAAAAAAATAGAAAAAATGTTTTGTTTGGAAATCGTCAAACAAAATTGCGTGAATTCAAATTTATAAAGTAGGTATCCAATATGGCGAAGGGCGTGAAATGGGTTGGAAGCAATTTTTTCAAAATAATACTACGTGTGGTACGATACACCCAAGAAATGAAGGTATTTTGAGGTGATCAAGTGTCGCAAGAGAGATAAACAGGGTTTCTGGCAAAAAAATCTTACGACATATTCCTGAGGTGAAAATAAGTCAATTTGAAGCAACTTATTACCTTTTTTTGAGATTGCTTCATTTTCCAGATGTGGTGATGTTTAAAAGAGAAATCGGATTTTTCGAAATGTATGAACATGTTTAAGCGTATTACTTTAAAAATTGGTACCCCGTGGCTTCTAAGGATGCGAGACCTGAAAATGGACACCTTTTCATTGTGGTCGTTAGTGGGTGCTTCAAACTCCACTTTTGATGGTTTAAAATAATCATAACTTTTTCTCACTTTTTTGTAGGTAATTTTCGAGGCATTTTCAAGCAAAAAATGTACTCCTACTTAGTGCTCGACGTCGCACCAAAATATTCAAACCACCAAATAAATCATATCAAGATTAAGATTGATATCAATTCATGGGCGTGGACATTGAGTTTTTCAGTTGGATCATGGTTTATTTCTACGCCAATGGAATAAAGGTGTTGGGGTGATAGATAACCACAAAAAAAACCTCTTGTGAAATTTGCATGTCACTACTTACTAGATATTTTACAAGCGAAAAGTAAGTTACTCAAACCTGAAGACAAATAAATAAAGTAGTATAAAAAACTGTTCATATCTAATATTATTTGTTGCATCTGGAATACGTTACCACTGCTAAAGTTAAAAAAGTATTCAAGGTAATTTGAATATTCCGGTGTGGCATTGACCACTAAAAACCAAAAAGAATATCTCGAAAACCGCTCACATCAGCGGATTGTAACAGAAGTATATTTTTTGCTCAGAAAAACTAAGGAAATAGTTTTCTTCATAAAAAAGTGAAGTACTGCACTAAGAAAAAACCTATTGCCATTTCAATCCATGCAGAAGTGCAGTGTGAAGCACCCTCTAACGGTACCAATGTTTAAAGTGACACATTAAAAAATGTCCATACATTTTGAAAACTTCGATTTTCAGTTTTTTACTTTACCACCGTGTATTTTGCAAACGTATTTCGGAATAAGAAAAGATTATTTAAATCGGCTTATTTTGACCTCAGGATATGTGGTAAAGTTTTACAGACACCCTGTATTTTATTTTGCAAAAAAGTCACAAGAACCTATGATGAAAGGCGACAAAATGGTAAGAACAACTTGTGACTGCTTATCAAAAAGTAACTTCTCCAGTGAAAGATATATGAATTTATGATTTTATGAAACAAGTAGGTATTATTTTCTGAAGACATATTTTGAAAAATCCGAAATCGCCTTGAATCGATTTAAATCATTTTCTGGTAACTAATATTAATTGAGAAGAACTACTCTCCATAGCTACTTTTGCATGTAACTAAAGGCTTATAACGTATATTGCAATAACTGCGCGTAGTGAGTTCACCCCATACTGGTTTATAAAATTTGCCTCCAGCGCGATGAGGAAAATTTGACATGACTCTAATAAAGTCATTTCATTTGAACATTTTTCCATCTAATTTATCCTGATAAAAGTTGTCAGAAGAGGAAAGAAATCAGTAAGTATCATCGTGATGGAGACAATCACGGAATTATGATTGATTTGGATTTGAGTTGAGTTTGTCACTTGAGCGACAATTTGATCTGCAGAAAACTAGAGTTAACAAATCTAGAATTTGACATGGACACAAGTATACAAATTTTTATTTAGTGACAGTTATAATAATTATTAAAGAGAAGACATATACTACTACACTACATTTGCAATTTCGACATTTCGAAATATCTTATATCAACATTGAAACTACAAAATTAAAAAGAAGCGATATACAACATAAGAATTAGGGTGCTAAATACATATCATTATTATGAGTTCGCAATGATAGTTCAAGAACCAAATTCATCTAATCAATTGAAGCCATTCCATTGATATTGCGTTTTTTTGGGAAAAATAAATTCTATCAGTCTTGTAGGCTCAGTAAATAATCGGAACCGGTTTATTATTTCAGGCAATCGCGACCGGTAGTTTCTGTTTCGTTACAAACTCCACCGCCAGACAGAGAAAAAGAACTCACTATCTCACATAACGGCATTGAAACTTCGAAACGTCATCAATGACGTCAGATTCCGCGTCGATGTGAAGAAGAAGTTTCGAATAGGAACGGCTATTGTAATAATACATACGATCAATCCCACGGTATACTTCCATTTTTTATGCGGCCTCGAATAAAGTCGGCATGACGGCGTTGAAAACATACATTTTGTATATAGGAATAATTGTTTTATTTATTTAGACTTAGTTTATCATTTTAAATATACGTGCACCTTCCACTTGATGATTAGAAAATAGGTATTTTACAGAATTTTGATCAAGCTTTTTCATAATTGATGGCCATCTATACAAATATTGTAATACGACGAAGACTGCTTTTGTCGATTTGACAAAGCATTCTTGTATAAATTTTAGGTAATTTTGAAGTCATAACTCGATTGTTTCATTATAACTAGCTGTTACTTTTTTGTTTTTGCAGGTATCGAAACGAAACAAATACCATGTACCTATGTATTGTATAGTTATGTAGCAAGTGTTTTCCTGTTTCAATAATAAAACAAAAGACTAACCAATTTCCGAGATATTAACCCGACAAAATTCTTAAAAGGAATTCCCTGTTTATTATTGTACTCAAAATTCTCACTATATTTTATGAAGCAAATGTGTCTTCAACGGTTTGTTAGGGAATGGCATCGAAACATGCACTAGACAAAAATTCAAAAGTCTTATTGACTTAAACAAAAGAAGTTGTTTACATGAATTTGAAAGGTTATACATTGAATAAAAATACTTTTTTTCCCCGATACAAAAGTTGTAGGTTTTGGAGAAATCTATGATACTAGAACTCTTGCAATTATACAGGGTGTCCCAAAAAGTCGTAGTAAACAAAACTTCATTCGTTTCTAATGGAATGACACCCTTTTTCAATCGCATTTCCTAATTTCTCTAAACAAAACAAAACGACATTTTCAGAAATAATTTGAATTGAAAGACATATAATGTAAATGCAATAAACGATATTACTCACGCTTTGATGTTTGGTTCAGCGGTTTTTGGGCTATTCCAGCTTAAAGTTCTATTTTCTGCCTAAACAACTACTGAGCCACATAAGTTTCCCATAGCAACCATGATTTATTCAGATAGGTTACTGCAACGTTTCTAAAGAGAAAGGTTGCCCAAAAATTCTCCGATCTTCGCGTGACGTTATCTGCTGTTGAAAGTCTCCATGCGGGAACATAGAAATGAGCAGGTTTTTGGGTATATCTTATTACAGGTAGTAACATTTAAATAAACATGAGTTTGTATCATTTCATTGTTTTCTCGATAACAAACTGTTGGTATTGACAGAGATATTTATAAATAGTTCCGAATACAAATGAAAGTGAGAACCCTAATTCTCTGTAGAGTCAATTTTCATACATTTTTCAAAATTCAATAAATCAACATTTGTATGTTCAGTATCATAGAGTTCCTAGGTAGTTTTTTGGAGTCTTATTATTTTTGATCTCAGATTCAAAAATGAAAAGTTTCCTATTGGAATCAATCTACACACTGTAATTATTTCGCGTGTTGTTAAAATCGAGGTAGATATGTACATGCCAATATGTTTGAACAATCATTAAACTTCTAAAATGAACTTAAGGGGATTCATCACCCGTGATCTTTGATCTTTTCAATTCCAAACCACATCGTTATTATGCATAATATCACAAAATGTCCATGTATAAAAGTTGCTCGGAATAACATTGTTTTTTGCGCTACATATCACAGTAAAGTTGTGATGTTTTATTTTGTCAGTTTCACAGAAAAATCTTTTCTGTTGTGTGATTCGTTGAGGTAGGTTCCTACTAAGTCATAGGTAGGTATCTGTAACGAAGGAAGAAAAATGTCGGGGCAAAATTAATGGAGAAGAACTTTCACTATGAGTACCACAACGTTAGATAATAATGAATACTCATGAACAACAAACCCTAATTATTTCGCCGAAGTTAAAAAAAAAACTAATAAATGGAAAATGTTTAGCCATTACTGTTTCACGAAAGTTTTTTGATCGATTTAAAAAAAAAAATTGACATACCCTACCTCATGTGTATTCTGATTTCAAAATTAAGTCAACAAGCCCCACATGGAGACATGAGGGATCTTTTTCATATTTCCCATTTTATTTAAAAAAAAATCGAACAATAAATTTACCTATATTAGCAGTAGGTAACAAAAATAGCTGTACAGCTTTTAATACTTTTATATGAACAAAATTCTAGGCACCTATGTTTCAAAATTACGCGGTTTTTTGAAGTTTATATCCTGACTCCTGACAAAAACGACTGAAAAATCGGAGTATCCCGCGTGATTGTTTCATATTAAATTCGATTGTTTAGTTTGAACCAATTGAAAACTGATGTCCAATACCTAGGTGTGTTACAAAAATAAACAAATATGTTTGCTTTCTTTTTGAGTAGCCGCCGTATACAGGGTGCCACAGATTCGAGTGCATGCATGGGGATCTCAGTCATTATAAGAGAGACAGGGCCGATTGAATGGATGCAAAGTTGCGCATTTCCATGCTCAAAAAAATTGAAATCTGAAAAATTCCGAATACTTCCGAAGATATTCGAAAAAAATCGAAATTTCGCAAGAATGTTTTTATTATTTTCTGCGTTTGTTTGAGAAGACATTTAAAAATGAATTACGCTTCGTCATTGCCAATTTTTCTCCTCTACAAGATGGTGGTATCAAATTGAGAATCTAACGTTTCGTCTTCGAGCTGCCAGCATCAACTTTAGTTTTTTAACGGACCAGAATTTTTCATTTTATTATTTATTTTTCAAGGTCCTTGGGCCATTGAGGTGATTAGATGAGGGTGTAGAGTGATGTGTTCCCTTAGCATTCTCAATATTTCCAATTATTATTTACCTTTTATTGTTATTTCCAATATTTTGGTAAAATGGCAATATTTTTGAACACTTTTGCAGAAATTGATTCAGTTTTTTATGTGTAATTTTTTATTTTCCATGTCATTTGTGGATCTAATTTAATTTCATTAAATTTATCGTTATCTGGTTGTATTTCGATTTTGGTCCAGTAAGTTAGTTTTTTTTAGTTTTGCAGGTTTTCGAATAAAGACTGATGTGTTAGAGAGAAAAGGGTTGCCCATAATTGATTTTGTCTGGTATTATTTTTTAGATGAGTATTTTTTTCGACGGTTGCGACACCTCAATGCATCAAGAACGTCAATAGATATCTAAAAAGTAAATAAAAAATCCAGGTCCTTATTTGAAAAAAAATAAACTTGATGATGGCCGCTCAGAGACGAAACGTCAGATTTTTAATTTGATTCCGCCATGTTGTAGAAGAGAAAAAATGGCAATGAGAAAGTGCAATCCATTTTTAAATATCTTCTCAAGTAAAGTCGGGAAATAATATCTTTTTTGCGAAATTTCGGTTTTCTTCCAATATCTTTGGTAGTAGCGGGAATCTTTCAAATGTCAGAATGACATTTTCATGAGCTGAAAATGCGCAAATTTGCATCCATTTAATCGACCCTGTATCTCTCATAATAACTGAGATCCCCATGCATCCACTCGAATCTGTGGCACCCTGTATAAGCTAGATTAACAAAACTATACGAATCTATACTAGTATGTTTTACTTTTGATTTTGCATACTTCATTTATTGAAATCTCATCATATCGATATTAAGTGATACCTATTCGAAATAACGACAATATTTCTGATAATTTTTTACCCAAATACTCAAACACTTGGTAAAAGCTAGAGTAACAAAACTAAACTAATCAAGTGTATAGTTCATACTAATGAAATGAATGTTTTTGCGAAATCTTTGCTAGAATTTGTTCAGGATGGATAGAAAAATTATTTTGTTTGACTTAGAATTCAATGTAGAATTCAAAAACGTAATAAAATACAGGGCGTCTCAATTGAAATTTAAAATTTGAGTGCTGAGTTAAATAATATTGCTCAATTTAAAAAATCTAGTATAAACCATACAAATTTTGTATGAAACTTTTCTTTGTACACCTTGTTAAAAATGAGTTAGAGGGGGGTCAATATATAGTGAATCACCCTGTACATTTTATACAATCAATAACGAGGCAAAATATCCACAAATAAAACGATAAACACTGCTTCTGCTCTCGACTGATTTTGACAACTGACGTCACACCTTTCCTCTTCCGTCTGTCGCACCCATAGTATGAGAGCTGGTAGACATTTTTAAGTAGGTATTTGAGCCACTATGAAAACTTGTAGAATACTTGTCCTATGATATCCAAATATGAAAACGTAGACCGAATCATCAGTAAGGCACTACTCACACAAATGCAACTCTCCACCCAACTGGATAGGATAGTCTGTAGATGTTTTGAACACCAGCTGCCATCTATTGGTCGGCAAATTAGCAAACGCGAATAGATGTAGGGGCCCTCCTGATTCCGGTTCCATCCTGTATAGAGAGCATCTGTCGGGCAGCATGGCAGTTTTGTTCCTGGTACTCTTGCCTGCCAAATTAACACACATTTCCATGAGAAGAGGTTTTTTTATACACGCTAAGTCATGTTACCGGCTGCAACTGTGTTATTTTCTTTAAAAAATTATAAAATATGAAAAAGAAAGAAATCTCCGTTTGTTTAAAAAAATATTTGAACTTCCTGCACCCCTTTAGTTTGAGAGATAGAAATAAACGTTTTAGACAAAAAGTGTAGGTAAAAAGTCAGTAAATATGAAAATAATATCATATATATATTTTCATTTGGTAAAATTCTATAAAAATCCTATTTTTCTACTTGGTGTTGGACGTTACGCCCCCTAGCGACCATTTCAGAATATACTTTTCCAGGTATTTCTCTTGGCCGTTTTAGTAATAAATTTTTTTGCCGCAAGCCTTTACGATGAATAGTTGTCTAGATACAGTACCTCGCATTCTTAGTTGCCCACCCTGTACACAGGTCAGATTAAATCGCACCCGTTGGGATCCGAGTACGACCTACGACATCTCAGGTATATAATTTATCCCGTATATGAGGAGAACCATTTGGAAGATGGTATTTCTACCTAACCAAGCAGAAAGTAAGTCTCGGATAATAGGTTGACGTTATCCCCGACACCTTAAGCGACTACCTTCCAAATCTACCTGGCAGGAATGTCGTGCGGAGAGGGTTCGTCTTGTTTCTAGTGGCCCACGCGGACTCAAATGATGACTCAAGCTTACCCACTAGTTTTAAGGGAATGCACACAAGAACGGAATTCCTCGTTCACTGCTGTCTCCGAGGAGCACTATCCGGCATCAAGACCGTGTTCCTGCGAGGCCAACTCCATGCAAATAGAAAGCAAGCTTATCTTCTCGTTATTGGAGTCCACCAGACGAGTATTAAATTGTTAAAAAAATAACCAGCTTCTGAACCCTTCTCCAAGAAGAATCTTTCACCCAAACAAACAAAGTCAGGACGTCGAGGTTGCCATATTGTCTCAAATTTCCTTGTTATACTTTCATGTTATCTACGCTATTTGTGAAATCGTATGCTTCAATTTTTATAGAATAATTCACCATATTTGTTTATAAAAAACTTGAAGTTTTGACAAATTATGTCAGTGTAAGGGGAAATAGAAATCAGGGGTGCTTCAGCATTTTTTCATTATGCATTTGGCCAACTGATTGAACTCAAATAATCTGCCCTCAATATGGCAGAATGCTGGTTTTTTTCTTTCATTCTTCTTAGGTTACGTCTGTTATCAATGTCACCAATAAATTTATCAAATCTAAGCTACATCGAAAAGATTTCCACATCCCCTTGTGTTACGCGTAAGAGAATTCCCACTATTCGTGACTTGAGCTTCAGAAGCAGAGAAAAATAATGGATCAGGGAATGCCAAGGAGATTCGCGACGCGACGTCTGGCTTTCTTTACATGGAAACCCCATTTCGCTTCGAACAATTTAGCAGATTCCGACACAACTTACAATGAGTGTGTTAATTCTCCTTGTTTACCGTTATGTTGGGAAGTCTTGAAGCCTATATATTTGATCAAAGCCCTTGTATATAGCGCATTTAGACACGACGTCGTCTATTGTTATTTGGAGTTATTGACGCATCCGAAATCTTCTTTGACTCAGCCCATACCTATTTCTACCTCTAAGTAGAACTCATTGAACCAAAAACAAACCCCGTCTCAAGAACTACTTCTAAATAAAGTATGTTGTTGAGATTAACTTGGATGGGACAAAACTTCACGGCATTATTAAAGACGAGACCGAGAGCACTTTATTGAGTACTAGCTTCCATAAACGAAGATTGGTTGTGGAGTATTGCATTTCAGACGGTAATTATGGGACATGTTTTATTTTGAACGACATCAAAAAGGTTTTGCACAAGATATTTCATTTTATAATAAATATTGTGATTTCCAGAAAATAAAAATTATTCACTTTTTAATTGTGAAATTTCGGTGTCTGCCGATTTTTTTTCTTTGGCCTATTGTCGTTCTTGATGGCAGACACTATAATTACAAATAAATCTTTGAATTCTAAAGCAGCACTGTTTAGGTGTGAGTATGAGTATGAGTAAAAAAGAACTGGGGATGTGATTGCCATTGCACTGACGCAGTGGCAAACACATCAACCTTGACTATTTCTCAATTTTATTTTTGTTAAAAGTAACCACCTCCGAGTCTTGCAACTTGAAATATATATGCCACATATACGGAAAGGACAAAATGGGAAAAAACGCCAGAGATTCGTGACCTGGACAAGAAAGCTTAAAAACTTTCTGCATGACAGAAACAGATAAAACTCGTATGGATATCCGAGCTCATTCGAATTTAAAATAGGGTCATGTAATCTTCTGAATTCTGTAAGCTAGGATGGGAGTACGTAATTTGATTGACTCTAGATAAGAAGAGTGGAGACGAAGAGACCTATCGAATTTTGATAAGCAAGAGATATGTTGTAAAAAAAATACACTTCTCATTTCTTTCCGTCTCATATCATCATTGTTTTAAACTTTTTTCCGCCTTTCATCTCAATCTTTATATTGTGTGCAAGGAAGTAGACTATGTCGAACTTGGAACAGATTTTCCTTTTTTCCTGTGCATCCAACCGTGAAGTACACTAGAGTGGAGAGAACCCGTGATCAATCGAGCTGGAGGTTGGGAATACGACAAAGTACGGGTGCACTGCACGGTCGGATGAATACACTTAGTATTCAAGCATCTCATCTCAGGATAGGGATGAAATCTTAGTTCACACCTGAAGACGATCTTAGAAGATAATATTGATCGAAATACTGTGTAGCCAATAAATTGAAGACGATAGATGTTCGCAAATCTGTTTCAATCCTTATATTGTATCTTATTTGTGGACATTTTTTTTTAGGATCTATCCAAGCCGTCCTCTTCAGTACTACTCTCAAGTGATTCATTTTTAGGAAAATATTTTTCTCGAATCTGGTGAAGGTACTTTTTTCCAGCGTATGTCAATAACTCAATTTGATTGATTCTCTTGTGACTATTGACTAATTGTCCTAAACTGTGCCAAAGAAAAAAAAAGAGCCTTACAACTTTTCTATTTCAAGAACTCAAGAAATTCGGCTAGCTGCTTGCTGGAGAGAATAGATGAATTAACTACTCCGTAACGATAAAATAACTATTCTTAGGAGACGAGAAAATGTCTACCATCTCTTGTTCTAACCACTTAACTTAATTATAGAAAGCGATTTTCCAATTGCGACCGAACTTAACTCGGAATATCTTTATTTGATTTCAAACCTCAGGAAATGATTTTTTGATTCCATTATCTACATCGGAAAAAGAAACGATTGAGAACATTATTTTCTCATGAATCTTTTCAATGAGCATCAGCAGTTCTCTTTCCAGAATCGGAATTTCTGGAGGCGCCTGCCTTTTCTTTTGTTTCTCGATTATCATTTTCTTTTCTGTCGTATCGCCAGCTTTCACAGAGAATGTAGGCGTAAGCTGGATAATGCTGACTTACAATGTGTTCTTCATAATTTCTGTGTTCTCACGAGTTGTAATGATAATACGGAACATTTAGTTACAATAATATTTTGGATACACTTAGTTACCTCGTCAGTTTGTAGCCCCAACTTTGTTGTACATGAAATATCTAAGGACGTTGTACGTCAGGTCGACTGGCCTGGTTTCGATATGGGATTACATAACTTCAAATGACAAGAACTGTTATGGTGTAACGAGATTTCATTCTATTTCGTAGTCAAATTCTAGTCATTTTAACAAAAAAATATTGATTTTTATTGAATGTTGTTGGGATATAGTTGATTTATTTTTGATTTTTCGTATTCTGTATTATACAAGGTGCATTCAGAAATTCAAGTACTCACTGGGAAAAGTGACATCGAACTGGGTATGAACTGCACGCATCGGGGTAAAACAGTAAAGAGTTAAAGCCACCCATCTTTGTCAAATGAATATAATGAGAGCATGCGCAGATTCAATATAGCAAACTGCTTTCTACGTGTTCTCAAAAACGAGGTATATCGTTGCCGTATGCAGGGTATATCGTTTCCGCGCGAGATCACATGACGACTGCGATATCGAACGTGATTTATGATTTTTTTGTAATTCACATTTTTTTTCTTGTGTTAGTTGTCCTTTATTTAAACTAAAAAAATGTGTTTTTACAAAATCTCCATTTCTTTCAATGCATACTTGATTCTTTTCGATTCAGTTCATTCACCAAAACATGAAGATTATTTTTGAATATGTTATCGAATGTCCATTCATTTTTATCAAGCAATAAATAACCCAACCATACCTAATCTAGATCAATCCAACCCCAACTCAAAATTTATTTGGAAAAACCAACCTTTTCGCGCCAATTTTCAATGTTCAAAACCAAAGACCAAAACGAATTTTTGTCTCCGTGCAGACTTATTCATAGTACCTTTTAAGCGCCCGAAAATCATTTATCATAACTGCTAAGATAAAGGTTTTGGGGGATAACACATATAATGTTATAGCTTTGATAATAATGAATACGTCTAATAAAGAACTACCAAATATGGGAATCAAAGTATTATTATGAACAATTTCGATTCATATTCCACGTACCATATCGCCAAGTTACTTGCGATCACCGGCGTGATTTGATTTATAAAATGGGTTTTGGCTGAATCCGACTTGCGATACGCTACGCTGATATGAATATGCATCCCGTATCTCAACGACGACACCCGACAAACTGTCGCAAATCTCGAAGTGCAAGAAGATTGAACTTAAACTGTAAACAAAACACAAACCGTTCGAAATCTTAGTCTGGGTGAAGCGGAAGAGCGGAAGTCTTGTTTCTTTTCATATTATGCAAAATGATGTATAACGGCTATAACATAACGAGCCCAGTGTTGCCGTCATGAGCAAACGATCCACCTGAAGATCATCACTACATTTAGCACTCTCATAAATGTCTATATTGATTATTTCTTCCTTTTCCCAAATATCTTAATCATAACCAAACAAATATCTCACTTGCCATAACTTTATTTTTTCACGTAATAGCAACAGCACCATCACGCCAAAATGCCACGTTTCTGTGCATAAGATTAAAAATACAAAACAGTTCATGCGCTTTCATTCACGTGAATGAGACATAGTGATTGTAATCTGGGCAAGCGCACCCCGTTCTTTGTCACGTTTGCGTTTACGGATAATCCCACGTGACCTTGGGTGTCTCCATGTATTGCACGTTATTTTACACTCTACAGGGTGCATAAAGACCGACACAGAGCAGGAGCATGTAGGGGGACCCAAAATATTATGATTTAATGCAACTTACCAAGTTGCACCCCTAAGAAGTTATACGCCTCGCAAGTGAGGTTTCAAATTCAATAACTTGGTTATGCCTAGACTTAGAAAAACCAAATTTGGTACACGTTCCAAGTGTACTGACAGCATTATTCGACAGTAATTGGAGTTCAATCGAGGTGCTCTAAAGTGTTGATATAATGGATGATGCACCCTCAAAATAGAACAGATTTTTTTTAAGCTTTTGGTGGACTTGAAAAATCATTGTTGCATTTAATGGGGAATTTAGCTTTTAAACTCTTTTTGCTCTTGTCATTTTTCAGAAAACTTTGTCGTTTCAAGCAAAAACTCAAATA
The DNA here is from genome assembly GCA_958502075.1 of Orchestes rusci. Taxonomy (NCBI): domain Eukaryota; kingdom Metazoa; phylum Arthropoda; class Insecta; order Coleoptera; family Curculionidae; genus Orchestes; species Orchestes rusci. The sequence continues at coordinate 15,747,587 of OY293303.1, forward strand.
TCTGAAAATACGTAGCAGTCTTATCAAAAGTCGTCGAGAAATCCAACGTTGGCTATGAAATCAAACGTTAGACCTGACTATACAGAAAGTGAGTCATTTAATTAGTGATTAAATTTCCCCTCGCGATTTATACTCATGATGCCGTTTTATTGATCAGTATTTAACTGCTCTATTCATTTGGAGTTTCCTCAGAACATTTTTCCAGATCTATTCGACAAGATGCTACTAAAACTTAGATTGAAACACTAGCCTATGAACGATGAAACATCGCCCAATTCTAATAATTATGTTAGAGAGTTTTTAAACCATCGGATAAATGGATTGGAAGAGGAAACAATTGATCACAAATTTGTCTCCCATGATTACCAGACCTGAAGTGGGACTCCTTTTTTTAGGAAGTGTTAAAAATTTTGAGTGTTCCTCATCAGTTGCTTATCGAGCCAAATTGTGGAATGGAATTACAGATGAATGCACACTCATTAGAAACAACTAACATTTTGGTAATCATTTTGAACTATTTCTGTAACTTCTCAGTGCTAATTGTATGTTATTTGTATTTTTTTAATTGTTACTATTAAACGATTGTAATTTCAACTTTAACCCTTATTGTAGATTCAATTTCCGTCCACGGGTTAAAAGTTCTGTCTTATGTCTTATCAACCCCTTAGAACGTCTCAATTGAACCCCAATTACTATCGAATGCTCTTGGTATACTTACAACGTGTACCAAATTTGGTGTTACTAAGGTCAGGTTTTACTTAGATATTGAATTTTCTCGAATTTTAAAACCTCACAAGCAAGGCGAATAACTTCATAGGGGTGCAACTTATTAGGTAAGTTGCATTAAATCATAATATTTTGGATTCCCCTACATGCTCCTGCTCTGTGTCGGTTCTTATGCAGGACACCCTATATAATAGACAGTTGAAGTTGAGCCAGTACGTAGACGTTAACGTAATACTTTCACGCATAAAATTCACGTCTACGTTATGACCCAAAAGCTAGTTGAAGTGTAGCATTTGACGTACATAAAACGTAGCGATCTGGCATGACCTAATTTGTTGTATTTATAAATAACTTTTCGACGTAAGGATGTAGAAAAAAAGTGATTTTTGTGTCAATTTGGTTATTGAATTTTGAGACCAAATAAAAGGATGACGTGAAACGTTCAAAATTAATTCGTTGACGTATGATTCAAGATCGTAGACTTGATCGGCAAACCTTGGAATACGTATAATACGCAAGGTTACGTATGTCCGTTAACGCAAACGTGAGAAAAAAACGAGTTGCGCTAGCCCAGATGTCAATCACCACGTTTACGTCTACGTAAATGAAAACACTTCAACTGTCTATCAATTAAAAAGGGATCTCAGCGCTGGCTCTAAAATTGTACATAACTTAAACAACCCGGAGATATCTAAAAGATAACTCAAATTCCAACACAAACGACCGGCAAATTGGCAGGAATGTAAGAGTCAGGTTACGTACAAATTTTGAGCCAGAACTCTCTTTGATTATCTACTCACGTTATCCCTTATACGTAGTCCGAGGTATGCCGATCGTCTGTCAACTAATGAGTTTTGAACATCATACGTCGTATTCAAATCTTGTTCCAATTTTCAATCGAAAAAATAACACACAATACTTTTTTTTTCTACTACTACTTCAAAATCATACACAAATCAGATTGATTCAACTCGCTATGTTTCACGTATTTACGTTAAATGCCCCAGTTCAACCATCAACTCGCTTTTGGGACCATTACGTAAACGTGAATTTTATGCGTTTGTATTATTCCAACTTGAACACGCTATGGTGTGCAGCGTGCCCTAACTGACATCACAGTTTTTGAACACTGAATCTGAACGCCTTTTTGGCAGAGATTTGAAAAAAAAGAAAGAGTTCATATTAAGTGCAAAAAGGGTTTGTTTTCGTGCCTTGAAATTTATCAAATAACAGAAAATGTCAGATATTACAAGACATTCTATCAAGAATGAAAAAACGGGGTGCGAAGACAATGGAAACTGATGAAGGAAAAGTTTTAACAAAATGTTTCCATAATTTTGCCATTACATTTTATCGAGTGCTCTTTTTGATGGGCTGGATCATCATTCATTGCAAAAAAATGTATCCACGTCTTTGTGTCATTTATCGCGTTAGATATCACAACACTTTTATGTTATTGTTACGAGATTCAACTATGAGTACAGAAGTCATGAAAAATTTGAATCTCAGAAATGTATAAATAAACACAGGAAAAGAAGTCCACTGGAGCGCGGGGCGTATTAATATCGATAGCACTGCCTTTTGGAATTCCGCCGCTCCAGACTCCAGAGCGGTTTTGGAGAGCAGACCATGTGTTTTGACTATAATAAGGGTACGGCTGGACATGTGAGCGATTTATTGTTCACATAAAAGCGGATCGTAACTTTCTTGATGTGATCTATTCTCTTGCATACATAACCAGAATTAACAATCTTGACAAACCAAATATGATGGCTAGAGTGAATTGCATTGTTTTCAAGATACAGGGTTTTAAACAACTTCACAGAGTTATCTATATCGTTGTACGCAGAAGTATGAGCTGATTTCAAAAAACGACAAAAATCATATGGTTTCATTTGAGAAATCAAGTTTGATTACCATAGCAACTAGGCTACTACAGCTTAAGAAAAACTGAGACAGTCAACATTTGCGCTATACTCAACCGCAAAGCTTTCATTGGAAAAGTTTTTTTCTTGAACAAATATTCACAGATATATAAGCGTGTGTCCAGACTTTTTGGACACCCGGTATCGATCGAATGTTTGTTATTTATACTTTTATACCCAACGGTGCAAACTTGTTTCCTAGGTTTAATTGTTCGATTGGTTAAGCTCACCTTAGAAAGGGGTTTGTAGGTCGGTATTTGGTTTGTAGACCGATATTTATAACTCTCTCAATATAAAATCAGTGAAGTAAAAAAAATGTTATTACCAACAAGGCATTTCCAAATGTGGAGACGATGTACAGTAAAAAAAGATTGAAAACAACTTGTTGAATCAATACCAGTGATAATGATGGTTATTGGAAAAAGCGCAAGCTATATTCAGGGATTTCGGGTTCTCATTAACCACTTTTGTTTACTTTGGATAAAGGGCAACCGAGTTAAATATTGAAGCCATATACTTACTAACCAGGGCAGCATTTTTGTTATCTGTCAAAAATTGAAACAATGTACCAACTCAAATATATGGCGTCTTGAAAAATGGAAATTGCTTGTTTATTTCGACCTTGACCTGACGATAGAGTGTAACCTTGAGGTTTCGTTGAATTGGAAAGCAAAAATGACTCTTAAACTCCAAATCGATCAAAAAATACAAAAAGCCAACAAGAATCAAGAAATTGTTTTGGACAACTGTAAACTGAGAGATAGCTAACGAAAATATATACCTATATAGAAGCTTTGGTCGAATTGGGTACTACGTCTGATGTTTGGAGTTATTCCAGAAAATATAGATTTTTTTGATAAAATATGATATGTAACAATAGATTCTAGAGAATGAAAGTAGATCAAAGCCACCAGAAACGCAACAGTTGGCAATAGCTTATGCTTATGACGTCCGTTTTTTCGGTAAATCGTGCTATAATACCAGCTTAATCCCGTTTCATGGACCTTTTCTACTTTATATGCGATAGTTAAAATAAATAATTTTTGTGAATTTTTTACTTTATCTTAATTATGAGATTACAACACATCAAACATTTCCGTTGTTCTGATTACGAACAACCTAAGAACTATGCAACTCTCTATCTTGTTTTGAAACAAAATTATGATTGGAAAGCTAAATTCGTCGATATTGTTATACATAATATATTATTAAAGGACTAGAGTTTCGGAACTAGCCAGTCGTGCTAGTTTCTCCTACCCTTCTGCTAATATATTATATAATGAAACGCATTTCGCTATAGAAACACTTGTCCACTTTTAATTTATTTATTTGAAGCAACTGCAGCATAACCACAAATATTTATGTTCATAATCGCAGCCTATTTATGTTTCACGATTTATATTTCGCGGCCGATCGATAAGTGAACTCAAAATTGACGGACTAATATCTCCCCGCCAGGATAGAAAGAATATTCTAGTACCACCTAGAACAGCGTAAAACGTTCGACGCCATCTAGTTTCGCTAGAATGTACCAGATGTAAATCGATTCCACACATAGTGGGGGCTATATCCGGCTCCACCAACTGTCCGCTGAACACATGTTCCGTCACATTGCCCCCTTCTCAAGGCATTTTGTCCCGAATTGCCTTTATGTCGGTATGGGCAAGTGTCCTCAAACCAGCAGTATGATGCTTGGTGGAAATAAGAGTCCACTGTCCTTTGGTTCGTCCTCCTGGACGGATAGCAGCACACCAGAATGTCGATTGGGGAGATCACCTCCACCATGCTTCTTTCCACTCGCCAGTCCACTTGGCCATTGGTCATCTTTGGAATAGCCAAATGAGTCAGGTCCTGTGACAGCATCAAGTCTCGAAGATGATTAAGGGGTCTCCAGATATCACTGTAAGCGCGGTCAGATGTTGTGGAAACTTCTTTGTCACAATGTAGAACAGGTGGCGTGTTCCTTCCATGATTTGGAGCGCCTTCCTCACCTCTGGTCTTTGTCGTCGAAGATGGTCCAGTCGTCCAAATTTTTGTTTGAAAGCAGCAGCAGGTCCACTACTCATACTGAGGTCTTCAGTGACCCAGTGAGCCAATGAGTATTCGGCCAGTGCTCCGAACAAACCCAGCTGCCTCTCCTGAATAATGTCATTCTCGACTTTCTGGCCATCGGAGTAGAGGGACATGAAAGCTTCCAGTGACATGTTTTTCTCGGGTGACCTGATCTGCATCACTTCAGTGTCTTGATAATCATGGTTTCCAGCATACCGAGCCAAACGGTTGTAGTGAACAACCCTCGGTTTGTCCCGTGTCGGCTTCTTGATCCTGTAGACGACGTCATTGATTGGCTCCTGGATTTCGACGCCATCTAGTTTCGCTAGAATGTACCATCAGCAAATCGATTCTACACACAGTGGTGGCAATATCCGGTGCCTCCACCAACTGTCCGCTGAACACATGTTTCTTCACAATAATATATTTATTAATAATGGGTGTTTTTTTGGACGTTTAGAACCAAAATGAGACTCAAGAAAGTTATGTTAACGTCCATGGGTTTGGCCATATTGTAAAGATAATTTTATGCCATTTGTGCTTGAATGGTCGGCTGGTCCGTATAAAGCGCAATCTGTAAGGCCAATTTTCTACCGCTTTTTCCAACAACATAGCCCATAACGGAGCGAATGTTAGCTTCCAGCTGGTCCAACGTCGTCAATTTATCAGAATAGACGAGCGACCCCACTCAGCCTCACAGAAAGTAGTCCATGGGTGAGATATCACACGACCGTGAAAAAAATGCTAAAAACATGGGTAGAACATTGGTCTTTCATGGCGCTTTATTCGGAATCCGTGCCAGCCGCCGTGTCCATATTATGTCCTGTCATATTTTAGCAAAAATGGCATCACATGATCTTTACAAGCAAGCAAAAACCATGGACGTTAACATAACTTTTTTGGGTTTTATTTCATTTTAAAGTTCTCCACCTCTAAAAAAAACTCTCGTTACTGATATCACGTGATATTATTTTCTTATTTGAACCAACAATGTCAATTTAATTAATGGATAAGGATAAAGAACTTGTCAAATTAATCAGTTGATTAGGTATGTAGGAAATTTTATTTTGACAATAATAATTTTTCAATTTTCTAGTTTTTTCTTACAAATAGGTTGGCCATAAAATATGTTTGTGGGAGGGACTTGAGGGTACCATGCTGCCCCCTAATGGAGAACGCAGTAACTTCCAAAATTTTCGATTTTGAGATTTTTACATATTATTGTGTAGAATGACATTCTCTATCTTTAGAAAAAGTTACTTTTGAAAAAAAAAATTTTTCTTAAGAAAAAAAATGCCTGATAAATATGCAGTATCTGCAAAACGTAACGCTTTTCTAAAGAAAAACGCAGGATCTGATTTTTCTAGTCAAGAATGCAGCATTTCACTGATATGCCCATTAAATGCTGCGTTTCTTGTTAGAAGCAAAGCACATTGCGGCTCTTTGTTTTCTAGTGGAAAACGCAGTATCGGAACTTGCTGCACGAAATGCCAGAAAATGCCTCGTCAAGAGATTTAAACACCTCAATAGATTAAATTTTAATTATACCTATTATATTAATCATTTAATATTATTAATACTTATTATTTTATTGACATATTTTTTTATATTATTTACTTTTAATTTGCTCAACAGCATTGCTAATTTTTATTTTAAATAGTTGTATTATGTCCTTACTTATTATTAAATATATATTTAAAACAAAATTACCTATTTTTTGTATACTAGTATAAAAACAACACTTTCCTTATTAAATAAAATTATAACTTGACCTCACATACTGCATTTCACACTAGTAAAATGGCATACTTCGTTTTTGTTAAGCAAAATGCTCTAAGAAATACTAAACAAAAATGCAGTATGCTCAATAAAAAAATTATTTGAGGTCCAAATTCACTGAAACCTATATCAAAGAATTTGTTTTATTTTGTTTATCATTCTGTTGAAAGAAAAAATTAAAAATATTCAATTTTAAAAAAATACAAGCGAAAATACGTTTTTTTCGTTTTTCTCAAAACTAACGTTCAGGAAGTTACTGCGTTTTTCACTAGGAGGGCAGCATGAACATATTGCAGTAGAATTCATTTGTTTCCTCAATTTAAAAAAAATTGCATACAAAATTGGAACAAAATTGAACAAAAGTGAGATACATTACAATGTTTGACATCCATTCTTAATGGCCGTAGTTTAGCTGATGTCAGGTATTCATCGTTAAACCTATTTAGAAAATGTATAATTAGAAAAGTATGCACATACGTTTAAAAGCGAGTGAAGCTCTCACATTACAATAATAATTTATTCAAATATAAGATTTAGTTTTGAAACTTTGTGAATATGCATTAAACACTACCATTAAACTGAGGATAGACAACTTTTGAATTTCAAATGATTAATTATATTTTTTTTATGGTTTTCTAGATTCTTATCTTGTTCTACCAGTCCTTGAAGTATAATTATCGTCGACTTTCCGGACACCCTGAACATTTCATGTCGAGGTTTCTAGTTTCTATTTTGAAAATTCTTGACAAGTTACATTTTTGTTTTTCAAGACATTTTCACTTTTGCACACTTCAATAGTTTTAGCGGATAGAATTAAACAATATTCATTTTTGTTGTAAGTAATCTTTTTTAAAAAATGTTAAAAAAAGTTGCTCTATTTTTTCGGCACTTGCTACATTTTTAAAATTTCACATCTCACATTTGCGAACAACCCAATTTGACACATTGATTAATGTATTTAAGTCAGTTTGGTTTTTTATTTGTATACCGGTATGAATAAAGTGTACAAATATTTTGTGTCTATTTCAATTTCGATTAACTAATTAAGGATAAGAGGCTTGGTTGCGAAATAATCCAATAGACTATCACATCTAATAAAAAGATGTCTTCATTGTGGAGATGAGTTGACTGTTTTTGAAAATATTCATATCGAGAAGTCTAAAAGTCTTAGATTAAATGAAATTGTTCATGAATATCAAAAAAGGGAGTGTTTCGTCAAAAACCTTATTTTGTGCAAATGCTGGACTTCCAAATGCATTCCACGTATAATGGTGAACTTTCGTATGCAAAGCACATTACCATTAGCTGGTAAAATAACTAGCTCTCTATTTCGTGAACTCGACATTTTAGAGCTATGACCCTGGATTATACATTCAATATTCATAAAATAAGCTTCGCATTTATACATTCAACAGTTAGAGCAAATGCAAAAATCCACTAGAACAGAAGCTATAGCAATAATAAGCAAACAGAGAATATTTAAACAATAGGTAGCTGCGAAGTCTAAGCCTAAAATAAATGAAACATCTAATACAATTCAAATGCAAAACAAATTGATTTTGCTTTTATAGTGACAGGTGAAGCGAAGAGTCAGTTGCATTTTAAACAGTCATCTATAGAAATATAATGAACACTGCAATAATTTCGAACCAAAAGAAACGCTACAATAATGCTAATTTGAAAATTCATTTTCTGTACGATCAAATAATCTACTGAAATTATCGAGAAGATTTTGCTGGATAAAGTCAATTTGAAAACAAACTTATTTCTATTCTGATTGGATCAGTTATGCCTATATTATTAGAATAATAATAAAATCGGTTTTTGTTCAAGTTCAGTTTTGAAAATGCCAACAATGATGAGACAATCGAAAACACTATTTAGCATGACATGTTATTAAATATTTTGAAAGTGGGTCGTATAATTACATACAAAATCACAATATAAACTATTTCACACTAAACACAAAAAGTAAACAAGCACAGGCAAGCCAAGGCTATGGATGTTTTTTTTCAACAGAGCTTTTTACACTCAAATAAATCCAAACCACTTTAGTTGTTTGCTAGTCTGGGTCGTCTTGCAATGGGCTCATTCACACATAGTTCTTGTGGTGAAAAGACACATAAAATGTTTCTGTGTCACGCCCTCTTCTTATAGGGACATTGAGGTTGATTAGTTGTGAAACTTTAGGGCAGATAGAACCTGAAGTTTTCTTGAACAAAAAGATGAGGTCGCAAATAACTATGGAACTGCTAAAAGAATTTAGACTACATATTGACTCTATCAATACCACTCCTATGAACAGCTAGTCTTAAAAACGGTAGGTACTGTATAACGTTTAAAATTCTGGTCGTTTTCTATCATGGCTACTTTAAAAAGGCGATAATCCAGTTTACCGATTCAATGCGGCATTTCGTCTATACTTGGGATATGATCCGCAAAATAATATATTTCCACCTAAAAACATGTCGCTTAAATTTATTGGCCGTGTTATAGGGAGTTTACGATTTACACCAAATTCGTTGTTTGTTTTACGTGAGTGGACATAAACCGTTTAGCCAGTGTTGACAGCGTGACAGCGACACTAAACTTTTATGTTATGAAAAGATAAATTTTATATTTCCTTTCTTTCGACCAGAGTAAAGCCTGCTACACACTGTCCGAGCCTGAACGTGACAAGGCACAAAAAAGAAAACAGGAATTTATCGTGCTAATCAAAGTGAGCTAGGTCTGTGGAAAGTAAAAAAGAGAATTGAAAATGACCGGCCTTCAGGCGGACTGTTCAGTTCAAACTGACAGGCCTGCCTCACTCAAGACTTCTTTGGTCGTACCTCAATAATTGGGAGTACAGTTTTACAATTGCACCACAGCGCCTTGTGACATCACGTGAAGAAGGTAAAAGATAACGTGGAAACGATATGACAAAAGGGACAAAAGAAATCGTTCAATTTTTTTTTGGCGGAGAAATTTATTCACGTTCTCTTAGTCTCCACATGGGATTCTAAGTAGTGTGGGACTCTCATCTTGCCAATATATACCCACTAAACTTAACCTTAAAGGTTGCACGTTTCTAACTCTACAGTTTCAGCTTTTGAGAACATTTGAAGGTTGACAGTGGAAGTCATTTTCATTTCACTTGTTCTGACCGGAGTTTACACTTCCCTTTCCCTCGGTTGTCTTTCTCTTGTGCAGTTGTAGACTTCACAGTGAGATATTATTTGAAAATGTATACACTTATGCATGATGAAGCGATTTCAAATGCCTTCCTTGCCTGGACTACATGGGGATTGTGGGTGATAATTGATAATAACTTCCTCGGAGGATTGCTCCAATTCATATTTACAATAATTATTCTTATTTGTTGTGCGTTAAGGCTTGTTTGATGATTGATGATCTCTTTGTCCAGGATAAGAACCTTTTGTTTTTCCTGTCGAGAGATATCCCCCACACGCATAGATTCACTGATTATTCAATGAATGAATATATAGATGAGAATGAGTAAAACCTTTTACTCACTTGGAACATATACTGAATATTTTATGGATAAAAATGTAAGTCAGAGGGCCAGACTTCAAATCTGTATACCCGTTTGAAGAATAAAATGTAAATTGGACGTCGACCTACTTCTTGAGAGAAAATAATGAAAGAAGAGGACTTCCATTCAAAATCCTCCAATGAAGGTTTTTTTGAATCCTGATTTTCAAACGAGAGTGGCAGAAGAACTGTTCCGAAAACGATATCATCTGTCATGGTCAAAATACTTCAAACGGCTTATTTGTGGATCTAATCTCCGGTCTTGCTGCACAAAGTGAATGAGGCAAAGCAAACAAAAACCATTTCAGTTTCCTTGGGCATTACACTGGGAATTGCACGATGTGATGTAACCATGGGAATATGGACGGAGTTTCGCAAATCATGCCATAGAAGGGTGGCAATATTGAGGAATAACCCTGTACATACTTGAAAAATAAAACCCTTCATTTTGCCGTAGGCACTATACAGTCATCTAAGAAAAAAAAATATTTTGTATTTTTCCTATCGTCGGGTTCTCCTCTCCATGTAATAATTCAAGTACAATTTTCTCCCACTGCCTTAAAACCATTTTTTTATTGTCGGTGGTGGCTGCTTCTCGAGCTTATTTTTAGGTCTTGTTTTGAGTATGGGCAAATCCTTACCCATACAAATTGAAACAGAAGCTCATGCTCCGATCTTATAATCAGAGCATCTGCTCATGATAATGAGCACTTGCTATTTTTTTATTCATACGGCGCAATGCCTAAATTTTTTTTCTTTCCGAGGTGCAGGTTTTTTTCCTCTGTTTTGACGGACAGACATGCAGTTTTACAATTTCTCAAATATGGTATGGTGTCTGATTTCGGAGTTGACAACAACCTTTTTTTATATAAGTTTCCGGGCCCCGCTAGAGCATTTACTTGTTTGTTTTGATTGTTCAGTCGGAAGGTTGTTTGAGTAGGGGTTTTCGCGAAATTATACAAAGAAAAATACATTATTACAGTTTTTGATAAATATCTTGACAGAGGTAAGTCGGACATCGGAATCATATCATCTAGATTTTCCTTCGCTGTCCTTGATAAAATTACAACATTGTAGTTTCCGAGTCTTCGACTTTCCGGCACTAATTGTTCAGAGTTAACACAACCAAAAACCGTTGCCTTCTATGTGCTTCACCTGATATGTGCGCTAGACCTGCCCCCTTGAATCATTCCCGATTTTTCGTGCTCCTGGTTTGGATGGGGACAATAACTATCTATATAAATTGTGACTATACCTGTATTATACATATTGTTCAAATTACACAAGAAACTTTCAAAACTTCTGTAAGGGAGTTCGTGAGGAACAAAAGAAAACGTTTTAGGAATTGGTGACATTCTCAAGCATCCATTCGAGTATTACACGCTGGATAGTAATGTCAATTAAGCAAAAATCATTGAAATTGGGTGACCGTTCCCCGTATATACATGATGATAAGATGATTGAATGAATCTGGAATATTCTGTTTGGTTGATACGCATTAACAAAAACAAAGCGGTACCATGAGATATGGCAAAACTAGGTTACACGCGTTGCCCCAATAAAATTGGACACACATTATGATGTGAGTTATGAGAGTGATGATTATCAATCATCATAATTGGTGGATAGACATTTATCAATCAAACAGATGCCAAATCAGGAGATTCTGGCGTAAACCAGGTTACGCGTTACCAAAAAGAATGCATGCAATAAAATTGCATATTTAAAGTAGGTGATGGTGAGTACTTTTCAATGAAAGCAAAATGGGTTGATAATAATGATGATAAGGTCCTAATCATCATAATGCATGCTGTGCTTAGGCTTTTTCCACCCTCACCGATAAATTCTATAGTAAGGTGGCAACACACGGAAGCCGAATTACCCAATTCTGGCGAACTAGGTAACACGCGTTTTAACGTCAAAGTTAAAATGCATGCAATAAAATTGTAGAGTTATAATGGTAACAATCATGATATGATTCATAATATGCATATCATGACAATGATTTATTATAATACATATAAAAAATAAAAATGGGTTGAAACTCAAACTAGACAAAAGACTCGTTACTGCAATAATTTTTTTTTTAATAATGATGCTGGTCATAAAAATATGAGCTAGATACTCCTATAGCCACATTGGAACAGGGGAAAATGAAATTGCTGCAAACCTATCACATGGTTCAAACATTTCCAAATTGGAAAAAAGAGGCAAATTGCTTCTCCATTCAGTTGAACATCGGCTCACATGAAGAGGTCGATAAATAAAATGATAATGGATTTATGGACATTCTGGTTAATGCCTCTATCAAGCCATATCATTATAAGGAGACTGTTATGGTCGGCCCACACCTGCTATATAACATTGCCGCAATTAAAGTTATGTAACAACAATATCACTAGGTGTGCGCGACCTGGCTAGCCTGGTCCACATTTGCTATACCTCTTCAACACAAAGAAAAGGTGTATAACAATGTTACTAGATAATAAGCCTAAATTAATTGGTCCTGCTAGTTCAAATATAAAGCTAGGTGATGTTCTCCATCAACCCACCATACCAATACCAGAATACCAAATAACAATGCTATTAAGGGTGGATCCGGCCTTGCTAAATCAGGATACTCAGGTTAAGGCTCATGTTACATGGGTAAGGCACCTTTGCAGAACATCTCAGTGGCTTATTGTGCATCTCTGTCGTTCACGTACAGGTTTGACTAGAGTGATGATCAAGATCATCACCTATTATCATTTGAGTCAGTTTTATTGGCCTTCAGGTGTGCCCATAATGTTCACCAAGAAAAATGGTTGGGTCCACCGCTGGACTTGGACTAGTACATCGCGATCCCGTCACCTCGTAGTCAAACGGTCCAACACGTTCGACCACTGGACCATCAAAATAATCATAACAGTGATAGTGAGTTAATACGCATCAACCAGACAAAAGACAAATCATGCCACTCTGGCAATAAACTTGGTAACACGCGTTGCCGCAATGATATTTTATAATAATAATAATGGTAACATTTAGAGTGTAGACAATGGGTTCAGACATAATGAAAATAACGATAACAATAATAATGGCTTGGTTATTAAGCATCATAACAAAACAAAAGCCAAATCATATGATTTGGACAAACTATAACCCAACACCGCAATAATACTTCAAAAAACGAAAATGTGATATGTACAGGGTGTCTATTTAAGAATGGCAAGGTGCCAGATCTCAGAAACTAGGCATCCGGGAGACTTGCGGAAAAAAAATTACTGGGTAATATGGAATAGAGAAAATGCTGGAAATATATCAGAAGTTCCCAAGATCGCCAAAAGATGGCGTAACGGTGCTATCAAAACACAAAATCGCTGTTTTTTCGTGATTTTTAAATACAAACAAATACAAGTGAGTACCGCTATGGATTTCTTCAAATTTGTTTTTTTTTTTTTTCTAACATGTCAAATAAGACAGGTATCAGCTGTCAAACCTTACAACGCAAGAATGCTCATAACTTTGAAACAACCCAACCGATTGACGCGATCTTGGTCTCATATGAAAGAGCATGATCTGCACTTCAAAAAACTTTTTTGGTTTTGAATTTTTGACCTTCGCCGCCGCCGCAAGATGGCGTTAACTGAAATGGTAGCATGTTTTTGAGTTTTTTCCAAAAAAATCAAATGTGATGGAATATTTATTTTTATATATTTAAAAAGAAAATACATCTTCCTATTAAAAAAATTAAAAAAAAAATAATAAAAAAAACAAAAAAAAATCACTAATTTTTTTGTTTTTTTTTTATAGGAAAATGTATCACCTTTCAAAATATATAAAAATTAATATACCATTACATTTGATTTTTTTGGAAAAAACTCAAAAACATACTACCATTTCAGTTAACGCCATCTAGCGGCGAAGGCGAAGGTCAAAAATTCAAAACCAAAAAAGTTTTTTGAAGTGCAGATCATGCTCTTTCATATGAGACCAAGATCGTGTCAATCGGTTGGGATATTTCAAAGTTATGAGCATTCTTGCGTTGTAAGGTTTGACAGCTGATACCTGTCTTATTTGACATGTTAGGAAAAAAAATCAAAAAAACAAATTTGAAGGAAATCTCTCAAGGAATACATAGCGGTACTCATTTGTATTTGTTTGTATTAAAAAATCACGAAAAAACAGCGATTTTGTGTTTTGATAGCACCGTTACGCCATCTTGTGGCGATCTTGGGAACTTCTGATATATTTCCAGCATTTTCTCTATTCCATATTACCCAGTAATTTTTTTTCCGCAAGTCTCTCGGATGCCTAGTTTCTGAGATCTGGCACCTTGCCATTCTTAAATAGACACCCTGTACATATTTATGTACTTATTACTTACTTAAAATTATATTACTCAATAATACAAATCAGCCACGAAAGTCAAATCAAATCATTCCGGTAACAAGCGTTGCCGCAATGAAAAACAATGATAATGTCAACAATATTGTGTTTTTACCAGGGTTGATGGTATGCCTTGCCGTGATTAACATTTAATAATTATGATATTAGTGATAATAATAAAATAATTAAAGTAGGAACGGGTTGATGTGTATTAACCCATTCTAACACATTAACCATACGAAAACTTCTTCTTGTAATCATAGCTATTATCATTATTATCATCAAACCTATAGTTAACCAAAGGAAAGCCAAATCACCAAATCTGGAAAATAGGTAACACGCGTTACGCCCAACAAAATTTTGTATTAATAACTGCAAAATTGATAATAACATTAAAAATAAATCATAATAACAATGAATTATTAGGCATAAACCAAACAAAAGTGGATCATTGAACACCTCACTATGCGAGAAGTTTTTTATAAAATGATGGTAAAAATATTGAAGAAGTTTGTCGAAAAACGAGATGTATCGTGACGAGTGGTGTGCGAGCAAGTCGAACACGGTTCCAAAACCCCGTACGAAATAAAGAACTTGCCGCTCGCAAACGGCTTGTTTTATTTGTACGGAAAAAAAAGATTCTGCAGATTCAAAAAAAATATCGAAAGATACGAAGAGTTTTGTGAAAGATACTTGGTATTATCAATAAGGTTATCAATAAAGTGCGTCATAATATGAACGATGCGGAGTGGGTTTTTTTGAAAAAGGATACTAACAATCTGGTATCAGTTGACGCACAGTAACATTCAGATTTATTTTTTAAACAATCTGCGCCAAAGAAAAATGTAGAAAACAGAACCAAGTCATCCGACCAGGTTGAAATTTGTATGGAATTAATTCAAAACGACGTTAATAACAATTCCGATAAATGCCAATTTTTGATAACGGATTTAATGTCGAAAATTGAGTGTGAATATAGCGCTGACAGTTCTGGCGAGGTTAAAAGCGATATACAAACTCTGATTTTTTTCGAGTGCCAGGAAAAACCAGCTATTGTTTGTTGTAAATGCGGGATATGAAGTTCTCTCGGACTCTTCTCATAATTCCAAAATGACGAGCGAGAAATAGGAATGGAAGAGGATCGTGATGGAAGCATCCGCTGAACAATACTGATGAATATCCAGCCAGTGATAATTTCCTAGCATATGTCAAAGAAGTTGTATGCGTATGTTTCTTGATTCTTAAAATGAAACGTGAGTCTTCTGAAAAATTGGGGAGCAGCCAGGCCGAATTCTTTTTTGTCAACAGTGCAAATCAGTGTTGGAATTCTGTTGTATAAGAAAATGGGCTCGAAGTATCAAGTTCAAGTTTTCCACATGTTGGGTCTCCCCGCATTATATGATGAAATTCAGACAAAATGAATCACTGTATGGCCACCTTTGAATCTTCTACCAGACGCATCTGTGCAATTCGTTTTCGACAATGCGGATTGGAATACATGTACTCTTGATGATAGAGGGGCTTTTCACGTTCTTTGGGGAATTCAGTGCATCACACCAGGGAACGCTGTAGCTTCTGATAAACCGATAAATCGCAAACAAATCAAGCTTTCTGCAGAAGATGTTGGAGAGCTTGAAGTTTTACCACTGAAGGTTTACGAAAAACAAAATCTGCAAAGCGTTGAGTGTCTCCGTGTTCTCTATATTAATGAATTGCAGCCCATTCACTTGGAAATTAATTTCTCTTCTTACGATGCAACGTGGATCTTTGGGGAATGGCTATACGATCCTATGATCCTCGAGTGAAAAGGATTCATTAAAAAAAAAACAAAATTCTCAAATATCTTCAAGAATTCTTTTTTTTAACAACCAAAATTACACCAGTACCTTTTGTTGACGCTACAACAAGTGATCGCAGTACATTAAAGCCCGCGTCACTCTTTATTGCCGAGAAGATTATAGATAGAATCAACTCAAAGAATTCACTTCAGCAAATTTATCAAAAAGTTTTTGACATTATTACAAATATTGAACCAAACTCTCCTTTGTTAAAAATTATTTCAAGATTAGGGGGTTTCATCAACTCATGTCATTCATGGGTACAATTGGTGAAATAATGATTCGAAGTGAATCGGAGGAATAGCGTCGAAAAAATTGTCAGGTCATGGACGCTACGCATCGGGGTCGTCTTTCAGTGCATTTGACTCTCGAGAAAATAATTCTTGGAATAAAAACCTTACGACAATTTAAAATTTCAATGAAGGTAGACTGTTGTACCCTTCGCAAACATGCATTCTTAAATTAAAATTAATTTGCGGTAAGTCACTGTGAATACTCAAACTGTTTTTCATCGCATGCTTATAACGAGAAGAACGGACGTTGAACTACAATGATGTTTGCAGCTAGAGTTTGCTCCATATTCTTTATCACTTTTTGACAACAATGGTTTGCGAAAAGGAAACAAATCAAAATTGTACACAAATTTCACAGCGTCATCAAATGACATGGATGTGGGTGATAACCATGCCAAAGTGATCGACAGAGGATCCTTTTACATCGAGTTGTCTGGCCGCGTATCAAAATTCTGAAAAAACACTTTTAACTGCAGGATTTTTGTTTAAAACAAAGCATGGAAACGCTGATTTGGAAATCGTCCGCACAACGATTTCTTTGTTGTCGTTTCCATAGTTGACGATAGTAGCGATCTTCTGGATATTTTACAAGAACTAGTTAAATATATTTTAAATATTTTTCACAAGAAACCTTGAAGGAGATCGGTAGAAACAGAGCTGTATTCTCCAAAATATTTTAGACACGAGGCACTTATTGACAACATTTTCTTCATGCACCTTCTCAGGCTGCGACACTGGTCAGCGATATTTGGACATGGTAAAGCGGAACATATTGCCCATTTAAAAACAAAATCCTGATTTTTTTATATCGTTGCAGCATTTTGAAAATGAATCATTTTAAACACTTTTCGCTCTCATTCAGAAATAAAAGTAAAATCCGATCCTGCATGCTTGCCTCCAACCGAATCAGCGGCTGTACAATTTGCTAAGAACCTTTATCAGGTTCAAACATGGCTCGGAAATGTTTTGCAAGCTATGATGACCACGGAAAATTTAATTCCAACATTACATCGCTTTTGAGTATTATTTCGTGTGCATGTGCAAAAAAAACATTGCGCTGCAGCTTGCGATTTTAGAAAAGCTAGTCTTGCATGCTCCATGATTTTTAAACACTACTTAGGTCAGAATTGTACAAATGATGCTGCAATTATCGATTATAGCAGCGACGAAGAAGACATTGAAGATCATGCTACTCAAGCTTCAATATCTCGATATAGAGGAAATTTTTTTTTTAATTTGGAAAATGATCTATCGAACAATCCTTTTTTCAAATTAATAGACAATTCAACTTAATTTGCCTTTCATCCTTGTTGAGACACTGTCAAAAATGAATTTTACTAATGAAAAAAATTATTTAAACTGCGTTTAAGAATATATGTTCAGAAAAAAAGTGATAAAACATGCATGACAAGTAGCCTGGTTGAAACTAAGCCATCTTTATTTTTTGCTCCTTATGAAAAGTGATAATCCTTGCTACCCTTCCAATCTTGTTTTGAGAGCTCTCGATTCGCCTAGCAGCGAGCCCCGGCTTTTCAGTGAGGCTTGATTTTAAGCCAATTAAAAATGTATCCCTTACTATATCAGAATGGCTTTCAGTTCTAGACTTTATTATTCATGGTCGTACTGCTGAGTACAATATGTAACATTTCACGATTCATAAATGCGAATCGTTATAGGACAATACTATACATTAAAGAAATGAAGCATACGCGCAAACTCAAAGCATTTGGAATATATTTAGCCCAGTCATATAAGGAGTTCACTGTGGAATAAGAGATAATAAGCTGTAAACTTGTATAAACAATTATTTTGACATTCTCAAGGTTGCCTCAAAAGTCTCATAAAATCTCGTGTCGGCGTCTTGAGATATTCAAGGTCAAAGGTCACAAAAATCAGTTTTTCGTCAATATCTTTCATAAAAATTGTAAAGCACAAAATTCTCTAGACATTTTGTACGGAACTTTTCTCTATACGGCCAACCGTTTTTGAGTTAGACCACGGAGTTTCACAAAAAAAAGGAGAAAATGAATCCTTGTCGAAAGTATTGAGTAATTGCTCATTTCGAAGATCTTCTGTCCCTCATCATATCCCCTTAGTTTTGAAAAGTTATCTTATGTGGGTAATTATTTATCGAATAATTTTTTTGTTTAGAAGATGTCATATCAACAGGAATGACAGCAGAGGCTTGAAATTTGGTAGTTGTAATCAGGATCGGAAAGCCTTCAAAAGAATGTATCATTCGACCCCCCTTTCCAGTTGAAATTCTGGGGGTAGCCATTACACCCACTTAGGGGTTGACAGGTGGGGGGTGAAAATACCAAAAAAAGTGTCCTTCAAAAAACAAAAATTGACGTCCAAGCTATTTTTGATAGATCTCCTAACACCTGAGAAAACCCGGAAGGAAAGTTTTTCGTGCCCCACCCTGTATGTATGGATGAGGGCTGCTCTCTCTACGCGTACTGTCCCAAAAACGGTTAGCCAATTAAAAAAAGTTTCGAGAAAAATTTCTAGAGAATTTTACGCTTCACAATTTCAATGAAAAATACAAAAAGGAATTAAATCATACCAAGCGAGATATTGACGAAAAACTGATTTTTGTGACCTTTGACCTTGAATATCTATAGACGCCGACACGAGATTTTATGAGACTTTTGAGACAACCTTAAGAATGTCAAAATAATGGTTTATACTAGTTTTTAGCTTATAATCTCTCATTCCGCAGTTGACCCTCGTATTTGGCTAAGATGACTGGAGTAATTCTCCAACTGGTCTACAAAAAGCTTTTCGTCGAACTCGCTTAGCTCTGATTTCTGAGCATTTGCTCAAGTCGTTATTAATAAAAAAATTATTATACCTTGTGGATGAACTTGGATGATCGAGACTGGAAAGTGTTATATCGATGTGAAAGGAAAAACGTTAGATGATTTAGGAGGTTTATAGAAAAAGATAGGAGGACCTCTGACGCCACTGCAACAGTCAAACGACATTTTTGTAAGGTCAACCATGCCAAATATGATAGCAGAAGTTATTCCAAGAATAATGCAAAAAGCTGATTATTAAGTAGATATGCTCTGTAGTTTTGTGGCGCATCCATGATTTACCTGATTTTTTGGGTATTTCGCCACACCCTATCAAAAAACAATCAACATAGTATTGATATACCGGATCTTCTATATTACCTGAAAAAAAAAAATTCTGAATGTAATAAATTTTATATTGGAGAGACCTCACGACCCTTAAAAAAGAGAATTGAAGAACATAAATCATACATGAAAAAAAGGGAATTTCATAGATCGGGAATTTGTCAACACGCATTTGATAATAATCATAGAATAAATTGGGAAAATTCAAAAATCTTAACAAAAGAACCATGTTCTAAAAAACGTAAACTTAAAGAAAGTGCATATATAATGTTAAATTCTAACGAATGTGTAGCAACTTGCTCTATAAATCTAAGTAATACATGGTAACCTTTATTAGGAAATTGAACATAGCCCAAAAAAATGAATTATAAATACTGTCACAATAGTACTGGAGGCAAATATACTTAGTGTAAATCTACCCAATTTGCCACTGGTAAAATCGCTGAGCGAGCAGTTTTGTTGCTATAAATAGACACGTTCAGCGAGACGGCAGGCAGTAGTTGGCCTACGCTAATTACTCGTTCCCTCCCCGTGAGCAGTGCAACCCCTCTCACTCCCTTCTATCCCTGTGAGTAGTGCAATCCCTCTCACCCTGAGTAGTGTAACCCCTCTCAGCCTCAAAGAACATGCTCCTCCTAAGTTGCCTATACGGAGTATCTCTACTGTTCAGCCCAGCTATACGTTCCCTAGAGCACGACAGGTGTTGTGGGTCCAGCCGATGACCCAGTCTAACACCTTACGTGACATTTGGTGGAGGCGCCACAATAGTACTGGAGGCAAATATACTTGGTGTAAATCTACCCAATTTGCCACTGGTAAAATCGCTGAGCGAGCAGTTTTGTTGCTATAAATAGACACGTTCAGCGAGATTATGGTGAGTGGTTGGCTTAGCCAACTACTCTCCATTGTGAGTAGTGTAATCCCTCTCACCCTGAGTAGTGTAACCCCTCTCAGCCCCAAAGAACATGCTCCTCCTAGTGTTATGGTGAGGATAGATGAGATGTACCATGGACGATAATAAATGGAAGTTACCTAAACGGAGTACCTCTACTGTTCAACCTAGCTACGTTCCCTAGAGCACGACAGGTGTTGTGGGTCCAGTCGAAGACCCAGTCCAACACCTTACGTGACATTTGGTGGAGGCGCCAACGATCACCCCCGCTGCCAAGTAGAGTACAGGAAGGCCCGAGAAGAAATTTGGTTTGATGACTGCCTGGACCAGAGCTGGACGCTCCAAGCTTCGAGCGTCGATCTGAACGGAAGTGTTCAAGGGAGTCATCAAGGGATGGGAGATGGAAGCCCTCATCGATAGTTGTAGTGGGCCTGAAGAGATTCGGGTCCTGATGATTTGGAGCATGGTACTTTTGATCGCTCTCATTTACATGTTGTTCCACAGAAACCAATGGATGCCTCTGGCCACCGTCCATCCTCCATTGGCACAAGGCGTCCCAGATCGGCGTCGACACGATAGTAGTTTTGTGTCAAAGTGTGTGGCACTGTCTCTAGTCCTGGTGTGTCTACTGTTTGGAATATGTCGGCGAGGCATTGAATGCATACAAAGGGATCGACAGTCCGTTCCTCCAGTGTTATGGTGGCCTGACCCACGAGACGGTGCACAGAGCCAAGGAAAGGAGATCCTATTTGCTGACGATAGCCGAGCAGGAGAGCAAGAGACCGATAGGATGTCGGCCCATTCAACTTGCTACGGACGCGGTCCATTCAAGCAGGGATTAAGAGAGAGCGCAATCGGATACGTTACATACTGCCGAATGTACATGGTGGACAGGATAATACTTTCGCCTATTGCCGTCCCTCATGATGAGTTGATATAGATAAGGATTTAGTGGGTATATGTTTATGATTTTAATATGGGATGTTATTGTTTATTTTGAGATGTTATTAATATTATGTTTTGACCTGTATAGGATGATGTACTTATATAGACTTTTGTTTTTCATATAACAGCTACCGGTCCCCACAACCATCCAACTGGTAAATACGAAACCGGCCAGAAATCCACAACCTCCAGCCATATTACAGGGATCCGGCCCTCTGAACTGAGTAAGGGGACCATATACACACCCTGTAATAGGCAACTATTAACGAGGTCAAGGAAGATCGGCTGGCCAACAATTTTTTGCAAACGCAAGCATCAGCACTATTAGCAGTGAACAAGCGTTGAACGCACGACGGTGCAGTACCACAGGCCAGGGTTTGGGAAAACTAAACGGATGGATGGCAGGACCGGAGCAAGAGATTTTGGCCACAAAATTTGTTAATAGTTTTTAAGTTTTTTTTTGTAAGGGATGAAGCATGTTCTCTTCTGGCATTGGGGTCCAATGCTCACGGGGTGAGGGCATATGTCACAATAGTACTGGAGGCAAATATACTTGGTGTAAATCTACCCAATTTGCCACTGGTAAAATCGCTGAGCGAGCAGTTTTGTTGCTATAAATAGACACGTTCAGCGAGATTATGGTGAGTGGTTGGCTTAGCCAACTACTCTCCATTGTGAGTAGTGTAATCCCTCTCACCCTGAGTAGTGTAACCCCTCTCAGCCCCAAAGAACATGCTCCTCCTAGTGTTATGGTGAGGATAGATGAGATGTACCATGGACGATAATAAATGGAAGTTACCTAAACGGAGTACCTCTACTGTTCAACCTAGCTACGTTCCCTAGAGCACGACAGGTGTTGTGGGTCCAGTCGAAGACCCAGTTGAACGCCTTACGTGACAATACTGAACATACATAAAGTTAAACAATCAACACCAAACACTTCAATGTCAGTAAAAGTGACATTTTGTGCCAAAAACACAAAAGAACACAATTTTTTACTGCGAAATCCTGAAAAAACGTAGAATAATTTTTGAATTTGAATTAATTGTTTCTTTTTTAGGTTACACTGACGACGAAAGCAGATTCGCTTTTGAAACGTTTGATATTGTTAGGTTTTATTGTTTACTAATAGAATTTTTTTTCAGGTAATATAGAAGATCCGGTATATTAATACTAGTTTGATTGTTTTTTGATAGGGTGTGGCGAAATACCCAAAAAATCAGGTAAAAGCTGATTATTGGAACAATTTCTCTTCTACTGCAGGAAAAAAATTCCCATTCAAGCGTAGATGTCTTTTGGCCGGGCTTGGTTCATGATGGCAATGTTATCTGAAGAAATCGTGCTTCTCAAAGGGGGTTCAGGATTTGGTTTTACTCCCTGGCTAATGGAATATTACCCAACCTTTCAATAACGCGACTCAGCTCGTGAATATTTTTCGGAAATAACAGCTATCATTATTATTGAATCGTGATATAATCTTTTGAAAAGCGACATTTTATACACTTCCAAATGGTTTAACATAGATGGTTAGTATCTTGATACTTTTTAATAATTTTTAACCTGACCTCCCTACCCTTCAACAACAATATCGAATTTTAGGTTTTGGACAAACCAAAAATCATCTCGTAAGTGATAAATCAGATAGCTCACTGAAAAGTAGGAAGAGGATGTGGATGTGGTCATTTTGCTCACATATACAATTGGTTCACTCCAAACATTTGAAGTTCGTGTCCTCAAAGCTATTACGCTTGCACTCTGGTTCTGCCCCGGTGCTACGTAGGTATGTGAACCAGTTCTATGATACGACAATGCAGTACCAAAAATGCATGCGTATCCAAATCACAAGTTATACTACAGTATTAAGATCATCAATGACGTGATTGTATTACAAAGAAAATATACCAACAACAAATGTCAGCAGATCCGCAGTTTCATATAGACGCTCAAATAAATCAAATAGAAAATTGAAATGAATTAATAATTAGTCATGATGACAAAAGCATTGGCTTGTGTATAAGTTATATCCAAATAAATGGATTATAATGCTGGCAAATGATAGTTTTTCCGGCATACGCAACTCCTGGTTTATCTGGTTGATTGTAGAGAAGGTGAGGGTTGATCCTGTGTTGGGTACCTTGCCAATAATAATCAAAGGTGTCAGCATACGCCGTAGAACTGGCGTAGAGTTGATAACAGTCGGTAGAAGCCCTAATGCAGCAAAAAATACTCTGATCCTGTATACAAAATCCAACTTAATATGCGAACACATGAAAAAATGTATTGCGGACTCACTCAAGTCAATCAGATCACACCAATACAGTGGAATTGATCGCACCGAAGGATGTCTTCACCAAAAGCAGAATAAAACTCTGAAGGCATCTTTTGATTAAATGTGTTTAAACATAATGTAGTCACGATAAGCGAGAGATTCAAACGGAATCTTATCATGAGGTAGATTGGAAGAAA
This sequence comes from Orchestes rusci, assembly GCA_958502075.1. Taxonomy (NCBI): domain Eukaryota; kingdom Metazoa; phylum Arthropoda; class Insecta; order Coleoptera; family Curculionidae; genus Orchestes; species Orchestes rusci. Next base: position 15,771,548 of record OY293303.1, read on the forward strand.
ATTAACAGATCACCAACAATAACAATCAAATATAAATAAACCAACCAGTTGCGAACCTGGATTTAAAAAAAAGGATCAAGTATTTACGTAATTGGGTAGAACCAATAGTGAAGATTGAACCATACCTTTAGCCTGAAAGTGAATTTACAGATCTTGGAAATTTGCGAATTTTCGTCCAGAGTCTAAAAAGCGCGTTAACGAAATATCGATTTCTTAAATTTTAGTCTTTTCCAGGGTGTAAGATAAATGTGATTGAACGCGATTCGGAAGTCGGAATTCGAGAGCACAAATTAGTTGCCTTCTTTTTGCTAACGCTTCACTATTTTATATGGAGGAATGCTTTGGTAAAATAGACGTTTACTTCGACGTTTATTTGTTAATAATTTGCCCAGAAGGGAGACAGCCTATTTGAGTACCGCGTTAGCAGAATGGAGACACTTTGCCGGTTCGTGGAATAACCCATATTTTCACATCCATAGTAACAGTACAAAAGTGGACTTCTTCTTAGATAGATAGATAGATAGATCATTTATTTGTCCCATTAATTTTACAGTAATGTTAACAACGAGCAAATGGGTACTGGATTATAAACTTGTGAGTTTCAATGAAAATTAAACCTACATAATAAGAATAAGTAGGTCTTCGTCGTACCTGCAATTATTATAATCAATTATGTGTTTTGTATAATATGATCGATTCTAGGGTAGCTATCGTCTTGAGCAAAAACTATTTAAAAACGTTCAAATGCTCGAAACTAGAGGGACTGGATGTACAACTCGAACAATGAAGATGATATTGTTATGGAATCATCAATTTTATCGTCTTCATTAGAAACAATAAAGCCTTTGTTTACCTATTAACTTTCTTCAAGTCGATTGCGAGGTTTATTGGCTTATAAAGTCGATTAAGAGAGTCTTACGCGAAGCTCATGATAGATCAATTGAAATTAGCATTAGATGAGAGGATTTCTCACGATCCATTCCAATAGACAAAGCTCTTAGGTTTTCATGTGACAAATTGATTGAGTATTATAGTGGTTGTATTCTAGTTTGCTCAGTCACTCTCAGTAAATAAAGATTTCCATTTTTCTCCCGATTTCTTCATAAGAGGAGATGATCAGAAGTCTTTAATTTATCGTTCCACTATTGTCAAATTGTAGGTATTATTAATAATTGTAAACTGGAGCCCTCTCTTTATTAGATTCTTGATACGCCGCTGCGAATGTTCTATTCAAGAAATGGTTTCTTCTTTGGAGACGTTATGAATTTCATTTCGTCCTTTGTCAATCATAACCATTTTATATTATAACACGATTTATGATTGAAAATATATTTGGTCGTCTTCGTGTGTGAATTGTAGCTACTCGAATGGAGGGTGTAGTCAATGAGGTTTGAGTTGAGGCCACTAATCCCGGCAAGTGGAGTTTTCCTAGTATTTTCACAATAGTACTGCTTATCTTTTCCCAATTATTCTTCATAAGTTATCGCTTTCTTAAAGAGTGATGCCATACCTTCCGCAAAACTTGTGCCTTGGACTACTTCACTTGTTATTTATTTAACCAAACATCCTTGGATATTCCTTTTGATTTGCCGTGAACTTGAGCAATCAATAGAACGTTCTAGACCGATAACTTATTAACATCACTATCAAGCGATTCATCATTGGGATCCGTCCTCCAAACTGTCCTTTGACTTCAAACTTTTCTGCTTCTGATGAACATTCACTAATGTATGTCATTAACTCACAAGAAACTTCAGCACTCGCATACAAGCCTCATGTTGATCTTCTGCTTATTTCATCGCCACTAGTCAGAATCGCTCAATGTTCCAAATTTGCGTGTGTTCCAAACTTGTACGACAAGCAAAACTCAAAACATTCACTAGTACTAATCGTAGATGTCTGTTCATCCCATTTGTTCATCATTGTGTTTGTCATGAAAATGTTCATGTCGTCACAAAAGTATTGCATTTTTTATGTCAAAATAACGTTCCGTGATTAATAAATTGCAATTCAGTTTAGTTGGCCCAAGCCCAATTTAGTACTTCCCCTGATTTTTATTTGCAAACCGCAGTTTCCAGTATCCTCGTACATCCAATTTATAATCAAGACCAAGTCGTTGGTGTATCTGATTTGCCATTTAACTTTATATACCCATATTAGCGTCGTCAAAGCCTCAGCTGTAACAGAGAGTAAACTGTATAGGGGCGGACATTATCAATTCGTTCATTAACTTTTTTAGACATTGTTTTGATACACAGAGCAAAGCGGTTTTGTCAGCCTTTTAAAGGAAATTTAGCCTGGATATAAACTTTTTTGTAAATAACTTTCGAGATTTGAGCTCGAAAAAAATGATACGCTGACAATATCTCCGTAAACCTATTGCCTTAGAGATAGAGTCGCATCGACATAGGTATCTTGATTAATATCCAAGTATTTTTTTTGGACCCACTCCTTAGTCCCTGAAACTCATCTTTTCATGAAGTTGATTTTTCCAAAAAGGAATCATCGACTATGTAAAACATACAGAATAGAATAGATTCGAACAAAAAATGACAATGATTAGACTCCCATGATAAAATGGATGAGAAAAAGTAACGATTGTCGAAAAGTTGTTTTCTATCTAAAAAACAGGACCGAATAGTAGCCTTGATTCTTCGGGATTTCAAGGCTCGTTTATCAAGTTTTGAAAAAGATCGATTTGGTTAAGTTCAGAATTGTTCTTTGACAAAGCATGTTGAAGTCGATCAAAACAACCTCTTCAACTTCAAAGGTTCAAAAAACGACCGTTATGTAATTTGAGATTCATACAATATTTTTCATCAACATTTTCAATAGAAAGCTTGAAACTCTAAAGAATCCATATCTCATAGAAAAAAAAGTATATGTAGTGAAAATCACTTTTACAGATTATTGATTTTTCAAACGTATTGACTCAAAATCATAACATAATAAATTCACCCCGGCCAAACCTGCCTTTGTGCTTTTATGGTTCCCCTCATCGGCCGTCTCGCGCGTTATCAACTTCATATTTGTTATTAACATTTCATAATATAGTCTTGATAAAAAAATGGTATCAATAACCATGTAATGAGATGACAATAATATTTTAGACGTGTTGAAAACGCATTTTCATGAAAACAGACATCGAGGTTATATGTATTTATCAATTGAAAGAGAATCATCAAAAGTGATTAACGCATTTCTCAAAATTTTAAAATACGTAATTCGAAAAGATACCGAGGAACCTCAAGGAATGGAAGGTATAGGGGACATTCAAACAAACATTTTTGTATTTATTAAACATTTGTCCCCAAATGAGCCGTTGGTGCTGTAGAGCAAAAAACTATTTGATATTTATTATTTTGCACACTATTTCTAATTTTATTTTTTGACAAATAAATTATGTTTCACAATCATTGTTGGAAAAATAGAAAAGCTTATCACAAATAATACCATCCCATGGAGGGAAGTTTGGAAATGTTGATGATAAAGAAATTTTCTGCATCTCTCTCTTCACAAAAATTCTTGTTTAGTATTTTCTGAATGAAATAGTTGACAAAAATGTGATTTTGCTCGAGTAAGCACAGTGCCTCTTACCGGATTAAAAAAAATCACAACTCTCGAGTATGTTTTCAAGTTAAAATTATGAAGTTTGTTCAAACAGAGAAATGTGGAAATAATCAGGATTCAAGTAAAAATATTGAGGTTCCTCGAACTTGATATACTGCATTTTTCATGTAAGTGAAAATACAGGGTGTCTCACGGTCTAAGGTACCTTAGACGTTTACGGAAAACTACACATAGGATCGATCTGAAAATTTGGCTCAGCATATAATCGAGTATGATCTATATTTTGAACATGTTTTTAGTTCTGCAGTGTTGCCGCTTCTACCCAAAAGTCGTGGCAACTTTCTTATTTTTGATAGACCACCCTGTATATTATTATTTTTTTGGATTCCTTGACTGATTCTAATCTCTTTTGCTTGCTATACTCCTTTACCTATCGGCAGCGGTTCTCGAGATATAAATTAATTTATAATATTTTCGTCGTAAAACACATCAGTGGATTGAGTTCAATAATTTCGCACTTGATAACGGTGGAGAGTTGAAATTGCTATGCCGACTAGAGGAAGGTAGGTTTATATGGTTCCAATGGAGAAACCGATCTGTAAATATACAGGGTGCTTCAAATTTATTAATCTTTTTCCTATACACAAAAATGATAAAAAAGCTATTTTTTCAAATGGAACCCCCTGTATATTACTTGAAAAATGAAAAGACCAATAAATTTCCTTTTAAATGGTATCCCATGTTCCTATACCTAAACCTTCAGGTTCTACAAGAAAAATGCATTTGTCTAAAAAATCAATTATATTGGTATTATTGATATGAAACATAATGTAGTTGCAGTTTGCTACTAAAAATAAATTGTTATTGCTGTGTGACCTGGCAACTATAGGTTGCCCTAGAAACTACATTATGTTTCATATCATGTATACCAATATAATTTATTTTTTAGTAAAATGCATTTTTCTTGTAGATCCTAAAGGTTTAGGTATAGGATAATGGAATACCATTTGGAAGGAAATTTATTGGCCTTTTCATTTTTAAAGTAATATACAGGGGGTTCGATTTGAAAAAATTGATTTTTTATCATTTTTGTGTGAAGGAAAAAGATTAATAAATTTGAAGCACCCCTGTATATTTTCAGATCGGTTTCTCCATTGGAACCATATAAACCTACCTTTCTCTAGTCGGCATAGCAATTTCAACTCTCCACCGTTTTCAAGTACGGAATTATTGAACTCAATCCACTGATGTGTTTTACGACAAAAATATTATAAATTAATTTATATCTCGAAAACCGCTGCCGATAGGTACAGGAGTATATCAAGCAAAAGTGATTAGAATCAGTCAAGGAATCCAAAAAAATAATAATATACAGGGTGGTCCATTCAAAATAAGAAAGTTGTTACGACTTTTGGAAAGAAGCGGCAACACTGCAGAACTAAAAATATTTTTAAAATATAGATCATACTCGATTATGGGCTCAGCCAAATTTTCAGGTCGATCCTATGTCTAGTTTTCCGTAAACGTCTAACGTACCATAGACCGTGAGACACCCTGTATTTCGAAAAAATAATGAACAGCTTAAACAAATTCAAGCCATAGAGACGATGAAGTTGTAATTTGCCATGAAGTTTAATCGATTTATGTCCGAGCTCATAATATAGTCCAAGGTTATGACTATCAGTTTTACTATCAGTCAGGGCAAAGGATCTATGTCCGTTCCATTGCCATCGACCACCTAGCAAAATTATAATATGTCGTGTTGTGATGGGTTACGGGTATTAATTATTTTCTGTCATAAAATTAATATACCTACATCTCTCTACATGGTTTTTTATAGAATTAATTTGATACAGGCTCGTTATGACCTTGGTATATATCATGTCTAGTATGACCCTATTCAAATCATCTCATACAAATACGCCCGATGGAATGTTACCAAGAAGTCTCAGTTGTCAAGGCGATCGAAACCAAACGAAACAAAGCTCTCAAAGACTTGATCTCTTGTGAAGTAAAACTTGGTATGTATTCAAAATTCGTTACCAAGATTTCGATGTGGGGACACCAATATACAATAATTGCTGTCAATTTGAAAAGTCTTTTTTACAGTGAATTGGTAGATAGATACAGACTATTGACAACAAAATAAAACTAAAACAGGTGCTCCAATTAAAACAAACCTTTTTCATTTCTTATATGTCCAACCTACTTTTTGAAGGAGGAGAAATTAATTAACATGTAACGTAACCTACGGGTATTTGTATGCGTGCTATACATAACTCAACTATAGTTTCTCGGCATATCTATTGTCAAAATATTGATGCGAGTAGTTGAAGCGAAATAACCTCAACTCCTCTGCGAATACCTTAGAACTATTGACTAAATGTTCCATCATCCAACATACATAAGTTATTCATTCCAAACTTGAATCCAGAAGGGTACAAGTAGCTCATTAGCAACTTTATTACAGTTAATTAAGTCTATGTTGATACTTATCCGCTAGTTGGTTGCATTAGAACGATCATTAATCTTGATCACAACAAGTTTCGGTACACCAGAAACTTACTTACTTCCACTGTATTGAAAGCAGTAAACTGCTGACCATTTTGTGTAATATCAACCAGAGTGGTTCTAGAAGTTAGACAATTTGGTAATATTATTTACCAAGCAGGACACGTAATATAGTTATCGACCTCCATATAAAGCTTTGAAATCATAAAATATTATGGGTATACATATAAGTACATAAATAAAATTTTATGAAGGGATCGATTGCGTTGATAGGGTGGAAATCACTTAAAACAAATCTTCTCTCAAGTGATGTGTTGGCATGATAGATCACGAAAATCATGTACTAGCATTTTATTTGTGCTGATGTCGTGAGCTTCCAATGCAAAAAAAAAATGTATAGCATACCTATAAAGATGTTGTGGTAGCATCAATTCACTACATTATAAAGATATTTAAGGCAGTGAAAATTGAACACATAATAAAATTCGAATTCTGGAGACGGCTAAAGCAAAATAGGCATCGGTGATACAAAATTACCAAAAATATAGGATACTTTAGCTCTTCGTCATTTAACAATGATGACAAAAAAAGCAATCTCTGAAGAACTTCATATTTCAAGATAATTGGAAATTATTCTATAACAAAAAATCACATGGAAAAGCAAAAAACATAAATTTACCTTTTAACTTGATACTGGTTCACTGATTTATGTGATTATAAAAATAAACTTCAAGGATTGAAAATTCTGAAACGAACTGTTTTATGTGGATAAAACTAGAAGACGTATTCAGTATATTATTTAGTTCGGTGTAATGAATAATCCTCTTTCAAAAAGCAAATCAGTGTTTCCTTACGGCGAGTTCGTTTTTATCTGTATAGTATAGTGTTTTTCGGTTCCCGAGGTCATTTCCGTTAGTTGTCCTTGAAATTTCTATTGTCTTGATTTGGATCAGAGAACAGAGAAATCTAATGTCCTTGCATCAATAGCTCCATCGTTAGTGGAGTGGGATGATACGAATCTATAAGCATAATATCCTAATTTTCAACTTATCTTGGGTCCACTGGACTTTCAATTTATCTTGATTGTCTTTGTTTTCAACTAATTACCATGAAGGTTATATCGCCAATATCAAATAGTTGGTTCAATATTCCCAATACGCTTAATATTCCAATAGTATTCACTTGAAACAATCTTTGCAAACTTTTGAAAGTGAATTTGTTGCTTCGCAGCAGCTGATTTGTTTACTGTCTAGTGTCTACTCAGTCTATCAAGTACATTTTTCTTTTTCAAATGTGTCGTTTGAAGATCCCTCCAGATTTTTCTGTATTATTTTTGTGAAATTATTTATTTGAAGTGAGATATTTTATATATTAAATTGGGCTTTGAGATTTAATAAAACAAAAAAATTAACGCAAATATGAATGCGTGTGTGAATAAACCATTAATAATAATTCTTGTTGACGTGAATTGTGTTTTTTATTAATTGAACAGCGTTTGCCCAAATTTAGTTAACAAATGAAAAACTTTTTGATTATCGATTTTTGCGAAAAAAATATTATTCATGAGAAGTTTTTCTTAAAAAAAAAAACATGACTCATCCAGAAATTGAGTGATTTGTATACAGGGGGTAGCCCAAGATTGCATAAACATTAATTTTACCCAAAAGTGGTTTTCAAAATATTTGAGTCTTATAAAGTTGGTTTTCTGGTATTGCCAAATTCAAGTATCTATGGCTACAATAATTGTTTGAACTTTATTTATTGATTTTTATCCTTCCAATAATCGAAAACAACGAATAAAACAAGTGAATACATCACATATCATTTATAAATCGATATCATAAAATCCATTTGAGAAAATGTGTTGTGAATAATGGCGGGCATATTCAATAATTGCATTTTATGATATCAATTTATTAATAATAAAATGTATTCACTTGTTATATTCGTGGTTTTAGATCATTGGAAGGATGAAAATCAATTAATAATGTTCAAACAATTATTGTAGTCATAGATACTAAATTTGGCAATACCAAAAAACCAACTTTAAAACTCAAATATTTTGAAAACGGCTGGAAGGAATGGCCACATGTTGTATATTTTTGAGATCAGAAAAATATTGTCTATTTGATTATAAAATAATATATAGGGTGTTCCATTTAAAAAAATGCAGGTTATGTCTGTCACACTTTTCTCGTGCATCCGGTATACAAACAAATATTTTTTTCTGGTGGTTCATGTTAATACCTACCAACTTTGTATTCAAAGTCCCTATCTATCTTGCATAATAAGTGAGTTAGTCTGCAGACTAAATATACGGAAACACCCTGTACACAATTCCATGTTACAATTAATCTTTTTTTAACATGTGCCCAAATTTAGTTAACAAAAGAAAAACTTCTTTATTTTCTATTTTAGCGGAAAAAAAATCTTAAACAGTTTCGCTTGCCAAAAAAACCTGATTCATCCAAAAAATTTTTTTTTAAACCATAGGAATGGCTAAAAAATCCTTGGAATGTCAAAAAAGTTGAAATTTCAACAGAAATTTCGTATATTATTTGAGTAAGTGTGTGATTCTTAACAACTTCTTCAAATAAAATTTTCCTTCAAGGATGCTTTAAGGCAAAAGAATAAAACTGCTATTGATACCAATTGGATCACAAAGGATATTTAAGGTTGTTATAAACTCACTCAGCATGAGACGGCCCACACTGAAAGCGTTCAATAAAACCAAATATTTTTTATATTTGGCTTCTCAGGATCGTATGATCTTGAATAACCTATTTTAAAGCTATTGTGAAGATCCTTTTAGAACCTGGAATACATTAATAAGTATGCGTGTTTTTGAAGTAAACTTGAATTGTTTAACTAAACGTACATTTTTGAGGATAATAATTTATCTCCGTTGAGGGGGGCGTTTCGCGGCCACGTGCCAGCCATGCAATTTCGTGATTTTGGTGAAGACGTCATCTCACAATTCACCTCGTCAGATGAAAATCATCGTACCTAACTCCATCCCGTAATAATCTACGCAACTCTGACCAGCGAAGAAATTCTATAATTAGATATTTTTCAGGTACATATTTTGTGGGACTATTACTTGAAAAATGTATTCTGGGTATAAATTATCGTGAATTTTATCCATATTTTATCTGCGGGTGCGGATATAGGATATACTACTTGGGTAGTTTTTCTGGTTCTGTGAATGATCATTGATTTTTACGAACATTGGACTATTTTTTGTTGAGGTTAGTTTTTGAAAGAATAGGTTATTTAGATAGGTGGGTACCATGATATAAACTATCATCCGAGCTATCAATAATATATTTTATATTTTATTTATTACATATTATGTACAGGGTTATTGATTATAAATGCCCCCCCGCCCCACCCAGAATCCAAACATCAAATAAAAAAATAGGGTATCAATTCGAAATAAGAAAGTTAGACCTCGCCCAGACTTTTTGGAACACCCTGTATATGTGAAAACAGGTTTTTTTTTAAATTTCATTCTCAACCATGAAACTTTCATTTGGAACACTTTTTTCTAAAACGTCAAATTAAAAAATTAGATGGGGGGGGCATTTATAATCAATAACCCTGTACAAGATCTTTGATTATATTTACGCAGCTCATAGAGCGTTTATTTTTTAATATGGAAAACATTTTTTAGATAAAAGTTGTAGGTTTCATCCTATGTTATCTTCTTCAGTTTCCAAAAAATTGTGACATCGATAAGTGAATGGAGAAATCTAGACAACTTCAGTTTTTTTCAATGGAACAGTCACATAATATTGACGGTTATTAATGCACTTTCTCGAAATTTCATTACAATTATTATTGAACAAAGGATAGCTATAAAATTTTGAAATTGGCAAAAATTACTGTCAAGACCAAAATTTTATAGCTGGACTATGCTTTGTTCAATTAGATATAATAAAATTTCCAGAAAGTGCATTAATTTTGCTTTACTCTCGAATAGTGCTAGAATCAAAAGCTTGACAGACAAGTTTTTTTCAACTCCTTTTTTTAACGTGACAAGAAGGCACTAAACAATATTTTGGAAAAAATCGCCAGGGCACGTACCTAAACTGACAAACTAATTGAAGTTTTCAGATGCACCATTACTTCTTCGATAACTGATGGAGGACCCAAGTTTTATCAAATTTTGGGATTTTGCTCTACTTGTTATCAAAAATATTTGTTTAGAAAAAAAAGATTCCGTGAGTACCCAAAAGATGGTAGGAATGCATTTAGAAATTTAAAATAAGAATCTAGAGTTAAAGTGTAGATTTTAACCAAAGATTTGGAAAACCAAAAAGATTTATTTGAAATCACAGATTTCACTACTTACAAACGTTATTCTAAATTACTTTTCTAAATGACATTCAGCTCAAAAATAAAAATATATTATGCAGTTTACTCTTTATCAAAATAAAGGTAGTTATCCATTTGTGCTCTTGTAAACCTTATCCGTGGACAGTCGTAGTACAAAACTTTCATTTCAACATTTTTCGGGAATCTCTTGTTTCTGAAGGGGTGACAAATTACAAGGAAAAATCCTGTTCCTACTTGAATATTAGGTAGGTATCATAATTATTATAGGTATTTGATATTCTTTCAAATTCAAAGACAATTGGCAATTATTGTTACTTCGTACTTAGTATATAGAGGAAATACAGGAAGAGACAATGATCTTTTTGTCGAAAAAATAAAACGAGACGACAAATTTTGGCAACAGATGTTACCAAAACAAACAATGTTTCACGTCAACTGTGATACTTTGAAGCATTGGAAATTATTTTGAATAGAAGAACAAAAAAGAATATGGAATATAAAGATTCTACACTTATTGTGGCAATAAAAGAAAAATGTTTACAGAATCGAGAACATCAGAGAGGAGAGGGGTATGTTTATCATAATTTCAATGCTGCAGGTGTTAATATCCCTATTTCTTTTTGAGCGAAGAAACAAGATCAGTTGTGAGTTGTGACAGTGTTGGAATATGTATATGTATATTTAAAAAAAATGTGTATCTTATGATTCACAAAACCATGCAATAAAGTTAATTCAGATTCAATCGATTTTTTGATTCACCCTTTCCGAATATGAACCACTGATATTGGATCAGTATCAGTATTTGTATCCCTGGACCCTGAATATAATAATATGTAGGTATGCATTCTACTCGACAAGATTATCTTTTGAGATTCTCCAACCAGATCTTTCACTTTGTGAAAATATTTGACAACCCTAAAAATGTCGCATATCCATGGATTTCTATCGTTCTATATCTTGAGTTTTATTAGCACTAGGTAGCTAGCAGAGACTTGATAAAAATAGATTGCATGCTCACTCACACCACAGCTTATGAAACAACCTCGCACTCGCTCAAACATTCACACATCCTCTATATATACAAATACACCGGCGAATAAAACCGAGCATATCGTTCATTTGAAAAGTGGTTGTCAGTTACCACAGACACGTTGGGCGAGACTAGACAGATTTTTGAAAATCGCCGAAACACGCAAAACATTTATTGAGGGGAAAGTTTCTTTTATGCAAAATTGTATATCGCTAGTTCAACCTCCCTCACAACCACTACAAGATATCTAAATGGGAGGCGGGTAGTAATTTTTTGGAGAGACATCCTGTAATGATTTTATCCGGATCAGGTACATACGCTATAATATTATTTCCTGAAACGGTTCACTCAAAGGAACATTTTCTACTATTTATATAATTTCATCACGATCACAACTCAACACAATACCACCAAATTCGCGGATTATAAGTCAAAGGTGGAAGTACTATTATTATTTATTTCTATTTCCTATTATTGCTCTTATGTGCCCCTGACTGCTCGTCAATTTTTTCTTATAAATTGAATAAGTGAAAAACAAATCTATTCAAGCAATGAATAATGATGATTTCACATCACTATTTTCATCAAAGCCATGAGGTATATGAATTGCGAAAAAAAAATTATCATTTCTCTTGGGCGCCCATTCATCAGTCTCGAGAATCAGGTCCCAAGCAAACCCATGTTCTGCAAATACAAAATGTACTATACCAACATAGGTAATACAGGAATCTATGAATACGAATTTCCGAAACCCCCAAATCGATAATGTTCAAATTACAGTTTTCTCTAAATCATCACTCGCCGCATCTATGATGAAAAGCTGAACCCCAGAAAAATGCCAATTCGTGGTTCCTACCTGTCCTACCCACAGATGATTCCTTTCCATCTCTGTTATCCTATGCATCTTCTTCCTTTGTCTATTGTCTACTGTAAACCTTGGAAAAATCCCAAAATATTTCACAAAAAGACAAACCATTCAAGAACGGATTGTTTGTTGATTAAAAACGCAATGATATATTGATAAGCAAATCCTTGTGCCTCGAAAAATGAAGAAATTGCCGAGAAAACAGCGATTGATGTGACCGCTTCGATACATCCAAAAATAGGTCATTTTTGATTGTCCAGAAAACTTTTCAAATTGAATCTAGCGGATTCATGTTCCTTCATTGGGATAGTACATTGTACATCATGAACATAACATGATCGCGTCTCAAAGTTGTGTTGTTCTCCCGATTTGTGACATTTAGTGGGTCCATGTCAGGTATAGGAGAATAACATTGCGATACGCCCACCTTAATATAAACTTTTGGTCAAAATGGTTTTCAAAACTTATATATCTATACCAATTATTCTTTAGCAGATGAAAGCAACTCAAAAATAATCACTCATAATTGCTTTGTATATGTCAAAGAATTTTTATATGTGTATTAGTATTACCGAGTTGGAATAGTTAGTGAAAGGAAATTCCGGGATTCCAAGGTAGAAAAATACTTGCACATCTAATTTTATCGATAAATGTTAATAAAAGAATCCCAAAAAACTCATTCGCCTTAAAATTTCTGAAGTTTTGTATTAAAAAAATAATTAGCACAAAAAAAAAGGATTTAAAAAACATGAAGTTTATACACAAATAATGATAACTCCTTTTAAAAATCAATATTTACAGTTTAAGTGGCTAATTTGTCGTTTTTCTTGTAATCTAGGAAGCCCAATTATCTGTTTTTATCAATTTTAGTTCATCCAGCCGTTTCCACAATGGTAAAAATGGCGGCCGGAAATTGAATAAAACCGTTATGTCAATCGATAAAGAAAATTTGAGATCAAATGGTTTTATTTAGTATAATATGTAAGCATTTTATACTGGTTCAGAAGCACATACCCTAGACAAAAGCGATGTTTTATTTTTTTATCTTTAATGCATCTTTTATGAATGCTACTCTCTACCGAGTATGCGCATGCCTTACCTTTTCCACAACAAATTCCAATAACCATAGATTCAATAAAAGGAATTTTTAAAATATTGCAGTAATAGGTGCCCGTAGATCTTCCAAAAATATTTTATTAAGAATTTCCTTGTTTGGTTGAAAAATATATCATTATCATCTCCGTCTTTTAACTCAAGCAACCAATTATTATGATCAATTTCTTCAAGCAAAACTTTTTACGAAGCATAGTTTTTCTCGCTTAAATTGATAATAATTTTCTTTTCCATCTGTTAACCAAATTTGAGCACACGCTGTATACATACAGTGCGGCCGGTTTGTTTTGTGGGAAAACGAATGTACACATCGATTTTTATTTTTTACTGCGTTTTTTTCGATGATAATTTCATGTGTACAAGGTGAACCAAAAATAAGTTACGACCATCAACTTAATTTTTTCCAATGAAAACACCCATTATTTATTTAAATTTGAATTCTACGTGAAATTCTAAGTAATATGATGATGATGATTCTAGTATCCAGGGTGGATCAAAATTAAGTTAAATCCATCAATTTCATTTTTTTCCAATAGAAACCTCGTTTTTTTTTTTCATTTTTGAGTTCTACATTGAATTCTGAGTAAGTTTCATGTACCATGTCTTTGACCTTAACCCAACAGTTATCGAGAAATCTACGATTGTTCAGAAACAAAGTCCATCGAAAAAATGAGCTTGATGGTCGTAACCACCCTGTACACATAAAATCATCATCAAAAAAAACAGTCAAAAATTAAAATCGTCTTGTCCGAGCGTTTTCCCACAAAACAAACCCCAGGATTTTGGATGAATTTATTCCAACCTTTACGGTCGCAGTGTACCTACTAAACCTACTCAACATACAGTGTGTCCCTGGATCGACGCATGAATATGTGAAAAAGATACAACATTCTTGACCTAAAACTTTTAAGGCTCAGCCTGCTCAAAAGAAATGGATTTTTCATTGCTTCTTTTAAAGATTCAAAAAATGAATTTGGAATTTCACGAAAAAGTAGCTCACCAGTAAAGTGCCTTCTGTCTAGAAGATAAATACGAAATGCGACTCAAACTAGGAAAGATAACAAAATTTCAAAAGTTTTCGCCTACTTCAATATTTTGTATTTTTCTTTTCCACTTTTTGAAAACATTATTTCATAGGACATATTATATCAAAGTGGGTAGAGTTTTGATTTTTTTTTCTTTTTCTGAAACATTTTTTGAATAATTTTTTTTTTCGTAATGCTCGGGGAAGCATCAGGAGCAGGACTGAACCCCAGAATAATTTTAAGATTTGACTCCATCATCAGAGTCTTATAGACGGTTTGTGTCGCTATGGTATATACATACATACCTTTGGGTAAAAGAGAAATAAAATTCTTATACATGGTAATACTATCTGCTCAAAATATTATTAATTTGATGTCTTGCTATTTGTTATGATTATTATAAGACTAATAAAAAGTTGCATGTACAGGGTGATTCATTTTCACCTTCGCCGTCGCCGGTAGATGGCGTTAACTGAAATGGTAGCATGTTTTTGCGTTTTTTCCAAAAAAATCAAATGTAATGGTATATTCAATTTTATATATTTTAAAAAGGGATACATTTTCCTATTAAAAAAATAAAAAAAAAACAAAAAAAAAATTAAAGAAAAACAAAAAAAAATTATTGATTTTTTTGTTTTTTTTATTTATAGGAAAATGTATCCCCCTTTAGAATATATAAAAATGAATATACCATTACATTTGATTTTATTGGAAAAAACGCAAAAACATGCTACTATTTCAGTTAACGCCATCTAGCGGCGACGGCGAAGGTCAAAAATTCAAAACCAAAAAAGTTTTTTGAAGTGCAGATCATGCTCTTTCATATGAGCCCAAGCTTGTTTAAATCGGTCAAGCGAAACGGGAGAAATCTCCGTTTGTTTAATAAAACAATTGAACTTCCCCCACCACTTTATTATGATAGATAGGAAAAAACGTTTTGGACAAAAAGTGTAGGTAAATAGTCAGTAAATCCGAAAATGAGCTCATCGATATATTTTCATTGGACAAAATTCCATAAAAATCATATTTTTCTACTTGGTGTTGGTTTTTACGCCCCCTAGCGACCATTTCAGAAACTTGAAAATATTTTACAGGTTTTTCTCTTGGCCGTTTTAGTAATAATTTTTTTTACCGCAAGCCTCTACGATGAATAGTTTACGAGAACTGGCACCCTGACTCTGAAAATGAATCACCCTGTACATATACAGGGTGTCCGGGAAAATGTGGGAGATCTCTCGGATTCAGATAGAACAATAAAAAATAAGATGACAAGTTCCCATAAATTTTTTTCCTAGCGGCCCTCCCTACGGAGATACGGCCCCCTAAAGGACCCCACTGAAAATCGGTTTTTCTTGAATTACTTTTAAACGACTCAATATAATTCAATGAAAATTTAATATGATAAACAGTAGTAAGGACCTCGCAAAATACTTCCCTTAAAACATAATTAGCTTGTTTAGTTTATCAGGGACGGACTAGATTGTACATTTTAACGCTCAAATTTTCAACACCCTGTATGATAAGGAGTTAAAAAAAATAAATTTGGATACCTTGAACATTAAGCTAAAGAAAAGGTACTCTTGTTCATTGTCGATAAAATGAACCATTTTCGAGAAAAAACAATTTTTATTAAACAAAACCTCGAAAAAAGCCATGACGAAGTGGTGCTCTTGACGAAATTGTGAACCTAACGCTAGGAAAAAAATTTATGGGAACTTGTCATCTTATTTTTTAATATTCTATCAGAATCCGAGAGATCTCCCACATTTTCCCGGACACCCTGTTCACAATTTCGTCAAGAGCACCACTTCGTCATGGCTTTTTTCGAGGTTTTGTTTAATAAAAATTGTTTTTTCTCGAAAATGGTTCATTTTGTCGACAATGAACAAAAGTACCTTTTCTTTAGCCTAATGTTCAAGGTATCCAAATTTAATTTTTTTAACTCCTTATCATACAGGGTGTTAAAAATTTGAGCGTTAAAATGTACAATCTAGTCCGTCCCTGGTAAACTAAACAAGCTAATTATGTTTTAAGGGAAGTATTTTGAAAGGTCCTTACTACTGTTTATCATATTAAATTTTCATTGAATTATATTGAGTCGTTTAAAAGTTATTCAAGAAAAACCGATTTCCAGTGGGGTCCTTTAGGGGGCCGTATCTCCGTAGGGAGGGCCGCTAGGAAAAAAAATTATGGGAACTTGTCATCTTATTTTTCAATGTTCTATCTGAATCCGAAAGATCTCCCACATTTTCCCGGACACCCTGTATACTTTTGAACTAAAAGTAACATAATAATGTTCATGATGTATATTGGGTAGTCATGATTTATTTTCGGTAATTAATTCGTATACTTATAAAATACGATGAACACATTTTTATAGCGAAGAACAGTATTTTGAACATTGAGTTTTGATTTTGAAGGAAGTGAATTAAAATTAGCAATAAGGTTAACTCTTGGTAGTAACATTATTTTACGTAGGTACTTTTTGATCGGCGTGTTATATCATACCATACTAACCATACCTACATGCCATTTTCATGAGGTTCAATCAATTATCGAAAATTCAGTTACAATTACATCATACATGAGTTATTGTGATATCGAGATTTGGACAATTTTACTTTTTATTCGGAAAGCAATCAAACGATTCCGAACAGGCTTTGTATTGTTTATAAATGCACACTTTTATTGATTAGATCGTTCTACTCACCTACATACATTGACGAAATCATTATTTGTTTTATTTTTCCATTGAATCAAAACAGAACACATCGCGATCAGGGTATCCGCATATTGTAATATGATCTGCCTCAATGTGCTGTGATGGATCATTCACGATCAACAGTGGCAGAAGGTTTAAGTCCCAAGGGTCAGTTTGTCCCCAAAGGTCAGGAAAAAGAACTTTTTACATATTTCACTTTCGCATCCCTCTCAGAAAATTCACTGCTTTTCAAGCTTTGCGACCTTTATGTGGAAAATTAAAAACGGAATTCACGTTAATTCAGACAGTAGTAAACTCATGGGGTGAATAACAAATCGAATAATAGATCAATTCATCATCATAATTATTATTTGTCTGGGCAGCTCTTAGAATCTTGGGTGAAACACCACTGTCACTATGAAAATAATTCAATATATGACCTAAATACATCCATCATGTAAAACTCGATAAAAATATGAAAAATGTACTTCTGTTTGGAGTGGGTAGACGATGTGGATCTTGATGTCTGATGACGATTGAATTACAATTGTCGAAACGTCATGAGTCAGTATCAATTTATGTCAACACATTTTAAACGTTGACTTGTTAGTTTTGGATGGAACTGGAATGCATCACCAATTTCTAAGATTTGCATTATTTTTGTCCGATTTTTGAAACAATATTATTGAATCTGGTACTGTTATTAGAATCACCCAGCAGCAATGATGGTAATTACTGTATTTCAAAATAATCTGGCGGTTGTAAAAAAATTGGTGAAGGTCTCCCTGACATTCACATTATGATGAACCCATGCCCTATACTATAAAAAAAACTGACATAATAATTTTCATAATTGTGGATCTTGAGGTGCAACTGAAAACGTACTCGTTTGTTACCAATGTTTCCGGTTTCGGATTGTTTAACTCTACCAAGATCTGGTTAGTCATAACATGACTGTGTTTCATGTTAACATTTGGATTTCGAAATAGATTTCTCCGTCATACGTCATAGGCGAAGCCAAAATTTCTTTCCAGATCATTCTTGGATGAATCGAAACGAGATTACTATAATGAGATTTTCTGGAGCATGGTTCAAAAAGAGCAAAACCAACTTGATGCCAACAACAGGCCATAAAACTTCAGCATCATTGGTTGCGGTTACAAGTTCTTATAGGTATCGATTTTTAACAAGACAGCGATTTGTTGTTGTGCTGAAATATGAGAAAATTTCATCGCTGAACTAGATCTTTCTGACTGGACTTAGTGCAGAGCTTGTAATCGAACACGTTCACAAGTAAAGGGTTATAGTATAGTAATTTTTGGTTTCATTTGGGTATGCATGATCAGCCAGTGTTTATGATAATATGTTTGAACATACTATACATTTCATCTAAAAAGTGCGGCACTTTTTACTGCGAAAATAAAATTACAACATCCCTGAGATAAAAACAAATGCGTGATTTTCCTCTGTTCGGACGGCACCCTCAATCTTATCTGATCCAGAAAGGTTTCCAATTAAATAGAGATCCTGGTAGAGATCACAACTATCTTGAATCATGCGGCTCCACGTAACCTAAAATTGTAGTTCCAATTAAGAAATGGGTCTGTGTTGATAAAAGTTTACAGACATAAGTTACATGTTTATTTTGATATTGTAATTCGTAATTGAAAAAGCCTTCTCATTATTTCTTAAACATTCTATCGTTTTATGGGTCAAGACACTTTGAGCATTGCCGCACCGTTCAAGTTAGAAGGCTGGTTTAAGTACAGTGACTATTTGTTTTTTGGCTGAACAACGGACACGTCCCAGATGAGTGAAAAACCGCCAGGATTGTATGCATACTCAAAGTCTGTGAAGAAAACTACGGACGACCAAAATCCCACACGCCAATCACTTTGACTTCTTTGCAAATGAAAACATTCGACAGAAGGGATTTTCTCGGAATCTCCAATTCAGAGGCATCAGCATGCCTACTGCAAGAGCAAGAGTACGGAAACGGCTCTGGATGCTGTAGTGCAACTAGCTGAGATGAGATCAAATAGGTCTTTTTACGTGGATGGAGATTTTGATAAGGCAAAGACGAATGTCATTTTTCGCGAGTCTCTCAAGTCGATTCAATAAGGTAATTCAACAGCGCAGCGCAGCGAAGAGATTGATTGAAACATCGCAAAACTAGTCCTGGAGAATTAAAAGGTTTCTTCGATAGAAAAGAAAAACTCCATCTTCAGGACAAGTCGCGCATCAAATATAATGTTCATCATTCTTAATTCAAAAATGGATGTTTTGATTAATTGTAAAATATTTTATGAGCGGGCGAAAGTACAAAAAAATGGATTTGTATTGATAAGAGCTTGATTACTATAATTTATTTATTTATTAATAACCTCAGACAGTCCCCTTCAGACAAAACACCGACCCTGAACCCTTTTATCAGTCCTATTACCCTGAACTATTGAAACAACTAATAAAGGAGATAAAATGTGATTAAAAGATTCTGATTATATCATCCGTTATTCTGTGAATGTAACCTATCACGTTTGGTATATTTATTGCTAAAAGTCTTGTTCCAATAAACGAATATTTTCATGTCAATAACTTTTATATACGACGACAATTCCTATTGTTCTCGTAATACCCCCCACCTGTTTTTTTTCGATTTGAACTAACGTCAAGAAAAATTCACGTCAGTTTTCTTCCACGTACTGAAAAAGACATGAATGAGGAACAAAGAAGCGCCTCGTCCTTCATATTAATTTTTGAGATTTGAGCACCAACCTAATTTGTCAATGTATATGGGGACCCTTCGTTCTAGTGTTTGCAAAACACTCAACTGATTACTAAGGAAGGTTGCGTATTTTTATGAAAAGAAGGTTATTATCGTGGAAATAACTCTTGCTTATTATGTCCTTAGTATTTAATATGAACTATAGTAACCTTTTGTGTCAAATAAATAAACGTTTTTTTTCTGTTGTAATATTCATGCCGGCGATGTTCTTGTCGTTGGTAAGGCAATAAAACGCGTTAATCATTTTTAATCAAATATTCACATATAGCCTGAGAAATTCTGAGGGGAAAAAAAGCACTTCACCTCACGTCATTAAGATTTATGCCTTTCATCTTATACCGGAATGACTCAGTTTTTTTTATAAAAAAAAAACTGGTGAATAAGGCTTCTGCTTAGGCTTGAATTGAAACTCACGACATTTTCCCTTTATGATTAGACGCGCGTTTACAAAAAGAGACACGACCTGAGAAAGTCAGTGTTGAGTTTAAAGACTCATGTTCAATACCAGTTAACAAGGAAACCAGGTTGCCTTTGGTTCGCTGGAGTTATTGATTATATTTACCATTTTGTTTTTGAATGAATTGAATTTGAAGAAGAGAAATTTGACTATTAAGTTTTTTTGATCTGTTAAAACACGGGAAAATCTTACGAAGCATGTGGCGGCACACTAGATGAAACAATACAAAACTTATCTTTACTGTGTTCCTAATGATAAAAACATTATCGTTCGAGAATGAAAAACTTTTAATTTCTAGTCTCTAAATCTCCCGACACTTCAAGTTCTCATTTTGTGTTCGCCAATGTTCAGTGTGTCGGAGTAAGTCCCAGCCACGCTACAATGAAATATCCATGTTCACAATAATCAACCGATTAGTCGACTTACGTATTCTCTCTTCCATAAAACATGGATAAGTATTATGAAGAATGGCATGAGTGTTGAAATTCCTATCAGCCATCCCAATGCATCAGCCCAAATCGGAAATACATAATCACCATAAGAAGCGGGACTATAGTTTATCATTTGGAAAACGAAGATTCCCTAGAAATGTTCAGTTTAGGTTTTCTTCTACATATAAGTGAGACGTACGAGAAGAGTTGCAGGGGTTACGATGACCCAGGAAAACCACCAATAGCACTTCCAAAACGTGTTCATTAATACACCCATTTCAGCCATGTGGTCCATAAATTTGCAGCAACCATAACACCAGGAAACTGCCACCACTTCACCAAAGCCTGAATTTGATAAATTGGTGCAATTTTTTGTTCGACTCAGTTTTGTATTTGTTAGTAAAACTTCTTCACGCTTGCTAAGAGTAAAAATCCAAGGATGCGACAGACAGGGAAAAAACGTCATTTTGCTGCGAGTTAGCAGTATGAGCCCCTTGCAATAACACACGTGCTATTTGTTTACGGGTTAGTAATTCAGATTTTTTCAGGAAATTAAATGGATTGCGAGGCTGAATTTGATTAAGTTTGTGTCAGAGGATATGTGATCTTTGTTGTGCCTGTGTGTACTTGAGTAATTGGGGAACTTATAAAAAAAAAACAAGAAATAGATTGGACTGCCATGTTAATTTTGGTTTATTGGTGTCAGAGGATAGATGGTTTTTTGTTGTGCCTTTTTGGACTTGGATTGGAGTTTTTTTACGGGGTAGTTATTTTGATTTTTTTAAGAAATAAATTGGATTGCGCAGTTGATTTTGGTTTATTGGTGTCAGAGGATAGGTGATTTTCTGTTGTGCTTTTTTGCTCTAGAATTGGGGTTTTTCTTTATGAGGAAGTATTCAGATTTTTCTAGGAGATTCATAACTGGTTTGCGAAGTCAATTTTGGTTTATTCGTGTCAAAGAAAAGATGATTTAGACTTAAACTTTGGTTTTTTCTTTATGAGGTAGTTATTTTGATCTTTTCAGGATATAAATTCAATTGCGAGGTTGATTTCGGTTATTCTTGTCAGAGAATAGGTGATTTTTTATTGTGCCGTTTTCGACTTAAATTGTAGTTTTTACGTCAGAAGTTTCACTTCAGATATGCGCACGGAGTGCACATAGGCTTTTAATTTAGATTAAGATATACAGTGGTGGTCGAATTGAAGCACTAACCTTGAATTTGATGATTGAATCTTGCATCAGTTATCAGAGAAGTGATGGTGAATTCAAAAACTCCAATCTACATGTCAGTTCGCCTTTTTTTGAAAGAAGGGGTTAAAAATAGATGAATAAGTTAAAGTTTTAACCCTTCTTTTAAACGTGACACAAAGGCTCTGACTCGTTTTTGGAAAAAAATCGTCAGGACACATAACCTGATAAATAGATTGAGGTTTCCAAGTATACCATAACTTCCTTGATAACTGATACAGTTATCATAGTTGAATTGACGTTCATGGAGTATACTTGAACAATGAAGCCTCACGAGTACGCTCTCAATCAACCCAGTGTATTTCTTTCAAATTCACTTAATTTACGTGGCTCTAATATTTCTCGTAATTAAACTATTGGGAAAATCAATATGAGTCACGTTACAAAATCGAAATTAAATAAATTGAATTCGTGGCAATTATTTTTTATGTCGCTTTCTGGAAATTTTATATTGAAACTAATAAAGGAGAATCATAAAAAAAAAATAAAAAGTTGAAACGTACCTATTAACATTATAGCCCACGAAGCAGTATTCCATTCCATCAAAGTAAAAAGATATATTCCTCCTGACATACACATCGGTATAGCCAATAGAAAGCAAATCAAGCAGATAACGAGATTGAGATAAGTCTTGTACCTTCTCAGATTATCCCATCTAAAAGAAATTCAATACTTCTTGTTCAAAAAATAAATTAGTTCTCGTTATACTTGTCCAATATACAGCAGCTTATAGCTTCCACACCTGCGAACTGAGTCCCCAATCCCAAAATAAATAACATAAAGAAAAACATGAGGGACCAGACAGTCGAGCCAGGCAATCTCAATATGGCTTCCGGATAAGCTGCAAAGGCTAAGCCAGGACCATCCCTTGCAACTTCATCCACGGACAAGCCCATTTCGTTAGCCAAAAATCCCAACATGGAGAAAATGGCGAATCCTGCATAGACTGATGTGAAAGCATTTGTGCCGCTTACAATAATTGCATCGGTGAGACAATTGTTTTTAAATTTATTGTACGAAGCCAGCGTGATTAGAGAGCCACATGCTGTTGGTTATATCAATTAATGTATGTGGCTAATTGATGCAGATTGAGTTACCTATTCCAAAGGAATAAAATGTTTGAGAGGCCGCAGCAGCCCATAAGTCCACTTCCAATAATTTACTCCAGTCTGGTTTGAGATAAAGCGCAATCCCATCAACAGCTCCAGGTAGAATAGCGCCTTGAATAACCAAAGCAGTCAGTACAAAATATGGAAATAGTACGGTGAAGTATACAACTTTTCCCGAAGTTTTCACCCCTTTAAGGACAGCTAAGTAACAAATGACCCATGATAAAAATAGGCATCCGAAAATCTCCCATCTCATAGTCCCGAAATTGTCCCAGGTAGAATCTCCGACACCCAAAACATAATCCCTGAAATTCCATGGAAGCTAAATTTATATAACAAGCAAAACTATACCTGAAGTATTCGGAAGTTGCCAAAGTTCTGTTAACGACCGTATTGATTGAAATATCTTCATCACCTCGCCTACAAAAAGTTCTATTAACTGCCGAATCCATTTGGAGGATCTCTCTGCACAGATAATCGGTCGACATACATTCCTGTCGATACCAAGTTTCGCTCTCCTGACATCTTGCTTCTTCGGATGCGCTGTAACAGCCTTAAACAGGTTTCTTGAATATGTTGACAAATTCTTCGGGATAGTTACCGATGCTGTTAAATGAGTGATGGCAACTCCCAAAGCTCAGTTCTCTGCTGAATGAAGCGAAAAAGTAAAATAATGTCCAGGATACAATAATCATATAGTATACGGTGATAAAAAAAATCACAACCAAACAGCAATAGCCCAAACCAGAGAATATGGGGGCTAAATGTTTGAAAACCATATCCGGACCCAGTCCTGTATATTGTCCTAGTAGCAACTCCGCAAGAAATATGGGTGTACCCATGAGCACTAACATTATAAAATACGCTAGCAGAAATGCACCTGAAAAGCATACAAGGATTTCAATGATGAAAAACATTATGAGTATTTTCACTTGAAAAAACTCGAGTCCGCCAAAAAAAAATCTAGATGAAATATGTATTAAAACCATGTTTGTGGTCTTGAAAAGAATGAAGCACTCTTTTAAAATATTTTGTCTTGGATATCTATAAGATTCTAATAAAATTTCTCAGGTTTCCATATTAAATATACAGGGTGGTCCATTCAACTTGAGACATCCCGATATATATAATAAACCGTAAGTGGTTGAAAAAAGTTGAAATAAAAGTTATTTTTGACTTTGGCAACCTCTGAATGCTGCTTCAAGGTCAAGCATGTTTTTTGTTCAGAAATTTATTTTTTATATTGCATTTTTTTATATATAAAAAGCTTTTTCTCGTAGAATAAGATATGCAAAAATCTATTGAAAAAACATAGTTGACATTGGAAAAACCCTCATAAGGTCTATAATGTGATAATTTTTTTTCTCCAACTGCACTCAATAACTTTTATTTGAACTGTTTTTTTTTAACTCAACGTTAACACATATAATCGTTTTTAAACTGTTCATGTATTCAAAAAGTGGAAAAAATCTTTTTTTTTTCAAGATTGTTTCCATATTTGGACATTCTATTAGTTTACAATATGTTAACGATAATAGAGCAAAGAATACACATTTATTTATTTCAAATAACTTTGAATGACGCCTGCAATAAAACTTTTCACGTGATACTTCAAACTAAGACAGTTAATGATTATTATTTAAGGCATTATTATTATCAAAATATGCAAACAAATACCAGATAACATGAAGATCATTCAAACACCGCTCCACTATGCTATGGACTTTTGAATATGAGTACTTTACTCTCGAAAAAACAATTAAACTTTTTGGAGTCCCTGTACCTGGTGTCACACTAAGAACGGCTCTTGGTTGTATCTTGGAAGAAACAAGCCATATGGATTGCGCAAAAACAGTTATTAGCGAAAAGGCCATGAGAAATTATTGCTGGAAATTATTCTAAATTCTCTAGAACGGTTACCGAAGAGCGCAACCTTTTTTTTTTTGTTCAGGGGTTCTGGCCCCAAGGAAAGGAATCTGAAACCAGACAACCTATGGTCCGAGACCATAGGGTAGTGTGGGGTTCTACCCACTAAACCTCTCCTCCGCATTAGGACGTCAGGGAGTGTCCATGCAAATTTTGTTTTTGTTTTGTTTGAACCATTTTGCCGTAACTGCCAAAAAAAAGTGGTGGGGAAGGTTAGTTTTATTCAAATATTGATAAACCCGGACTAGGTAATCGAAATCAAACGAACTAGCTATTGTTTAAAAGTTCCATAGTCCATATTCTACCTCTTTAACAATAATGATATGCATTATGCAGCAAGACTTTACAAATATGCCCTTTTTTTTCTAAAATTTCAAACAGGACGTGTGATTTTATCTGATAGTGAAGAGAAATAAAAGCCAGCCTAGCCGTTATCCTTTTCCAAACCGAAGATATTTGCAAAAATTTACTATTTTTGTCAAAAAAAAGCGGTGAAAGTCGCAAGTGGTAAAAATCATGGAAGATTTTGAAAGTAAAAGTTGTTCAGCCCTTGAGTCTCCAAGACTTTGATTGGGATTTTTTTGACCATAGTTGTTCCGTCCTCTAGCGGACGTTCCAAAAACTAGTTTTCAGCAATTTCTCATGGCCTCTTTTCTAATAATTCTTTTTTGCAACACAGCATTTATTGATCACTAGCTGACCCAGAGAGTTTCATACCGCCTTATTCTTATATGTATTATAAGTATGAAACAAGATTAACACATGAACCGTTTGGCAGATTTTTATGATTTTCGATTTATTGGATTTGTCTCCACCCCGAATAGCAGAATAACTATTAAAACATCGGAAAAAATCACGAAAAAAAAACATATAAAAAAATTTAGTCAACACAATATTGATTGATTATGTGGGAGTATGAACTTCGCCGGGTCAGCTAGTTTCTTAATAAAATCATCAACTCACCTCCGCCATTGCTGTAGCAGAGATACGGAAATCTCCATATATTTCCTAATCCTATAGCGTAATTTAGGCAAGAAAATACGAACTCCAGGGGGTTGTCCCAACTCGACCTCGACGTGTCATGGTCTTCTTGTGCCTAGAAATGATACGCTAGAGAGACTATCACTGAACCTCTAATTTCTAATACCTGCCCCATTCTTGATCACAACTAAACTGACATAAATTATTATTTTATTTCACGATAAGACATTATAGTTCAATTCGGAGATCAAGTAGGATTAACCGATAAAAATATTCACCTCTGGAAAGTCCCCAGCCGGTTATAATTCTCTGGAATGAGAAATATATGTAATTTACATGATCTTCAGTCCCAAAATCCAGAACACTAATTTATAAGAGCAGGCAACAACTCTAGTTTCAACAACGAGCAAATTCAAACGAAAAGTTGTAACTGTATTTTGACTCATAATGGAATCACTGGGCTATTTTGCATATTCTTTGTAATTCCGGGCTTAATAATGTACTAACGACTTCGTTGTCAATGCCATCGTTTACAACTTATTCTCAAAGTAGATTGGAAATACGAAAAATTGGGTCGAACAAAATTGGATTATTTTATTCCGATTCATATTATTTATCAAATTTCATGTCGATAGACTGGTTTATAGCAGGTGCAATATATTAAATATGGTTTTGATTGATAAGACGATACCCTCATAAATGATTACGTGTTGTACACATGAATTTCACGGTAGTACACACAATAACCTGGAATCATTAAGGCGGCATGAAACATGGAAATTTTAAAAGACTCCAGGTTTAAATATAGGAGTAATGTTTTGCTCTTTCACAGCCTGTATCCCATTTTTATCAGTTGTTTGTGTACAGGTTAAAACTGTGACGATGTAAAATCAATGTTTTTTGATGATATACTGAATAAATTGAATTGAATTGAACTGCTTTCACCGGTCTACAACCTTAATAGGTTCATGGTGTGAAAACACAAAATAATAGACCCTTTTAATTTTTTATGTGTGAAAACACGTCTCTAAAGGTCAAAAAATAATTTCCCAGTAAATTGTTCAGAGGATGGTTCATTCCGCGCAATATTCTAGTTATTTCCCCTTTAGACAGTAGTGTCTCGAATCTATTATGCATGCGGTAGAATTCCCAGGACCAAAGAAAGATTTAAATTTGTAAAGGGCCTGGTTGTGAATCTATTCCATTTCTACGAAATCTCACCTTCATTCCAGCGTTTCTGTAAAATTAAATATCAGGTGAAGACGGAAATGCGACCGAATCGCAAACAATTTCTCAATCACCCTCAATATATCAAAGTTGATTGATGAGAAATCTCCATTATTCTCTTAGTTTTTGAGTATAAAAACAACACTCGACAAGGCGCGGCGGCGTTTATTACCGCACAATAGAGTAATTAATGAAGTTTCATAAACTCACATCTCATTTCAGTCGAACAGTGTTATCTTCCGTGCTTTTGAATTATTTTCAGGCGAACTCGGTAAAACTTTCGTCCGCTTCGAAACTTCATTTTAGTTTCTGTAACATGAATGTCTCTATAAAATGCCTACGGGCTTAAAATATAGAATGATGACTTTTTAATAAAGAACAGCACACGAACGGAAAAATTAAATTTTGAGAAAGCCTGCGACCGTTATTTGGAATGATCGGTTTATTTATTTGACAGTTGAACTTCAAAAGTTGAACATAAAAACGATTTTTCTTGACGTCTAAACAAATAGTTCTAGACTGAAACATGTTTAAGTACTCGTTTAAAAACTGATATACGTGTTTATTTATACAAGCGAAGCATGTCATTGATTTAATAAATTATACGTGTTTTTGTCGGCAAATCCTCGTTTGAAACTGACATCTACGATTCTGAACACATTCCAAATGAAAATGTTATTAGATACTCTACAATAATTTGTGAATTAGTGCAACTCATTAAAATAATCAAATGTTTGCTATCAATTAGTTTGAGACTATAATTATCATACAGATAATTCCTATGCCAAAATGGATTTATTGGTTATGAAGAAAAAATACAAGACTGTTCTATTCGATTTATGTTATGTTTACAAGTTTTGTAAAAAAGAAGATAATTTTAGACTTATTAGCAATGTCAAGATTCAAATCATTCTTCTGCGAAAGCCATTGAAGGCTGTGATATTAATTTCCAATTTAAAACAAATAAACTGGAGGGCGTTATCTGCGCTGATAATATATTTATGGAAAAAGTTTGGAGGTAAGGTACTATTGTTTCACAGGCCCTTCATTAACACAAACCAGCTTCTGTATATGTATTGATGATCTGAAGCTGCTTGCCAAAGACGAAATAAAACTGAAAGATCAAATAAAACACGAAAAAGAATTGAGTGATGACATCAAAATGGAGTTTGTTCTGGACATCCATAATGCATCATTTGACCATGCTAGCGAGAAAATTGATCTTGCAATCTTGACCACAATCAAAGCATTGGAACAGCATGACGTCCACAAATGCCTTGGCGTGGATGAACACGACTGCATTTGACAAAAAAATAGATCAACAGTCAAATATTACAGAAGAGTAAGCGTCCCTTTCCAAGGAAAGATTAAGGACGTGGTTTACTCAAGATTGAAACAACTCTCAAGAAGTATTTAGAAGTTAATGAACAAGGACTTTGAAACACAAATAATAAAAATCATCAAATAACGAAACTAAAGGAGAGAACACTAAAAAAGATGGAGAGAAAAGGCAATGCATGAAAGAGGTAGAAAAAGAAGCAATCTATAAAAGCCAAACATGGAAATATTCAACACACACAAACCTGAAAGTGGAGACAGGTGTCCTGATCACTTCAAGCAGTCCATAGCCACCAATTATACGAAGACAATGATCCTGACCTTTGACAAAGACCAAACTTGTAGACTTTGTCTTCCACACCAGGAAACCGGGATCCATTCACCACATTGGCTGCCCAATCCTATCAAAGAGTGCGTAACTCGACCGCCACAGTCAAGTTGCAATCATTATGAAGCAGTTTGTATGTATCATAATAGACTTTGCCAATAAACCCTTATATTTATTGCAAACATCACAACCTCACAGTAAACAATTAATGTTGAAAACACGTTTCACCCCCAGTGTAGGAGCCCAGACGTCACTATCATTTGGGACATGGAGCCTTAAAAGCCATCAAGCCTGATATACTCCTGAGAGACAAGAATCAGAAACAATGCTTGTTGATTGAGGTAGCAATTTTTTCAGACAACAACATCACTCATAAAGAAGCCAAGAAATAAATAAAATATCAAGATTTACTGTTGACTTTTCTCTTCCCCATTTTAATCACAAGGATTTTTCGTCCAATTGTATGGTCCCTGAAATGTCATAATAATAATATTTTCGAGATAAAACCAGCATCTAAATTACATTTTCCGATTTTATCAATAAAATGCAGATCACAATCCAACACATGATTTGTTTTAAGCTGTCAAAATGTAACTATTTATTGAACGATTGCAACATAATTTGTCTGTACATAACGAAATAATCCAATTTCAACTGAGATTTGATTCATTTCGGACACGCAACTTTTCCGGTGTGAGAACATTGTATATCATTTGAATGTGGTTTTGATTGCCTTTCAATAAATCCAATGTTGTGGATGGTCTATTTAGAACCACACATTTTTTGATAAAACTGATTTTGACCAACCCTTTTTGAAACTAAAATACAAGGTCTTCCTAAACCTGGTTAACACATTCGAATTCAGAAAGCGTGCAAACGGCGAAGCCGCTATGCATTCTGCTCTAAACCATACGACTAAAAACAGGGGATGCCTCTCCTCCAAGGTTCCCATCCTCACCACATTGGAAGTCGCCCATCACAACAGCACTAATTTTGTCGCATCTTGTACTTTCTGGTGAAAGGTTTTTTTACTCTCCCAAGTTTCGTGCTGGATGGAAGGTTTATATTGAACACGGGCAGTATCGATTCCGTATCATATTTTTGTAACAAAAAGAACCATGCCTTACCGGGGATTCGAACCCGGAAACTCTCGCACACAAAACGACGCGACGCTTCACGCCTCTTATCCATCGACGCCGGCTTGATAAAAGTTGCATCACTGAAATTATTTTGGATACACAATCCTACTTTTCGATTTGCTTAATTTCTATCGTCCTTAAATGACCCTGTATGTATAATCATAAGTTCATGACGACAATATAGAATAATTACAAAAATTATGTTTTCGCCTTACATGCTTTCAATCAGCCTTTTCGTATCAAGAAGTTTTTCCAATTCTCCACTTCCACATCCCCCAGATTACTTCGAACTGCGTCCTATTATGTTTTAATGAAGGCTTCGCTTTTTTTCTGGTTCATTTTCTTCTTGGAGAGACCTTTCCGTGGCTTGCTTTATATTATGAAATCACTAAGCTATATTTACTTCTTTTTTATTCAACATTTCGCTATAGTGAATTGACTTGTATATTTTTGAAAGTGTCAATGAAGAATAATACATTATGACTATAACTATAATTTATCATGATATAATATGCTTTTCGAACGAAGAAAATATTTACCTAGCGAAGTACTAGTTCCATTTTCAATTCTGGTAATGAATCTTAGCTGCAAGCATAATCAAACTAAACCATGGGAATATTCAGATTAGCTAGTTCTCCGTCTCTGTAATCTCACCAGATGATGGATAACTCATCAAAGAGCGAGAAAGTTCAAGAGAATCTTGAGAGAAAATAGATAGAGGGAATATTTTGTGTCTATTAAAAAGGGGATCAAATGGGATTTGTCCAGCAAGCTTTTCTACCGTCTTGTACCATCTGAGAGTTTCCGGGCACAATATAGATCTTTTTCAAATAGCATATCACATTTTTATTTACCTTATTGATTAATTTTAGATTCACCCGCGAACACAGGTTTACCAATCGCCATGAATTACTCACAAAGCCAGCAATTTCCTATCGGAAACAAATTTCAATAACTATCACCGCTTTTGTTAAGCGGTTATTGGTGGTTGATGTGCATACATGTTTGCGGTTATATGTCAACGTTTTAGGGTAATTGTGATCTAGATGAACTCATTTGATTACCTTTTTCGTAGAACAATAAAGAACCCTTTTATCAATGACCTCCGCTTCATAAAAGATCGTAATATTTCCCGGTAAGGATGGTTACTGAATTGTCAAAGTGCCTCTTACGAATACGGCCTGTAGGATCGTCGGTCTGAATACGGACAAGGGGTCTCATCCATGCCAGCATTTCTCATTTTATTAAGATTCTTCATCAGACAGATTTTCCAAGGACGTTGTATGTTTGAGAAACCAAAATGGAATTTCAATGTTTGTGTGGATTTTAAGCAATAACCTCACGTCATAACATCTGAGCTATTAGGTGTTACATAAAGCGACTCACAAAGGCAATAAATCACCTCCAGCTATTGAAAAGCTTGTCAATTTGAGCACAACCGAATGGAAACGGAGTTTTGTACCTCATAATAATATAAGGGTTTATTGGCAAAGTCTATTATGATACATACAAACTGCTTCATAATGATTGCAAAGAAACATTTTTTCCTATCTTTTTACTGAGCTATCTTTATAGTAGTCGGGAAAGTAGATACAAAACGTAGATGAAGCTTCTTGCCATTTTTTCATTTATTATTCGACTGTTAGGGAACAGTATTTTGATGCTTCTTGCAGTAGGGGAGCAATTTTTGCTGCTGAATGAAGCGAGACAGTAAAAGTTTTTCTTTGATTTGCGCTTTCCAGGCACACGTAACTTCAAGTTATGCCCATCTATTATTGTCTTTATGAC
The DNA here is from genome assembly GCA_958502075.1 of Orchestes rusci. Lineage (NCBI taxonomy): Eukaryota > Metazoa > Arthropoda > Insecta > Coleoptera > Curculionidae > Orchestes > Orchestes rusci. The sequence continues at coordinate 15,803,459 of OY293303.1, forward strand.
GGTATTCAGGATATTCGTTAGTGCATTACATTTGCCGCATATATTTTCTCAATGTCTGGGAAATGTTATGAAAAATCAGAGCAAGAACGGCATCATAATGAATTTTATACTCCACACAATTGCAAATGTAAACAACAACGTTGGACGCACTGGGCTTTTCCACTACCAATTATGAAACATGAATACCAAAAATTTCAATAATAAATCATGCACCCTGCATGGATAATCATGCCATTCCGACTAGTCATGTATATATGAAGTAGATACAATTTAAATGAACATATCGATGATTTTCGTCTAATAATTTTCGTTTTAAAGCATAACACTATTTCAGGGCAAATTTCTCCAGCCCTCTGTTTTTGACCCTTCTTGATTCTTCAAACAATGGACAATTTGCATAAATTTTCAAATGACTTGAAATTTTATATGCGTATTATAGACAATATCAGAAAGTCATCAGTGAAAAATGTTTTCCAAAATACCCAAAAATATACTAGAGATAAATAAGAAAGAAAATGCAAATTTCACTGTTTGATCGAAAACGGGGTGGGGCCAAATGTATTCTGTGACGTAGTGAATGTTGATTGGCGCTCTTTATACAGTGATTACTACATTAATAGAGGTCGTAGGTTGATTTTTCAAACATCAATGGCATCAGTACTTACTAATTCTTTTATTTTCAATATTTCCAAAAAATGTGCAAATTGTCCATTGCAACGGTCTAATTGTTTTTTTTTGCATTTTGAAACTTTGTGTGATCAAGAAAAAGGAATGATATAAAGAAAAACAAATTCATCTGACTGACTCCTCCTGGCCATTATTAGGCTCTCACAAGAATCAAGTTCCAGTGAAATTTCACAATGACAATAAAATATACAAATCTAGTGTCGTATTAAAATATGCGTTTGTATAAATGTTTAACACTCTTCCGGCTAAATATCACACTACTTGTGACAAAAAAAATTGACTACCTGAAATCAATCAAAATATGAATGATTGAAAGCCACAGTTCTCTCTCGTCGAATTCGGTTTTTATTTTGCTTAAAGTTTGATTTCAATTTTTTCAATAAATCGAATCTTTTCATGATGTGTTTGATAAGGAAAAAGCGCGAACATTTGATAATACTAGAGTAAACCGGATAAAGATAAAGATCAAAACCAAGAGCCAGCAAGAGAAATAAGACTCTAGCGAGTGCGGTGACCCCAGTGGCATCAAGTACTGAAGTATGAAACCTACATGAACAAACTGACAGGAAACAACAGAAAAATTTTGATCACGATAACATATATACAGAAAAACTCCCACAGAAGTCGTTGCTACTTGGATGGATTAAGACTTCTTGCCCTAAGAGTGCAGGAAAGAGAGGTGCACAAGAATGGAGAACATTACAAAGAGCCCTTTCAAAGACCTTTGAAAGAGCACATCATAGAGCGCTCTAAAATTATGCTCTTCTTTAGCATATGCTTCAGCTCTTTTACATGCCCAAAAGAGCTAAAGGGTCAACAAGGGGACTAAAACTCTGATCCCCTACGGAGCTATAGTATGGTGGCCCGCAATTAAAAAAGCATACATTCATCGGCAACTGGATAAGATCCAAAGGATGGAAGGAGTATAACAGGCGCCGTACGGACTACACCAACGAGAGCGTTCGAGGTAATCCTGGACCCACGCCCAATGCACCTGTTTGTAGAGAGTGATGCACTCAGGAGATCATACCGTCTGAACTGTCTGGAACCTCTAAAGCTGAGGAACAACGGACACTTTGCCATCATGAGTGAGCCCCAGCTTATGTATGGAGTGCTACTAATGCACTTTGACTACATGACTTCAATCTTTTTTTGCCTGACCTGATTATTCCAAGACTGGAGAATTGGACGGATCAGAACAGACTGACCCAAATACAAAATCGATCGAGGTGATCTACTGATGGCTCTGAGAATCAGAGATGCACAGGAACAGGATTTTGCGAGAGTGTGAGGGACATCAAAATCACCTTCTCGCTCGGGATGCACGCTCTGATCTTCCAGGCCAAAATCTTTGATATAACGCAACGTGCATATAACATTCTTGGGTGCGGCACAAATCACAGAACATTTGTCCAGATAGCACTTCAGCATTCAAGACTATTGTGAAAAAGGCAGTGGAACTAGAATGCAAAGAAGTTAATTTGGGCCCTGGGCCATAGCGGTATATACAGTGTGTCCAAGATAAGGATGTCTATCATGGGGTTCTTGGAAACCATAAGAGATACGAAGATGGTTATATGAGAGAAAAGTTGCACATTTTCAAGCCTAACAATATGCAGTTAAGGAAGTTTCAAAATTCTGAGTAGTTCCGGAAATATGCCTAAAAAAGCGAAATTTGCCGTTTCGTTTTTATTTTTTTTTTACGTTATTTAAAGAGATATGGAAAAACAAAATACACTTTCTCATAGCCACTTTTTGAGCTCTACAAAACAGCGTTGAGAGATTTTCCGTACAACGTTTCGTTTTGGAAATTTGGTTTCCAAGATCCCTATGATAGACATCCTTATCTTTGACACACCGTATAGGGAAACACTAAGTGTCAGCCTTAGTGTTTCTCTAGACAAAATTGGTTCATCGCGCATGCTCATAGGACTCGAACCAATGATTGGCATCCCTGAACAACAACTTCTACTCGGAAAGCCACTCTATGCTGGAACAATGACCCAGGCATGCTACATGCCAAGGCAATGATAACCGGATCCGATACGAGCAGAACCAAAGAGCTCCTAAATATGAGCAGAAAAGACGTCCGCACATTGGTCGGTCTATTAACTGGTCACATGAACCTGGAGGGCCACCTCGACAGAATCAAAAGATTCAGACTACAGGTGATGCCTTGAAGACGTGGAGACCGTAGACCACATCTTGATGGAATATTCTGTCCTTGGTAGCACTAGGATGGAATACTTTGGAGCTGAACTCACACTCCAGGAACTGGAAGGGACCTATTCTAGGGACCTGCCAAGTTTCGTGGAAGCATCGTGCTTTCAATTGTCTCACTTTGATTATTTGTGGGTTACAATCGGCACAGGAGGTTTTGGCGTAAGCCACCCACTCAAACTGATACATCCACAACAATAACTGCTCCAAACAAGAGCACACCAATGGAATGTGCAAACAGAAACGTGACAGAAATTAGTCTTTGGATGCCAGAGAACCGCTTAGAAATGGCCACACAAAAGCAGTTATTCAATACGAAGACAAGCGAGATGACCATAGATTTCACGCCTCATGGACCAGTTTACCCAACACAGATAAAATGCACTATGGAGTAATTCAGACTGTGCTATTGAATGCAGTTCCAATATTGGAGTGAGTGTTGAAGGTCAAAAAATACCACAATATAATCAAAAATGTGCAGATGAAAGCTCTGCTGCGACTGGACTGTGGACACCGCACGGTATCCACAGTGTCACTACAAGTGATAACCGGTATCCACCCAATAGATCTCCTCAAATTTAAGCAAAGTTGTTCAGATAGGGGAAAACACGCGAGTGGGTGTGGAAGGACGAGATAACTCATAGCCGATGTGTACAAGTGGTACTGGTATAGACACTGTAGATCAGATTTCTTCACCACCCGTGCACTCACGTGGAATGGCAGCTGCAGAAGCTAGGTATACGGCTAAAATCGGCAAGACCACCGACACGTGCATCCACTGCTCAACGGAGGTAGACTTTCACTTACACTTCATGTTCGAATGTCCAAGATGGATCATCGAGAGAGCCAAAGCGGAGAATTCCTCGACACAACAATATCTTTCAACGACTTCATAAACGTTATGCTGAAGTCAGTTGGGAAATGGGAAGCAAAAGAAACAATGATAGGAAAGATAATGAGAGGAAAAGCACGGAAATGAAACACCGCCAGACTGGTAATTTGAAGACGAGCTTTATCTGCTGGCCAAAGCACAGTTGAATACAAAGTGTTTATCCGGCCTATCACTAGCTAGCTACTACCAAACTAAGAGTTATACACAAAATAAGATTGGCAACATGGCAACAGTTATCTTTGCTCCATTTAGCAATGCAATGTTGTCGAGGTTAACTAATCTTCAACCTCATCTTTAAATTATTTTTGAAGTTTTGAGAAATATATTTTCAAATAAATGAATGAATAAAATGTCGCGAACAGTTCAGACTAGTTTCGCTTATCATAAAACAAACCCAAACTAACCTCACTTTAACTAACAGCCAATTCATCCACTGCCACTTCTAGCGCCGGTGAAAGTAGCCATGAGTTTAGCTGTCAGTTGGAGCTAGCCGGTACCTTGATAAATACTTTGACATTCATTCGACCTGCAGTAAGTGGTCAATCAATGATAAACTGGACCAATTTGGGTTAGATTGAGTTACCAATAATCGGGTGCCCCTATGGTTATTGTTGGATAATTCGCATCCATTCTTCTCTTTTGATCGGCATAACTTGGATTAGTTTCTGTTTAGCAGAACCTTTCAACAATAAGGTATCTTCTACGTGAATTATCCATTTTTCATTGGCTGGATCCAGAATGAACAGAATAATGCAAGAAACCGTTGAATGCACGTTTTATTCAGTCGGTTTGGACAATACGCGAAATGTCCGTTTAGAACTAGATCTATCCAATTACGGCCTTTATACGTAATATTTATACCGTGTAATGTGTCCCAGTGAATTCTCTATTTTCAAAAATTAGATCATAAATTTGGAAGTCGAGTGAGAGTGTAGAATAACCAGTTATAACGGCATTTTTTATTTTGTTAAAGAAATAAATTCTACTACGAGAAAATTCATATGAACAGTTCGTCTTATTACTTGACTTTTCGCCAATCATGGCTTCAACCACATTCATTATGCATGCTTTTATAAGAGTTTCGGCAATTATACGCACCTCTCCTTTCTTAGCTTTAGGAAAACTTGAAATAAGCCTTCACATGCTTTTTCATCAACATCGCTACCCTCTTGAGAGGGCAAGGTATTTGACTTTTATGAACTTTCATTAACTTTCGTTGAACAGTTGCGTGGGTTTGCCTTTGTACTCACTATTTGTTTCTTAGTAACGAACAGTTTTTCTACAGCTTATGAGCTCTTAAGAATTTTCAAAACAAACTGTTCTAGAATTATCAACATACTGAGAGAAAGATTCATTTTTCTTTTATCATTTGTAATGTGGACAGAAACTGAAGCATAGTCTCATATTGCTAATAGTCAAGTACTCTTGGTCACTTTTTTGTCTTCATATTGCACCAGGGCTCTTAGTATAGGGCCCTCTGCCTATATCGATTCGATTCTTTGCTTTTTTATCCAGAAATTGCCGTTTATTGTTTACCAATCCACTACGGATGAGCATTGAAGCGTCTACTGCCCTACGAACGTTATGAACCCTTTTCACGTGAATCACCGTTGCGAAGTCTCATGTGGATCGGGGTCGAAACTGCCTTTATGAGTATCTTTCCCCGTATAAGTAAAACACTTTTTCTTTTCATGAGGGATTACAGGGCACCCATTGCTTTTTTTGCTTTATGTATGTTTTTGTCCATTGGCGCTTCCAAGTCTTTCGTTCTGATATGACCAAGATACTTGACCGTGTCCCCGAATACTTGTTTCTTTCGAGTTCGAACGCCTATTTATAGACATGATACCAGCCGGAACGTTGCACGATTTTGAAATATGCAGAAAAAACTAATAAGCTAGAGGATATTCTACGAATACTTCCTGATATATTTTGAGTGGGGTGATACTACTACATAGATACTTTTATTATTGATTCGGGGATTTTCCCTTTTCAGAATTTTTCAAAATAGTGTAGGTAAAAATAAATATTTATTATTGTGACTTGAATTATATAGTCTTCAAAAATCAATGTCTCTCACTATTATCAATTTTCTTGTATTGTTTCTCGAGTCTGAGCCACAGCGTGATTTAGTTATCTGATTATGACAGTCGGCGTCATCAAGAACAATAGGGCCATTTGTTTGATTTGATTATTCTGAATGGCTTCACTTGAAACTCTTGACTGCAATGTTACAAAATTATGAATTTGAATTGCAGACTTGCAGCTGAGCAATTTAAACGGACTTTTGTACTTGGCAGTTACAAAATACTTTTGCACTTGAAAGTTCAGTTGCTATGGAATATATATATTGAGGTAGATACTTCAAACACGATATATTATGTTTTCAGAGCAAGCTCCTCAATTGAACGAATCTCTAGTCAGTCAAGACCACTCTTCTGTTCTTTAATGTTTTTATATACAGGAAGACAAACTGAGAGTGGTAAGAACAAAAGTGCTTACAAGAAATAGTTGGAGATGCTCATTAAAGGTCGTGACAGCCAACAGCGATGGTCAAAAAAACACATGTTTTTCGAATTTCTTCTCATCATGTGGATATAATTAAAATAAATACTCTACATTTCTTAATCCACATCAATCCAAAGATGATGTATTGGATCCAGCTGGCTACCCAGTCAGCCCAAAGTACCAACCAAATCAAAGAAGCCAAAGATTTTCCCGGCATCACATGCTTGCCGCTACCTTGAATCCAATCAACCAGTCACAACAAGCAATGAGGAAATTCCAACAAAACGTCATCAAGACATCTGTCCGCTGACCTGGTGACGACATATTTTCCAGAATAGAGAAATACTTCACGTAGGCCATAGACCTCCTCAACCATATTCAAGGCGCAGATACACCTGCCACCAAAAAATCATAATCAAACTACGACAGCCTCCTATTGATTCAATGCTGCGGTTTCAAAATCAGGAACTTGAGAATCGGAAGGTTCACCTTCCAAAGACAGACCTTGATAAGGTCACTATCCTAAATCCCGACAAAAACTAGAAACCAATCTTATCAAGGCGGAACTCAAGTTCCAGTTCATTCAAGCCATTCGCTCAAACAAAAAGGACAAGCAGTCAGCCCATCTGGCGTTCCTGACACTTCCCATTGACGAGAAAAAAAATCTAGCCACGAATAACCTAGACAAAGGAGTTCCAATGCCACAGCTGCCAGGCATATGGTCTCGTGCAGGCCCACTGTACAGCCAGGGCCAAATATCTAAATTAACATGCCAATGCAGCAAGCCCAGCGACATACCCGCCACATGTGCCAACTGTGGCGAGGCGCATCCAGCATCATATCTAGTTTGCTCCAAACATCCCAATGCTTTTGGCTCCAGCCTCTCACATTCCACATTGCAGTGACAGCCACATATCTTGATGGCAATCTCTTGGTGTTGAACCCACAACCACCCTTCCACAATCCCCTCTCCCATTTTGCTCCTCCTTAATCTAGTTGAGGCATGATCAACTCCTTATTACTACGAACAACGGTACGAAATTTAAAACTAATCGGATATTCTAGAAATTACAACAAAATTGGAGCCTTGAAGTATCTCGTAAACGAATGATTTCCGCACCTATGTTTATGAACCTTTTTTTCACAAAATGAGCTGAGAAATCAATCTCTTCTATGATTCTTGAACAATATGTATATTTGTAGTTAGAGCAAAAAGTACAAAACAAAGAGCTCAAATCATTTATTCTAAGAATTATGTTAAGAAATGGTTTTCATAATATCATCAAGTGGTGAATTTCGGGAAAAAAAACTTTTGCATATTCGACTGAATACATGTCCGAAACCATACTCGTACTTTTATAACTCACTCAGATTAGCGATTTTCTTTAAAAGTGAATAGTTTAGCGTTTAGAAAGTATTAACGAAGTTTTTATTACACGAGACACATTAAATCGGTGAACTGAAGATAATCCTATCAAATTTGATGGGGCTCCGTCGGCCGGTGATGAAATACTGCTGCTTAAAGTTTACTGCCTTGACATTATTTTGATCCAATTCGGAAAAGCTATGATCAACTCAATTTTATTTTGAAAGCGCCCTTTCATTAGCATTCTAAATTGACTTCATAATTAGACATTTTGGCACAATGAGAAATATTTCGACGCCTTGGGCCCCAATCATGGTATTGTTCGGGAAATAACTTGAATAATGAATATTTAAAATGACAACCGCTAGTTATTTTGCCTTCTTGACTTGCTGCATTCTACTCTACCGATATTGAAATATGTAGCTTTGATATACATATACACATGGATTTGTTTTGAGGTGTAAAACGATGCAGAAATTGAAACAGATTTTTTTGGACTTCCCACTTGAGTTCACTGGTTACTCGACGTTTTGATCAATAATACATTTGATCGTCTTCAGGTGTGAACTGAGGTCTTTATTATTAATGCTTTATGAATATTTTGTGTGTATCCAACCATGAAGCGTAGTAGTGTGTGGAAAGAATCCGACCAAGTAGAGACTTCCATATATTGAAGATTTCGACACTGCTGTTTCTGAACATTTCCGCATTTTGTCTGACTAAACTGAAGGTAGCTCCGTGTAGCACATGTTCTCATACCTACTTCCTTTAACCTCAAGCAAGTGGTCCAGCGCATAACTTAGCGCAAAGAAAACCAATTGGAAGAGTTTCTTGCCAAAGCAAGAGAAATAGAGATGAGGAGTTCGAAAGTTATGGTGGTTAACACGCCCGAATCAGGCTCATTGCCATTTTGCATTGAGAATGCTCGTGAATCGTTTGCCAATCTTCTGACTGCTTCTGAGTCTGGTATTATACCTTCCTTGCATACCCGCATCAATAATTGGGAAGCCTGCCCTATATTTCTCAAGGTTTCCCTAGAGTCCCCTACTGACGCACTGAGTATCTTCAAAGATAAATCTATTTTCTATCTATCTATCTTATCTGGCAAGGAATCCACGTTACAAAAGCATCAGAGTTCGTTCTGTCCAGATCTCAAGGCACAATTTCAAGTTTATGAGTATCTGCAAGAGAGCTTCAAGCCTCCTCGATAGAACTTGTCTCAAAACCACTTCAACTAGAACAACGCTTCAATTCTATCTCAAATCCGCAATGAGATCAAAGTGTATGGTTAGGCGCGTCGATGGAGCGTCCAAGTCGTTTTCCAATCGTAGTTATAGGAAGAGCTTTGTCCTTCTGTTCACTTACTTGGACATATCTTTTATTTATCGAGATACATTTGAGAGTGGCTTGAAACTTTAAAGATTTATGATTAAGTGCAATAGATCATTGAATCTCAAGGGCAAACTTTGAATTAAAAGAGTATGAACTAGCCTTAAAGAATACCTGAAGATCATATTATAAATCTTTGATAAAACTTGTCTGATCTTCAGGTTAGGATAAGGCTAAAATGATCTAACGAACTTTTAAAACACCTCAAGGTTTCACGAGATAATAAAAGATCAATCATGAATACTTCACCATTTTGAATCTATTGGTGTTTGAAAGATACTCTCAAGAGAGGTTATAAATCCTATCCATGAGAGCAATTCGATTTATGTGTGGAAAGAATCTTTCCGAACCATCATGAAACAATTGGCTCTTCACTGCACCTCAACATATCTGCCATAAATATAGTGTCCAGGATAACTTAGACTTGAGATTGTTTCTTGAGAGCGGTTATCGCGAGGAAGTAAACAATCGCAGTGGGGGTGAAAAACGTGCTTCATTATTATACTATCAATAAGGTTCCACAAATTGTCGAAATAAAGGATCAAGCAATTAGCAAAGGACCGCGTGATGAAGCCTTTTCACCAGAAACGCAATCAAGTCAAAACATCTCCAAGCTGGTATGTCCAATGAATTTCATCAACGGCAATCAATGAATATCTGAATTGGTATGTACCGGTCAAGTAGAGCTATAACTTTACTGTAAATTTTACTTCCTGGAAACATCACATCATACCAGATAAAGCGGGATGAGCTGTGTTCGGTGTGTAACATACTTATAACATTGAAAAAACTAATTGAAATCAACAACAAGAAGATTGCATTCACTAAGTCCCCTGCGAGTATGGTGAATCCTATAAAAGACGCTTGGTCTCGAGCGTCCAACAGCAAGAACACAAAACCAATATCCAGAGGGGAAAAACCTCAAGATCAAGAGTCGCTGAACACGTCTGGCCACAGCAAGACCCGGTAAAGTGGTCAAAAAAAAACGGGTCGTGTGCAAAGAGCAACATTGAAGAAACAGGAAATTCTTGAAAGCTGCCCTCATTGGACAGAATAAGGAAATTTTTAGCAGCAGCTGACTATCTTGAAGCAACTCATACACCTTGGACTTCAAGAACAAAATATCAGCCCTCAAAGGGGAAAAACGGCAAGATCAGGAATTGCTCAACACGTGACAACATCGGATGAAATGGACGGAATTCCGGGTCCCGTATAAGGGGTTACATTGGAGGACGCGGAAATTCTTGGGAGCCGCCTTCATTGAACCCATCAAGCAAGTTTTCAGAGACAGCGATTCGAATGATTCGATTGTTATCATTACCCAAGTAGCACACATTTATTGCTACAATATTGGAACAATATTCAAGATATATTGGCTCAAAAACATTCACTAATATTGGTCCAGTAAAAAATGTGGACATTTGGCAATATTGTTTCAATCACAATTAGTAATATAACTGCAATATAGATTCACCGATGTTGGCTCTATATTTGACTATCAATATTGTTATAAGATATAGATGCTGGGACGAGTTCAAAAACGTCACACCCGGTGTGAGTGTGATCCAAGTGTCAAACACTAACCGTTCATATATGGCACGCCGTTTTACTTTTTATTCAATACTGCTCATAAAGTATCATGAAAACTACTTTTTTCAAAACTTTATTAGCACAGATGGATAAAAAGTAAAACGACTTGCCATATTTGAACGGTTAGTGTGTGACACTTGGATCACACTCACACCGGGTGTGACGTTTTTGAACTCACCCCTGATATTCTTTCGATGTCATTCATATATCATTGTCCCAATATTTTGTTTGCTTATGTTGGCAAAATATTCTATTTACTGTGTTTGCTCATACACCATACAATGGAAGTATAAATTCAAATGAAAATGAACTAATAATATAAAATAGGTTTATTTCAACAATTTGACAAAACGATAAAAAATAATATATTACTAGCACATATTCAAAAAAACCGAAGTACTAAAATAAGTAAACCAGTCTTCTATACGCATCGAATGGATAATTATTATGTCTAGTCATGACAATCGAATGGTCATTATGAAGCTGCAAGTTTGTTTGCCTTGAAAAAAAGAATTAGATACTTATTCAAAAAATGACTATTATTTTAAAGTATGGAGTTTTTTTGAAAAATGCAAAATGAATAATAAAACAATGAAGTAGATGTTCAAATTTGGTACACACATTCAGGTAGTTCGGGTTAGTTTGAATTTCGCGATCTCGTCAAACCTGTCCCATGCACAAAACAACAATTATGCTAATTCGGGGTAACCTTACATAATGTTGGTATGATATTGATAATAGTGTTGAAAGCCACTCTATTTTATGATGATAAGAGACATTTATTTTTGAAATTCCTGGTACCTACCTCCACTTATCAATCTTCAAATGTCTTGTGAGGCTCTTTGAAAAGCTTTTCACAAACTTAGTACCTACATCCATTATCAAAACTAGGTTTTGCCTATTATCAATTTATACAGTCATATTGATTTGATTTATTCAGATTTAAATAATGTTTTTAGTTATAAAAGGAGACTCACTCAAGGTACTCAAACCAACCCCACCCTCAACGAACTTTTTATTCTCCCCACAAGACAAAGGTTATTGTGATTTGAAACGGAATGGGGGGGAACATTGGGAACTTTAGACTGATTAAATAAAATCCATGCATTACTTGAGAGATACACCTTTGTATTAGTGAAAACAAGAAGTTTAGTAAGAGTGAGGGTACCTACTTACCAGTGCAAAAGATTCGAACATGGAACTGTGAATTCAGAGAATTTGTTTGTCTCGATGATGATGATGTTTGGCACTTCACAACATAAAATCAGTGTTTTGCCGAGATTCTGTACTACTTGGGTATAAGGACTTGGAATATGCACTGAGTGTCTGGCTGTTTGCCCAGTCCAGTAAGCAGTGTGGAAATCCGCAATATTTGAAAACCTGGACTTGGTCGAGAATCCGACCTTATCAAGTTCGATAGATCGGTTCTCTCCACACTCTAGTACACTTCTTGGTTTGATGCACAGACTTAGTATTTGAGCATGTAGCTATAAGATAAGATGTCCCGTGTAACCAATAAACAAGACGATGGATGTCTGAAAATATGTTTCACGCCCATGAATCCAATAGTTGAAAAGATTGGACACACATCCATGTAAGAATTGCTTTTGAATTTTGTTTCCAATTGTATGATGGACACAGTGTCCTGCTTATCATCTCCAAGAAAATACACTATATTACATCAATATATTATATTTGCGTCAATTCAACGTTTTTACCAAAAATTATTCCATAAATATCTTCTCTTTATGCAACTTCTTTTCATAATACAAAAAAGGCACAACGCTTTCAGCACTACATTTAACAAGATTATAATGGCAATCGCTGGAAGAATATCATAAATAATGAACACATTATGAACGAGATGAGATTACGTTTTGTAAAACATTGTTTCGAAGTAACTGCATTTTGTTGGTGTATATCCAATTAAGATGATGGACTACCTAGCTCTGTTTATAAAAAGGCTATTATTCTCCTAGAGTGTCCTTGAACTTACTTTCGTAATTTTTGGGGGTATTGTTTGCCTCTAATAGCTTTGCCAAGAAATTTCTTTGACGCGGTCAGACTTCATAGAATATTGCCAAACAATCCATATTATAAACAGTTGATAAAAGTAAAAGATCCTAGCGGAACATCCACAAATGAAAAAAAAACTTCAAAAGTATGGAATAGTACTTTTTAAAATATTGAACCGAATCTCAAGAAACAAAACAAATACAAAACTTCATATTATTATCAAAATAATAGAGTTGATGGATATTTGATATAAAGTACTTAACAAACAAAACCATACACTCGAAATCTTAAGCTATGTTCGAACTGTCATTTTTTCTTGATAAATCGCCTGAAAAACATCTTTTATACCGGGGGGTGAAAAAAGAACTGTAAAAATACCCTTGTTACAGTCCCACATTCCTACAAAGACTTTTTTTGGTCTGCTGAAATGTGTGTAACGTCCATACCTCAGAATGGTTCTCGATTTTTTTTTTAATCTTTTTTTTTCAAATAATGTCTTTTTTCGATATTATCACACATAAGGCTTTGACTGGCTGTGCTGCCAATTCCAAGTCTACAACTGCCAATGTCTTGGCATAAATCTATTGTTTGAATGTCTTTCCGAAGACTAATTGGATACTCAGCAGTATTTTGAGTATACAGGGTGTGCTAGAGAACTTTGATCATCAGAAAAGCACTCATCCGTTATTTTTTGAGGTTTTCTTCAAAAGTACTATGTCGAAGAGACTAAATGTGTTTGTTGTTCAATGTGATTTTTTGAATCGATTTTGTGGTTTTTGTTGGACTTTCGGTATTCGAAAAGTGAGGTTATGACTTGTTAAACCTTCAAATTTCTCTTTAGTTCGAAATTTTGACCATATCTTGTTTCAAAATGTCATAGATGATTTGATGCAACCGGTTTTTTTTTTCAAAAATCCAAATTTGAGTTTTCAGGATGATCAAGAAAAAAACGATAGGTGGTTATCTATAAAAAATAGATGTTTTGTTCTGGTGTATCTGGAGTGTCCCTTTTTTTGACCCCACTTAAATGATCATAACTCTCCTCCAGCAGACCTAGCGTGTTCAACAAAAAAAGTGAGTGGTTTGACTTGTGTTACAGTTCATATTCCAACCAGCATTGTTCTTGAGCAAAGTGATCGAAAATAAATGATACCTTCGCATACATTTTTAAATCACCCCGAATAATGAGCATTCTGTTTGAAATATAAACTGTGAGTCAAACTTGCTCTATTGTTGAAGTCTAGGTCTGCTACTAGAGATGTTATGATTTGAAATGGGGCCAGAAAAAAAGAAACACCCTCTATACTTCACAATGTATAAACCTCTAAAAAAATATGATAAAAGAGAGTACAGCAGAAAAAAATCCACCAAAGTTATCACATCAAAACATTTTCTTATAACTGTCATGAATTTTTCACCCTGTACAATGAAACAAACTTGGGAAAACAGGTTGCATCAATAATTAATACGGTAACATTTTGTAACAAGTTTGACAAATCATAACCAAACATTTTGAAAACTGAAAGTACCACCAAAACATCAAAATATTTTCGAGAAATTTCATTGAACATCACGTTAAAATCGATTCGAATTCAATTTGGTCTTTTTAACATCCTACACTTTTTAAAAAAACCTGCAAAAATAACAAAGAACCACTTTTGTAATGGTCAAAATTCTCTGGCACTGTATATCAAGAATATTGCTCAATAATCTGACGATTTCAGCGTCATTAACCTCGTTCTGACATTCTCTAGTGATGTCGTTTTTTTTTTTATTTTGAAGGAAATATTTCATGTGTAACTGGAGAAATATAATCTGACCATTTCCACAAGCAAAAGAAATAAAGATCACCAATAAAGGTTAGATCTTTCTATCTCTCCTTCACTCTTTTTGTATCTTTCATCCTCGCGCCGTCAACTTTCGCCAAGACACCACTTTCCATCAACGATCAAACCATCACAGCACTCCTGGTGTTATACAGGGTGTCCCACCGAAAAAAAGCATCGATCGAAGTACATATCATACACAGTGTCAATTTTATAACCTCTCACCCTGAGTACTTCACGAAATTGAGACCGCGCTTGAGTAATTCAATGATTATGTCGATTGTTTTTGCATTTTCAAAAAGCCTATATGGTCTTATATGATTGACTAATTTGAAATCTTTATATTCTGTATCATTCAAGACATACCTAGTAAATATAAAAAACAATATTAGCCGTCCAGCCTTGCAAAACCAAAAGATTCAAGCATACTTTGACACAATACCATATCATTCTCGAGTTATGAATCTAAGAAATATTTTTTGTACCATCTCAATCATATTACTTTTTAAGGAGGCTTTTCCCGCACAACAGATGCATACTCCAACACTGGTCGAACCAAAGCGTTGTCAAGCTTAACCAGGGTATCTATGTCCATCTTTTATCTTTTTATCTTTTGCGCAAATCGTTAGATCAACCTTGGTCATCAGAGGGGCATATACACTAGCAATATCTGACGTGCCCGAGTATGTGAAGATATTTTTCACATTATTATAGGTGCTGAAAAGGTATACATCATAGGACATTTTTTTCTTTCGCCATCTAAATTTCAAAATGCAATAGGTCTCCACGACACTTGCGTTAATACCCGTCTAGGAACATTCGAAGAAAAATGAGAAGAGGCAACTGAATTTCTTGACAGTCTCAAATATTTTCTATTGCTTTGGAGCAGATCTGAATTTTTCATATTATGCTACTGTTTCTTTCTTTCTTCATCTTTTTTTTTAATCAAACATTTTAAAATAATATCGATGTCTTTTTTAATCCGGTATTTATGAAGACACAAACATTCCATACTAAAATCTGTCGTTGCTTCCGAACCCAATCAAAAATCAACTTCCATTATGTAATATGAAGGGTACATGGGAAAAACACCGTAATTGCATAACAGTTGATTATGTACCCTTTACGTAGCTAGTTAGGGTATTGGGGTACAGTAATTTGAGCAAAAGTTATTCTTTGCATGAACTTTTTGGAGAAAGAGAGGTTGAATATAGAAAATTGATAATGCAATGTATTATCAAAAAAACATACATCGAAAATAGCGTCAGTCCAGGCTTGCAGCTTTTTCATGAACTTCCTTGATCAGAAATATAATCAAGAGCTATAACTAACTGGAAAACCTATCAGACATCTTAGACTGAATATAAAATCAGTGCGTGGATCCAAGAATAATTCTGAAAAAGGAACTTTGAGGAGGTTGGACATGAGCAGACTACACAAAATTCTTCCCAAACCTACACATAGCTACACTAAGCTACGAACCTGGCAGTATACCTTACTGGACCAAAACATCGGGACACATTATGTCTACAAAAGAGTTACCTCATCCTATAGGGAGGATTGTGAATCAGAGCCTACAAATAGAAGTGGCAAAAGGCGGCGGCGCGGTATAGGCGCTAAGGAGACAACGTGTTTAAACTCCAAAAAATTAGACGCGAAAAGGTTATGGTGCGGTGCGGGAATAGCAGAGCATCAAATTGCATAGGCAGTTGGTTGCTTGTATCCAAAATGTATTCGGACGACGATGGCGACAGATATAGTATAGGCTCTCCCTGTCAAGATCAGGCATGGAAAAGTTCCTATTTCTGATCTTGGACAGCTTGTTTGCTGTGGTCGAAGCGATTATATTCTTATAGAATGGGAAGCAAATCCACCTCTTCATACAATCTGGATAGTAATTGCACAAAAAAACAATCAATGAACCGGTACCAAACAAAAAGCGCAACGTGTGGCACGCTTCACCAAAGCCAATCGAGAAGTGCAGAAGCAGCGTAGCAAAGGCACTCATGCAACAGCCGGAGCCTGGTCACCTTGGGAGGGAGCAAAGGTCGCGCCTATCACCATGTCTGCACCGCGTCACCGCCTTTGACCAATTCTATGTGCACTATGCACAAGGTGCAGTTCACGGAGAACGGGTGCATGGGAGCTGGTATATTTCACCTGCATGTTAACCGAATGTGACAAAACAGATAGAAGTGGCAAGCCAACAAAGTTCTCTCGCCACCACCACGCCACGACACTGAAATCCAGTGTTTGTTTTTTGCCGTTTCTAGCACAAAATGGAAAACGATCTCCAATTGATCAGGAGTTCTCTGCAGTAGTGCAACTGTATGCAAATCTATCCCACTATAGATGATCAATTTATCAAATCAAATAAATTCACCCGCTACACCAAAGTTCTGACAAATGACAAATATCCCTTCTATGTGTATTGAGACGCTACGTCCGTTCCATGCCACGCGCCCTCTTTGTGTGGATTGCGGCTCACTCATTAAGGGAAGCTTTGCTGCTGCTTTTGAGGCAGACATGAAAGAATGTAGAATTTCACATTATTGGAATTTTCGTTCGAATTAGGAATTTTTTCACTAGCATCTGAACCTTCAGATGATGACTTTGAACAAAATGAGTTCTGCTTTACCGATGAAATTGTCACTATTCTGTTGATTTGATCTAAATTGGATTCTATAAAGTGTGGGTGCAAGCACTCCCTGTCTTTTCGGTTGCCTCATAAACTTGCATTTTTCGAGATGGAGACCCTTTTCAAGTAAATAAAGCACGGAATCGAAATCTTCGATTTATCATGGATTTGCCCTTATTACGTTTGCTCCTGCTCCGATTATGCCGGTGACGAATAAAAGCTTTTTTTCAACCCTGAATGCTCGTTTTTCTCTCACCCACGTCTATAAAATATGCGATGTCTACAAAACCGTCAGGTATAAAAATATGTTTCTCCGTTGAAGAACCATCCAATTAGTTTTTTTTGTTGTAGTTACTCAAATGCAGATTTTAATATGAATTCTTCCTTTTCTCACTGATGACTTTTTTCACATTGAATAGTGTTTAGAACAATGGAATTATGATGAGAAACTGATCAGTGACGAACCATATTTGACAATTTTTTTTTTTCAGGTTTAAAGTTAGGTTAGGCCCAAGGGCTCCACAGAATGAGTAGTCAGGATGAGACAGCAAGCCTTTTAGTGGGCCAGCCCTCTTTGACAAGTGCCTCGTCGCCAGCGAACTGTTCCAAACCGGTTTTGATGCGACAGGAATGCACCACGTTTCTCGTTTCATCGCAGCATCCTCAACTTTCGGTCTTTTCGGACAGTGAGGAGGACGGTTCGTTGTGCCTAGAAGAAAATAGTACCAGATCTGTGCCTGACATCGAATTACATTGCAGGTAAATTAACTTCTGAAATAATAGCGCTCAAATTCGTTTTTTATCCTTGATTTTCTTGATCAAAAACAAAGGCTGATCAGGAACACATTGATTGTATTCAGTTGAGAATTAGAAAAAAGTCTGGTCAGATGATGTTTTCAGAGCTAAAATATTTTTCTTAATTTATTTGAGAATTATGATAAGAATCATGATATTGTCTAGGAAAATTCAAATCCAGGTTTAACTGAAATGGCGAATTTTCAACCAATAATTGGCTAAAAAATAATTTACTCGATAAATTCTCAACTTGGTCACCTTTGAAGATGAAGACAACTCTCAATACAAACCAGTTTCAATACATTGTCTTTTGTACTAAAAATAGTAAAAGAAGTAAGCCTGTCATATCCCGAAAAAAACATTTTAGAACATGAACCTTTTAGAATTATATATAATTCAAATTAGAATCTGAGCTATAGTTTTTTTTCAAACATCATATAGATGTTCAATAAATCAAAATTGATTGGTGCAACGAAACATCAATTACATATTTGGAAACAGATTTGATTTGTTGATGTTCTACTTAGTTTTTTTTCTGGAACTTGTGTTTTATTGTCAGCATGACCGTGCATTTGCTGACTCATGCTCGATTTTTCCGAAATTGATGACTGAAGCTTCCACAGATATAATGAACTATGAAAAAGCAATTGTTTTGATTTCGCTTTTGGAAATAAAAATCCCTTTCAATACTACTGTGAATGATAGCCCACTTCTAGTCATTCTGATAATTTTATTCTTTTTAGCTATATAAAATGGTTTGGCGCTCTTGATTTATTATTTTAATGTTGATGTGCTCGTGTTTTTTTTTCCTGCCTCATTTCTCCTTTCATTTTATCTGTTAATATGCGACTTCTCCCCGATCCATGTTCAAGGTCAGTTCCAGTTTGGATCCCTTCGTCGGTATCTATCTACTCCAGCTCTTCTTACTTCTCTAGTCGAAATTGAAAAAACCCCGAGCTTTCCTTTGGGTGACCACATCTGAAGAGCTTTCTTGTTATCCTATTAAGTAAAATACGCATCCTTATTCGATTAGGTTCTACATTTTTTCCTTCATTTGTCAACGGGGTTAGAGAAGAGATGTTAGATTCAAGTTAGGCTACTGATTCTCACAAGCCAACGGTTGAGAATTGGAGAGGCTCCCGCAAACAATCTTTTTCGACTCATAGAGGATCTAAAGTATATTGCAGTTCTGACCAGAGCAATTGATTGATTGAGAACATCATCTAGTATAGTATTGAACT
Organism: Orchestes rusci; assembly: GCA_958502075.1. Classification (NCBI taxonomy): domain Eukaryota; kingdom Metazoa; phylum Arthropoda; class Insecta; order Coleoptera; family Curculionidae; genus Orchestes; species Orchestes rusci. Next base: position 15,822,627 of record OY293303.1, read on the forward strand.
TGCAGAATCAATTGATCAAGGCTGAGTATTTGACTTTTTTCTATACAAAATCAATAATTTCACAGCCTCAGATTTATTAACCATTGAAGGTGCCGCAGCACCTTGGGTATAGAACCCACGTTCATCAGACACGTGTACCCTTAAGTCAAGCGCTTCACAAGCTTGACCATCCCCCAATACAAATTCTGATTTTTCTAGGCTTTAATGTCGGGTTGAAAGTCTTCTGGAGCTTTTCCAATTATAAGTGGTATGTGGGATTAAGTGATGCGACTGACAACGTATCATTTGATATGGCAAAACAACCGGCCAATTCACTTGGTTATACATACGTTGATGATTTCGTTCTTTGATCGGGGGATCATCTACAAAGAGTTTGTGCCTGAAGGACAGACACTAAATCGTTTTACCGACAGAATTCCGAAAGATCCGTACCTGTGAGATCAAACATCAATGACAATTGGATCCTGCAACTTCACAATGTCAAGCATGAAAAAAAAATTTGTGGTCAGGTTGAATAGTCCTGTAGCCCTCCGTCTCCTTACTTGTCTGACTTGAGTCGTAACTTTCTATCTTTCCAAGACTAAAAATTCATTTCTTTGGAACACTCGAAACCATTTAAATGGGTTAATCCAACCAGCTAAATGTCGCCATCGCTGTGGGGTATTCTTTTGAGCAAGACAGAGTTGAATTGTATTTGTATCCATTTATTCAAAAAAAAAACACTTATCGAAGTCTTACACCTGTTCAGTGCTCAAGGACTTCTAATTTTTTTATAGAGAAGATCCAAACGCAAAGGGTATTATTGGAATGCATTCTCCTATTATTGAGTCATAATAAATGAGGCTTTCAAATAAATCAAATCTCGAACTAGCGAAATTTCCTGCGATCTAATTCATTATATTTAGTGTCTTCTAATGTTATATATTTTTCAACTGGTGAGAAGTGGATTCGTTATGTCAAAATATAAATCAACTGGTGATGAATGACTAGAGTAAGTCAATATACATCAAAGTCACGGAAAGTTTAAAGTTCTCCAAATCTACTTTCCAACCAAATCTCGACTGTCATTGCTCTGTTCATTTTATGATCAATCACTATGATTATGTGTTCAATCTACCGCTCCAGCTACTTAGTAACACTCGTTGGTGTCTCTTCAAACATAAATCAACTCTTTGAGAGCCATAGCATCTGGCGTGCACCTCCTGGATAAATGTCGTTCCATTTATGTGAGACAAAAATGACGCGACTTGAACTATTGTGTGTAATGACAATCCCGATCAATAAGTGAGATATACAGTGTGTCCGCGGATTGAGTGCACAATAGGAAAACAATATTTATTTTTTATTTTACGACAAAAAGTCACTCTTTATAAAAAGTTCTTGTCGAGTCTCATAGGCATTTTAGTTTTTGAGCTACAGAGTCATTATGAAAAAGTTGCAATTTTCAACACAGCTATCTGGGAACGTATCGGAAATGTGAAAACGGGCTTCAATAGAACTTTCTACGTTAAATCCAGTGGCGTAATCAGTTTTTTCCCAGATATTATTGTTTTTGAAATATTGACTAATGTTGGTTTTTTTTTCAATGGAACGCCCTATAAATTTATTGATACATTTATCTGCGTTTCACAAGCTTTTTAAAAATATAGTATAGTATGATTCCATTTTGATAAATCACGACAATAATCTCAATCTTTATAATTCGCAATCAAATTTTCGCAGTAGGCCATGAAAACCAACGATGTTTGTTATTGTTCACTCGGTAACAGTGACAGAGATCTTAACTTTTGTGTGTATGGAGTAAATCTGTGATTATGGCAGAGAACCAGACTTTCGAAAATTCTTAAAAATACGATATGAAGGGTGGCAGAGAATATAACGATCAAAGTCCATTTTTAAGAGAAATGCGCCGTCATGTAGCTGGATCTAAACATAACACGATCGTCATTCACTTCGGCATATGAAGTTCATAGTCCTGGATAAAAAGCTCTTGAAACTCCAAGTAGAATTTGTTCTCTTTATGTTATGCACATTGGTAATATTCGTCACATTGAATTCTGAACACCAACAAAATATATCAATTTGTTTTGTATTAAGTAGGTGAGGAGAATGTCCAAGCGGCATCTGAAATGCATTTCAGCAGATAGGTTATATTATATTCATTATTATTTGAAAATTTGAATAACACTCGAAAGTCTGAGTTTCTCTCATGATCGCAAATTCACTTTATACACACAAGTCGAGAACCGTTATCAAGTAAACAATAACAAACATCCAAGGTTTTCATGACCTACTGTGAAATTTTATTACGTCACGGGATTTCACGTGAAAAGTTCCATTAGAGCTCGTTCCCACATTTCCAATAAGTCACCAGATAGCTGAGATACGAGGGGTGTTCAAAACGCAACTTTTTAAAATCACTCTGTAGCTCAAAAACTTAAAGGCCTATGACATTTGTCTTGTTACACAAAAAAAAGGCTCCGGTTCGTCAAAACCGCAAGGTTGTATCTTTAGTGATAACCGAGATAACCCGTAACCAAAATGGGACATTCTGTAGAGGGAGGTGATAAGAACGAAGTTGCCTGAAGTATATTATGAAATACAATTTTTTCACTTATAGTCACAAGGTAGTACTCTTCGCCGATTTCAGATGAGAAATTCTCTCAAGTTCACTGCGTAACTTTCTTTTATGCAACAGGGGAGGGTGACGTACCGATCTCTTAGTTTTTTTTTTCATAATGGGTTTTCTCAGATTGGTTATTTTTTTCTGGATGGCAAATAGTCACCAGAAAGACTGATTCTTTGAAAATTCTCACTATCTTCCCACATTTTCTTAACTCTGAATTTTATTTCATTATCGAAAATTTGAAAAAAACCGAACACATGTGGCCATGAATTTCCAAAACCACGTTTTCATCGTCATAGTTTTCAATTCACCGTCTCAATAGTTCCGGGATTCGGTTCAAAAGAGTCTTCTGGAGTTTCTCCGTTTTTTCCTTCAGAACATCGTGTCATTACCGTCCGTTTTTGTTCTTATTTTCACGTCGTCTTTTGCACGTACCGAGTCTCGTACTGAGCCGACCGTATTTCACATTATACGTATACTGCCATTAAATAACTTCGTTTTACCACTACCGCTTACCGCTTTTCTTGAATTATATTCCAAAAATATTTCGAAATAATATTCTCAGCCGTGTTATCAAGGCAGCCAAGGGAGTGTTGGACCATCGTAAATGAGCACACCGGGCTTAAATAATGTGAAGGAATTGATTCGATTCCCTAAACAAATTCTATTGCAACATTGCGACCAAGTTTTGGCATCGTTCCTGGAACAAACAATATGGAAAGTTGTAATTTTCAGGATTTGCCAATTGGAGGACAGCAACTTAGTGTCCGGAGCATCAAATTTCTTGGTCTGATGGTCGACTCTGATCTCAGATTCCAGTACCATATTTTCGCACTAGGAAACTAGATTTTTCTTGTTTTGCAATAAGGGCGGTGAAGACGCACGAACAAAGACATTGCTAGGATGAAATACGCTTTTTGAAGCACATACCTTCCCTTTATGAGGAGGAGCCAGCGGTTATCTTCTTGATGAGATTTTTATGATTTGGACAAGAGCTCTATGATGTCTGCTGGGCCTTTTTCATGGAAATTTCTGTAGACCACATTTTGTGAATGAGAAAATATTGACTAAAAATACATCAATTCTTTTCTTGAAACACAAGTACCAGAACGCAGAAGAATCACAAAGAAAAACGGGTCGTCAAGCATACAACCTAACTTCACCCAATCCAATGAGAGAATATACTAGACGCTTATTTGTATACGAAGGAAAGAAAATAATACAAACATATCCTCTCAGATTTGTAGGTGACGCGCCCTCAGTGAGGGTTTTGAACCATCTCTCGAGAGAGCTTTGTTGGACAAGGGATTATACTCTTTAGAATAGTTTCATAATTATTGCAAACTGGGATCTGTTTATCCTGTTGTGATTTTTGTTTATTTTTATACAGGGTGATTGGGGAGAAAATGTCAATTATTCAGGTTCGTATTCAGGGCCCAAAAATAAACATAAAAGTCCATATGAGTGTGGGTTCGCAAGGCCTTCGTTTTCGAAATACAGGGTGTTGAAAATGAAGACCAAATGATGGTTTTTTGTAGATATTCCCAAGACCTGTCACGATAATTGAATGAAATTTGATACACTTGCTAAACTTTTTACCTCTATCTAATTAATGAAAACTCAGTATTTTATAACCTTTATGGGTGAGGTACAGATAGAATGTAAAAAGTTCAGCAGAAGTACCAAATTTTATTTCATTATCTCAACAGGTTTCGGAAATATCTACAAAAAAACATCTCCAGATCTTCACCTTCACCTTTCGAAAAAAGGCTTCGCGAACCCATACTTATATGAACTTTCATGTTTGTTTTTGGGCCCTGAATACGTACCAGAAGTATTGACATTTCCTTTTGAATCACCCTGTATATTTGACTACTAGAGTATTAACTTCAATAGAAAAAAATTTGGTCGACAATAAAGCATTTTTGAGATTAAAATCAAAGTACTGATCTAAAAATATCCTATTGATCCTTGTAGTTCTCGAAATAATTGAAAAATGGGTTGTAAAATATCTTGATCGCTTTTGCAATCCGCATATTTTCTTAGAGATTTGGTAAAACATTTTGGCAGTCAAACATAGATGAAAATTTTCACTGTCTCGATAACGATTTTGGTCGAGTTGATCAAATATGATATAATATTTTTCCAATCACTATTCAATTTAATTTTTGTATGTCACTGTTTTTATACGCAACAATGGAATGTACCACAATTGATAAACTATAATTATTATTAATTATTATCGGTTTCGATTCAGTGTTTGGTTAGTTGAAGTGCAACACAAAAACTCTCGATATTCAGTCGAATTAAATTGGACGAATTCAACTTCAACTCACATAGACCACTTCATATTAATTCGTTAACAAGAATTTATGGTGGTCTGGTTTTTGAGTCAAGGGTTGAACACCTTCAAAGGAGACTTCACAGAGTGTTGGTTTTCATTCTGATCATGTCAAAGCCACTTCCAAACAAGAGAACAGCTAATCTACTGACTCTTTGAACTTTGGAACACTGACAACCTCATTCACAGCATGTTCAATCACGGAGGTCATACTTTCTATTCATCGGGTTCAAATTTGATGTAGGCCTACAAAGTGATATTCTTCACTGTAGTTGTTAGTTGAGAATGGTCCAATATGAATTTTCAATCAGCTATTTTGATCTGTTTCCTTGATTATTCCAATACTGTTTATCATGAACAACATGATATGACATGAAAAAAACGTTTTCACAATAATACCTACAGTTTAACATATTTGATCCTTGTTTTTTACCCAAGAAGGAGCCAAGATATGAGGATAATCCGCCTCTCGATCAAGACAAGGGATAAAACTTCATTTGACCCATGGATAATAAGTGAATTACTGTATTCAAAGGGGAAAATGGTCAATTTGTGAAAATTCTACAAACGATACACACAAAGACTTAATTTCTCAAAAAACTATCGAGATCTGTTCATTCAATCATCTCTTGAGATGGAACAGTATTTAATCAATATGTAGGGTGTCGTTTAATAAAGAAGTTACAAAATTATTGCGGTTAGGTATGTTTTTGATTGTATTCTCAAGAATAAAACATTTACTGGATGTTAATCCGTTGATACAACATTCAAAATACGTTGATCACATAGGGTTATTTTGCTTCTTCCTTTCCCCCTAGAGTTTGAGTGTCGATTTCTGGGATACCCTGTTTATATTGACTGAACTTTGATTGAACGTTTCTCATTGATTCTTTTCACTTTCCATTTTTTTTTTTCTGGAAGTAAAATTAGAAAAACTGATTATATATTTCATGGTGGCTGTGTGGTTATGTTTATCAATCAACGCTTTCCGGAATTAGCTCATATCTATGTTGAATGATAAAACCAAGAATAAACAACGATGCGAAAGAAATCACGAATAACTTTTCCGGTTTTAAACCATATACACAAAACGATGATGAAATTTTTCAACCAAAAGGGGAATTTTAATGGGCTGTGATATTGCCGGTTTTCAACCGCAAACTCACAGGGCATTATTATTTTTGACCATTGAAACTTTTCATAACCTACGGAAGTATGCATGTATTCTCCAAATTATACTCGAACCAGAGGTTCTAGGTAAAGCTAGAAACATATACTTCATCGAAAACACAACGAAAAAATACGTGAAAACAATATTTTCTCTACAAAGTTCAGATATTAATATCAAAGCGACGATCAATTTATTATGGCGCTTTGACCACTAAATTTCTGTGTAGCTCCACATAACGTGACAGTTTTGATGTAAAAGCGAATAGCCTGGAAATGTTTGGTATCCTTGATTCTACTTTGGCTCTTGCGGCAGCAATATTTCATTTGAGGTTGTCATTCAGAACTGCTCCTTAAAATTGATAAAAAAAGATTTTATCTGTGTTCTTCCTATGCACCTCCATGACTATTTATCATACATTATGCGGACTGAATTTTGACGTACCTAGCTTGTATGACCTTGATGGTATGTCATAATTTTGAGGGGGAGTTCCAGGATACATTTTAAGTCGAAAAAATCATATAAACTTGGGTCTAAAGAAAAAAAATAAAATAAAATGAAATAAAATAAAATACAAATAAATAAATAAAAATAACAAAAAATGTGTTTCTATACCATAATATCCTGTGCCAAATTCAGTTCAATATCTCAAACCGTCTTTGGAAAATGTATTAAAAACTGGAAATAACATAAATCTTTAACACCCTGTATCTTGAAAACCAAGCATTTTAAGACCCAAGTTTATATGACCTTCTCGACTTAAAATTTATCCAGGAACTTCCCCTTAAAATAATGACATACCATTAAGTAACACCCTGTATTCTCGTGTTCTCACAAGATGCACTTTTACGTCTCTCGAAGCGTGGAATAATGCTCAGGAAAAGAGCTCGCGATTCTCGACAATAAACCCAACAATAAATAACATCTTTGAAAGTTAGAACGATCTCAAAGGAAAATTGGAGACTTTGTTTTCCAAGCAGCGAGAATATAACTTCTTTTCATGTAAATTAACGAATTGACTCGAGAGTCTAGGGAGATTCCAAGTTTTTGGCACACCTGCAGAGGCTATCGAAGAAATGTATTCAGGTCACGTTCTAATGAATGCTACCACGTGTGTTATCGACCAAGAAAGTCTCAGCTCTATAGCTTGCAACGATGAATAAAGTGGAAAAACGATACAAGGTGATGATGTTGTTACGAAATCTTTCCGAATGCTAAAGGTTTTCGCATTTATTCAATTGTAGGAAAGGTGGAAGGTATCAGGTGTACTCGACTGTTTGTAATAATTCAGTGAGTAACACGATTATGGTCTGTGATTTTGAAGAATCTGATTTGGTGACAATATGATGAAATCAAAAGAAAAACTCACATACCCTCTACGTTTAATTAGTCTTAAACTGGAAGAAGTTTTAAAGGATAGACCAAAGTAGAATTCTACTCATTCAACTCTTTGGACATATAAGACATATTGGAATGAGTAATAAGTGTTTCCACGCGATTCTGACAGATGATCTTCCAATATGTGCAAGGATAAAAAGAGTGCAGAGATAAAATAAAATTATTTTTCAAGTTTTATTCCACAACCTAGGAGGATATGATAGACACGTTGCTGAAATTCGCGTGCACTGAAATGAATCTGTAGATTTCAAAAAAATCACGCTTGGGGATAATATGGACAATATATTAAGATTGAAGATCAACAAAAGTCAAAGATGCCAGAATCTCTTCACTTGGTTAATCGTACATTCATAAAAACCTGATATGTAAATATAAAGACCTGTCTTGGAGGTGATGGAGAAATTAATTTCTGATCAAAAAGTTTTGCCTTGAGTTGTGTTTTTCAAGTCAGGGCCGATCTGCACTTACTGTTCTGTCCCTATCTCAGTGCTCCGTCAGCTTCACCACATGCTTTCTTATCTGAGTACGCGTCAGCAGCAGTACCTCGTCAGTCCGTTCTGGTTAGTCTGGGCTAGTCCACAACCAAATTTAAGCATACCTAAAGTGTATGATAGTTGGAATTCATGTGTTATCATTGATTGACTGCGTTTCACTCTTGGTGATTGGCTCTATCTTGCTTTCCGTTGTTTCTTGGACCACAAGTTCAGCCAGCCTTTATGGAGGATTTTGTAGGTTGTGGACCCAAAAGTGGTGTATTAGCAACTTTCCGTACCATTTGGTTGGCTCGATCCTCCTAACTATTCCGTTATATCTTTGTCTTTATCCAATAGTAACATCGTGGGATTCTCCCATATTATAAAATATATTAAACTAATATAAACTCTTTCAAGTGATTTTCCGGAAAATTCGTGTCATCGACAAAAACGGAAAATCGACTCTTTTTATGGAAAATTTTCTGTAGAATCACGTGATTCATTAATTGCAACATAAATATTCCAATTTTTTTAACATATTTTCCGTAAAATTCGCCTCATCGACAATAATGGAAAATCAACTTTTATTATGAAGACTTTCGGTAGAATCACGTGATAAAGTCAGATTTTTCCTATCTATTACCGTTGATGAGGTATAAATCAATTCATAACTCCACTAATTTGTTCCGGTTTTCTTCTAAATCAAAGGCAAACTAACTCCAAATTTTGTTGAGGCCTGTATATTTAATTGATATTGTTCATACAAGATTTAATGTTAATCTACTGGCGAAGTTCCACTTTTTTGAATTTAACGCAATTTTTTTCCAAATTTTGTGAATACACCCTGTATTTCATTGGTGATTTTTGTGCAAATTATAATGCCGACTGGTGGAAAGCGCAAATTTCCATCTCTTTTATTTTTCGAGCTATGATTTTTTTTTAAGAAATTGTAATTTGTTCCACTTTTCTGAGTAACAGGCAATTTTTCTATAAATTTTGTCAAGACCCTATACAAAGTGACCCATTTGAAAGCGGGCCACCCTCATAACTTGTCAATCTATTGATCGATTTTGACGTTTTTTTTTTAAATGTAGAGAGGGAAAAGTTTATTTTGAGGCCATACGTCGCCCAGTTTTTTCCAAAAACCAAGGCATACTAGAGCATATTCCGAGGCTGAAAAATCCAGAAAACATAGTAGCGATTTTTTTAGAAAAAATCTGACTACACCGCTGGATTTTTCATCCCCTGAAATGAGTCTGCACCAAATTTCATGATGGTGATTTAAGTTATCAAGGTTATCTTATTCTTGCTTGGATCTAGTTTTCCGATAGGTAAAGGTTTTGATTAAAGCTTGGTATAAGAAATGTTTCTTTCTTTATGGCCTCTTCTGATATTTCTTGCACGTAGACGTTTATTGAAAGTATTTCAGTTTGAAATAGTAGCGTGCTTCCCAAGTGGTTCATTTGATTCCTACGTTGAGTTTTCAAGTACGATTCCGGCGCTCGGTCCTCGGTAAGTCTTGGAACCGTCTGTGTACCATATTGCTTCATGTGATCTCTAAATTTGTTCTACTCTTTCCTCTTTCCAAAGAAGGTTTGTTTCGAGAGGCGATTCAAGTTGTCATTTTTCAGCAAAGTATAATTCCTCATTGTTATCAGAGGTTGGTGATTATTTTGGTGAACTTAGTATGCCCTTGAGAGTTTTTTGACTCCAGTTTCCGGTGTTAATGAATCTATATATGGAGAAAGGTTGAGTATGGCCCCCATAGCAAATGTTGGGGTAGTTCTCATAGCTCCAGTTATACAGAGACTAGCTTACCTGTGGACTTGGTCTAGGCTTGTCTCGGCGACAGTGCGGAGCCGTATTTATGCCACCTCCATACTCTTGACGAAACAATCCGAGACCAAGCAAGTACTAGGGTGTGGAGGAAAAGAAGGTATGTACAAATGCCAACGTGCGCTGGCGAAACGGAATGAGACATCTCGAGGCAAGACGATTTCTCTCTCCATGTTCTTGTACCAATTCCATCCGTTGTTCACTTTGTTTGTTTTTTTTTTCATTTATTAAAGCAACAACATTGACACTTGAAGAACGGATTATTGTCAAGAAAATATCATTCGCAGTTGTATTGCTGAACGTACAATTTGTGGATAGCTATTGCTGAAATAGATGTATTAGCATTTGTCAGTCTGAGATATTTATTTACACTTGAGGACTTAGACTTTGTGTTCTTTTCCAATTTCATTGATGAGATATTTATGGTGACATAGTACTTTCGGGACCACTAAATAAATCTTCTAGTCCTAACAAATTGATTGTTCATGTTTATTTCGAAACTTCTTTTCCAATATATCATCAAAACCTATTCATGTGAATTTAAACACGTACATCATTCTCACATTCGATATTTTATTTTATGCTCCACAGCGATTGTCATACATTGTAAAACTCCAGAATAAAGGTGCATATCATAACTTTCTCATGAACCGTTTATGGGCTTTAGCGGCAGCCAGCATGCACATTTTTCACCTTTCAAAACATTTAATTTCACACGTGAAACATTGTAACTTACACACATGGCGCTAGTCCACTTGAGTTTATCGCTTATGACGAGATGATGTTGCAATATAGATTGAAAATATGAAAATAAAACTTCAAATACAAGTACATTTGTGATCTTGATAATATAGCCGGGTATAAGTGCAGATTTACAGATTCCTGTTGTAATATCACAGATTCACTTTCAATAATAATGATCGACGATCACTCCACATGATTATTTTCTGTTAAAATCTATCTTTTTCTGTGCTATCTAAAAACTAATAACATTAAGACATCGATTCTGTGGTGTCCCACGCTACGTTTAACTCGTCTTGTTCGCCAGTCGATTAGACTGGTTGTACATTGGGTTTGATCTTGTCAATCGATTGCAAATTAACACACCTTTTTCTCTTAGAGCTCGTTTGTGATAACTTAAAGTTTCAGGGGCTAGTTTTGTTCATTGATACAAATTTGATGAACGATAGGAATGTTCAAATTCAAATGTCACTTACTTAATTCTTTTATCGGGAATGGTTGATCTGAATATTCAAGGGTTTTGTTGACATTTTTGTTGGTTCTTGAAGTAAAGGCTTCTTCTACATGATTCATTTTTCCACGTAATAATACTTTGGAACCTCAAATAATCTGATGTGTTGTTCTTTAGAATATTTAAAATCGTACTAAAAACGTGTTGAAGCGTTTGACTACGATGTAATGGACTCGCGGTGCACTGGTTATAGTCCAGTGTTGGAAAAAAAAATTTTCCTGTGCAAATATTACCGGCATATCTAATAAAACTGAGTATGCTGTAGTATAATCAATTACCAGCAGTCAACAAACTTGATTATTTGACCATAATCAATTGACCCCATCAGTCGTCTACGGCACAGCCCCGATTCAGTAGAGCGTAACCTAATTCACACACTTACTGGAAAAGCTGATTGACATTGACATTAGAAGATCAACTAGGATAGATAGTCCGGATCCACATGCTTACCTCAAGGGAAAGTCAACTGACATTGCTTTGTATCAAGTTGTTGGACCAATTGAATAGTCTCTAATTGACAAATGTCATGACCGAATCAATTGAAGAAGAAATGGAAAGCATGGAAATAATACCAATCATTGGGTTTGTTCCAACCTCCACAATTGGTACCGTTCCGGAACGGTTATTGGAATTGTTTGAATTGAACTATTGCGCATGATCTAGATTTTCATAATTTCCATCACGATTTCAGAATCGCAGCAGTTGGAACGGATCTAGGTACCGATTTGAGGAATCGGTGTTTCAATCTTCTTCATCACTTCATTATAATGAAATATTTTCACTCAAAAATAGAAAAAACGGAAATTTTATCTACACCATCAACAAAAAAACACATTAGGTACTACTCCATAGTGAATAAAGAGCCAAAACATACATAAATAAACTAACATGGCGGTGAAAGGTTAGAGTGCGCATGTCGTTTCAATCAATTCCCACTTTTAGTCAGTTATCGAGAGAATCGTTCAGGAATCGATCCAGGAACGGTTCCAAGATAGGTTGGAACGCGTAACGGGACGGTGCAAGAGATCATTTATACCCAGTTGGAACGGAATTTCTTTAGTGCGCAAGACGAGGATCGTTCCAAGTACGGTTCTCGGTCGGGTTGGAACAAACCTATTTTCAAATGGATAATAAAAATGCTCGAGAGCAAGATTATCAATTCAGAAACTGGGAATTGTTTTATAAGGAAAAGAACAACAGGAGGGACACCACAGGGTGGAGTTATCTCTCCACTTCTGTGGTTGATCGTAGTGAACTTAATCTTGAAAACCTTCAGAGAACAAGAAATACAGATGTTAGGATATGCCGATGGTGGTCAAGAGCTCTTTTGAGAATACAAGAAGAAGGCAGTAGTTGAAATACCTTCCAGAGAGGATTGGAAACAAGGCTCAATCCTAATAAGGGAGGACGAGATCTCAATCTTTGAAGACGTGGTGAAGAAAAATGATGGCACAGGAAGAGAAAGGGATACACTGAAAAGAACTAAATATTCCAGAATCAAAAAAACTTGAGAAAGGATGTGGGATTGGGGATACTACGTGGGGATGTGGAAAATCTAACTCAAGAAGTCACAATTTATGTAGACAGCAAAGCAGCCGTAAGACTACTAGAATCAGATACAGAAAGGTGGTGATAAGTTGCCATGAGGCATTGGATCAGGAACAAGAAGTCGTTCTGTGCTGGGTTCCTGTCTAGGCTCCCAAAAATCATGAAAATCTAAAAGAGGACAGAACAAAACCTGAAAGATAGCATTCCGATGCGTGACATTTGGCATGCAGAGATGAAAAATCAGTTTTGTGTGGTTTCTGTACAATTTAAAAAGCACAGCATCTCTGTAGCTAAATTTCCAATGAAACTTTGATAAACAATCTGATAAATCATAGTGGAAGTTAAACAAACAGATGAACAAAGGCCGAATCAAAATCCATTATATATGGAAACGAATCCAGAATAGACAAATAGACGGATTTCTCTAGAGTTATTTCTTCAAGAAACTTCGAAATTCAGCGTCTTATTGTTTTAATCAAATCTCGAACCGGAACAAGAGTTCATCCAACATTCTGATTTGTTTTATTATTGATGACGAATATTCTTGAGATTTCTTGAAATTGCCTGCTGAAATTTCAAGCATATTCTGACACCTAGGCTGTATTAATTAGAAACATAAAATTCACAGGATAGAATTTATAGCTATTCAAAGCTCGCCAGAATTCCACAAAACGCCAGACCTTCCAAAAACATATAATAAGACTGAAGACATAACGATAGTAAGAAGGAGAGCCCGGGGATATTAGGCACTGACGACTTGAAACTGTTTGCCAGATATCAACGTTCCAGATTTGAACTTGAAAAATGCGCGAAAATGTGAGAAGGGAACGAATGGTCGATAGCGAGGTCATCACGTTAGCATTAACATAGAATTTGTACACGAGACTAGGAGTTTCGTAAACGAGAAAGAGAGTGAAGAGGAAGTTTCACGTCACAAACCAAATTGGGGTCATACATGTATCCATTCCGGTCTTGTATTATAGGTCAATGCGTAGAGATAACTACTGAGCTTCTGGAAGATTGTACTATTATGAAATCGTTGAACATTGAATCCGCTAATTTGTGAGAAAAATAATGGACGGCAATATGCTGCCAACAAGTCAAGCATAAAATATTCCAAAACTTTGTTAATTTTCTTGTTGATTTATTTTTGAAAATTGGTTCTCGGATGGTGGGACTTTTTCCAGACGATGATGTCTCTTTTGTTGGGCAGTCTATGCAGAGTCTTTTTTCTGCAGGGTGTCCCCAAAAAAGCAGTCCCAGAATGCAGAGAAGTTCTACAAAAGAGTTAGGCTTATATAGGCTCCAGGTCATAAAGGAGAACATTTAGGCTCACCGACTTTCCAAAATTGGTTCATCAAGTGAGCCGACAATACCCGGACAAATTATTGGCATCCCAAAGGCACCAGAGGGTAGACGAGGAGATGAGAAACCGTCCGGTTAGGGTCCGAGATCGGCTCATGACAGCTCATTCATATACTTTATCCCGTAGATGAATGGAACCATTTTGAGGATGGTACTATACCTTACCAAGCGGTCTTGGGTACAAGGTTAGCGTTATCCACGACACCAAGCAGCTGCAATCTTTATGGCTAGAGGTGATGCGGAAATATTTCGCCTTGGTTCTAGCGATCCAGGTGGACTCCGAAACCTTCAATGGCGACTCAAGCTGACCTAATTCTTTTTAAGGACATGCACGCAAGGACAAAATTCCGCGTGCCACTGTCCGCCCCGAAAGTCTCCATCCAAGGTCTACTAATACTAAATAGTTGGGTCACTTGTAGTCAGAAATTTGATATATCCATAACACAAGCGGCCGCGCAGTCAAAGCAAGCCGTTCAGAGAAGCCGGCCCGGCACTTTATTGCTTTAGACTTCTTAGTTTTAGGCTCGTTTGCCCGGATAGCCACAACAAGGTACTTTCACTGAGCTGCGCACCGGTGCAACTGAACCAACGCTCTCCACATGAGAACGCAAGACATGCCTCCCTTTCCACAGCTGGGTCACAGACCGGCCCCGTATCCTTAAGAATTTAACGTGACCTACTCTCTGTACTATATTCTCTAAACTAGCACGTTGCTCAGGATAAATCCTAGGATGAGGTATCTCTTGAAATTTTTTTTACGTAAGGGGACCAAACCGTTCTACCCGAACTAATTTCTGTGTTATACTCCCCAGAGAATCCGTTTCCCAGACACCTTGGGTAGGGTATTCCTGAGAAATTTTATGGAAAAGTCCCAGAATGTGAGAAAACTTACCCCGTGGCCTCTTTTTCAGCCGTTAAGACGATTCCAGTGAGACCTTGTGGAGGCAAAGTGTTCACTTGAGTGTCGGAGGCTGTGATAACACTTGCTTTGAAATCAACTCGAATGGTATTACTCAGGTAAGACTATCGATAACCGCCATCTCAAACGTTTTCACTGAGTTCTTTGACCACCGTCACGCAAACCGCCGCAGGTACTGATTCGGGCAAGAAGAGAGAGCTCTTGAATCTGAACAGTGAAGACCTCCGCACATTGGGAGTTCCATTGAACCTGGAGGACTACCTCCACAGAATTCGAATCAAAGGAGATTCAAATTGTGGGTGGTGTCTTCAAGATGTAGATGACATAGTGTACATCCAATTGGAATGTCCGGCCCTTGCTAGGACTTGGATGGAAGATTTCGGAGAAGTAATCACAACACTCCAGAAAATGGAAGGGATCTATTTGAAGGACCCGTTGAGCTTCGAGAAAGCGCGAGCGTCTTATCCCAATCACTTGTGGGTTGCAACGGACCCAAGAGGCTTAGGCAGGTTTTGACGTATGCCATCCCCTTAATATTTACTTCTACATCTATATCCATATCTTTATTCTTAAAAAAGAAACAAATCTTCAAAGAAAAACAAGCAATGCATTTTGAAATAAAAAAGGACTCAACTCACGAGAATAACAAATACTCAAAACATAAGAGATAGCTCAAACAACAAAAACAAGCATTAATATCCTGTACTATTCACAACTTGGTGGCCATGGTAACCTTGAAATACAACTGGCAATCGCTTTTTGGGAAATGTTATCCCAATTTTTAAGAAAAGCACTCGAAGATCTGGAATACTTTCTGTTTTTTGATTACGAACAAGTATCTCTAACATATCCCACACATGTTCGATTTGGCTTCGATCAGGACTTCGTGAAGATTAATCTAATCGTTGAATGTCATTTCCATCCAGATAATCAAGATAAGTCATTATTGTCACACAAATCATCCCAACAAATAGAGCAAAAGGAATGACGTGATCCGCTACATCCTCCGATATAACGGTTAACAGTTAAAACGCCATTTCCAATCAAATCAAGATCTGTATAGTCTTCTATATGATACTACCACCTCCAAGAAGTCTTCTGTGAATATATACAGCAATACACTAATCGTTCTGCAGGTGAAGCTTAACAAGCATCTTGTCTCTTTGAAATCAATCCTTGTTCATGTGATGTACGGCGGACCGTCCGTTCAGAAACTCTTGTACCACGTACATTTTCAATCCAACTCCTAATAACTGCAGATGTTACGGCCCGATCCCTTGAAACAGTTAGTCAATGGTTCCCAACCGGTGCGAAAAAACATGTGGGAAGGTCTCTACACCCGACTTTTTAAAGAACTCTGTAAGGACATAAAGTCTGTCACGTGACTATTTCTTTTTCAAAATGCAAGATTAAAAACCTTTTTTGGAACTTCTTAACGACCCAAGCATTGATTTTCCAACTTGAAACTGGTGACGTATTGTAAATATTGGGAACTTTTCAATGTTTGAACACTTGAGCGACATAGTGTATCAGAAGCCAAAATTATGGAGGATCTGAGAATTGATTATCACTTTCAATCACTCGAAAATTAAATTCCACGTTATTGTCCCGCGATGTCCACAAAAATCTGCAGTAGTGAGGAGCCCATTCCGACGTTCCTAATGAATTGCAAGATGAATATTTTTAGCTTCTTTGCGGATACTGATTCCATTTGCTCCGATCTACCTTGCTGAAAGTGGTTTCCAACTCTTTTTCAAGATAAAACGAGGTTATTGGATTATTTTTCTTCATATTTTTCAACTTGGTATCAATATTTTGATGGGGATGACGACCTTTCAAGCAAATTCAAAAATTATGAGAACTGAAGAAAAGGTTGAGGATCACAGAGTACTATACTCTTGGTGTAACAAAATCTCTTTGGTTTGTGACTCGTGGCCTTTCCGATTCAGAACGAGTGGTAACTGTCGCGATTTGCATAATTTTACATTTGTGTTTTGTTCGAGAATTTATATGAATAAAGAAAGGAAAAGTTGAGAGAAGATGTGGCTTGAGAATTTCGTCAGGACATTGATCATTGCATGATCAAATTCTTTCTCAGGTTGCTCAGAAAAAAAAATGGGCGAATTGCACTTTTGGTTCTACCTTCCATAGCACCAAGTCCGTTCGAAATGTTGGCAAGCTTGGTAATAAATCATGATGATAGTGCCTGAAACTTGACGACAAATTAATCAAAATCAATGTTATTTTGGAATAAGTTAAATAATTTCAGAATAATGATATAAAACGGAGGATAATTTGACTTTTTTAGAACTAATCACTTAATGACACTGTCTCCTTTTTTGGTGGCCCAGGTTCTAAAAGGGTTGCGTCACATATACTTCCCCTTAGAAACTTGCAGGGTCTCGCCAAAGTTTCAACACAATCACTCCTCCGCAAAAGACCTTCTGGGTCGTCGAAGTCTTGTAGTTCCTCTACTAGGTGGACGACCTCTATGGCGAATGGGTCTTACAAGAACTGGGTATTCATCACCTATGTATTTCGCAAGAGCTGATGAATGATAAGTTCCGACAGGTACCGTAAGAGTTTCTGTAGACGCCACCTGAGGTTGGCGATACTACCTTCAGGAAGACATAAGGTCTATCTCTTCTGGGTGCGAACTTAGAAGTGTAGAACTGTGATCCTTTGCTTAGCACATGTGAGTTAACCAAGACCTTTTCTCCAACATTGAATAGATGCTGTCTCCAAACCGTATTCGAATTGTTCACTCGTCTCTCTAACATCGGAAAAAATATTGGCAACAGTCTTCAATTTGGGTGTGATTTCGGAAATGAAGTTCTCATTGTCAACGATAGCTCGAAGATCATGTTCAACATCATGAGGGGTTCTCAACTCACGAGCAAAACATAAATAACCAGTAGACAAGTTTCATTGCAAATCTTACAGAAGGCAAGGCCTCTTTCCATTGCGTATGATCCTTTTCCACAAAAATTGCTAACTGGGTTTTTAGATATCTATTTCTCCTCTCTTCTGGGTTAGTTTGAGTAAAACCTAAGCAATAGCCACTTGCTGCATGACCCTAGAAACAAACTGATTATCAAACAACTCGATCCATTTAGTGGCGGTATTCTCAATAGCCAAAACCCACTTTTCACCGGTTTCTGCTTCTGGAAGTGGTTTAAATACATCCATGGCTAAAGTTTCAAACCGCTGTGCACAGGAGTTTGGATCAAACCTGTATGCTTAAGGTTTGTTGGCTTGTATCTTTGACATTCAATACATTCTTGGATGTGCTCTGTAATAACTTTTCTCATCGTCGACTAGTGATACCTCTAAGATATATCCGTTTCAAAGTTTTGTCAAAAATCTCCTTCTTTGTGAGAGATGATCGATATGGAGGCATCGCAATAGGAACGTCATAAGTGGTGGTGATTGTATACGGGCAAGCTTCTGTATACTTCCCGAAAAAAAACCCTGTTTTGATCCAGTATCGTTTGTGATGTCCGTTTTTGATCATTTGACAAAGTCGGCAACAATGTTTCTTGCAGCGTTTGACATTGATCTCTAGTATCAGGTATAATGGACAAAACACCGTTGGAATCAATAACTTCATTCTAGAGTGGCAATAAAACAAATGAGTTGTCATTGAAATAGTATGCTAGCCTTCTTGGCTATATTCAGAACAATGTCAAATTGTGATATAAAATCGACACCAACTAGGGTTTTGCTATCTTTGTAGGCTGGAATAGCAATCATATTCAGCTTTCTTTGGTCCTGTTCATAACTTCAATGGAATACTCAAATATCTTTGCCTTAACTTCTCGGGGTATTGCATCAGCAAATACTAGTTTTATTGACGCAGTACTGAACGAGTGGTGGATGGCATCTGAGTAATTCAACAACTCGGAACCTGCAATGCTCCGGAATCCACAAGAGCATATTCTGATTAATCTTCAATGAAAAGGGGTGTCATTTGTCTTGAAGATTGACAGTCCAAAAGTGTCAGTGAATTGGACAACTCACTGGGTTCAGCAGTAAGCATTTCAACACTTGAAACGGTGTTTGGCAGTGTATGTTTACATCTAGGACAATTGGAACGAATATATCCAGGCTTACCGCAATTGTAAGACGTTTCAACTGTGAATGACTGATTAGTAGATCGTCCTGTTTGAACAGAAGAAGCGGATGAGGTTTTCTCAACTGACTTGGCTTTGAATTTTTACAAACAGCTTGAACATGTCCATATGCTTTACAAAACGAACATCGGTCCCTTGGTTTCAAAGCATCACGTTGTATTCGGCAAGGCTGGCTTCGATTGTTCTACATTTATTGATCATTTCCGTGATGCCAAGGAAGTTTTTCTCTGATTCCATGGTAAAGGAGTCCATAAACCATTTCCAACTTGTGCTCATCTGACAAAGGCGTAGTTGTAGATAACTTTGAAAGCAGTGCACGCAAGATCCGTCGGTTCGTTAGTGCCATGTTCTTGAGAAAACAATTCTCCATAGATCTGATGTGCTGGTTTCTTAAAACCAAAAGCATGACGGAGGGCATTCAAAACTTCAGGCCGTAAGATGTTTTGTGTCTTGGTACCTTGCAACCATACTTCAGCTAGGCCCTCCTATAGTATGGGTTAACCTTTGACAGCATTCACATCACTGATGTTTAAACAGTCTTTGTAGATGGTGTAGATGTAGATGTATATGTTTGAGTGGGTGGCTCACGACAAAACCTGCTTAGGCCTTGTAGATGGTGATAGCATCTATAAAAGCTTCAGCGTCTTCGTCTGGCTTTGCAGAAAACCTTGGCCCGCATTTGGTAAAATCGGCAGCTTTGAGCCAAATTAGGTTGAGTTGCATTCTGGAACATATTCTCCATACCAGAAAGTAACGCTTGCAACTGTTCATTCGTTAAAACAACGGGGTCACCTATTTCATCTAAATTTATTTGGGACGATCAAAGATTATCACATCAACAGAAAAATCCAGATTAAAAGCAAATGATGTCGTAAAGCACTGAAAAGGAACGTATTAATTATAGAAACTTTACAATTCTGCAGTGGTGAACTCGAAACCTGGTTTGGTTGTCATATTGACATATATTGTGTTGCAAGAAATCCAACAAATTGTGGAAACAATAGATTGGAATGAACATTCACATGTAATAATGCAGTCAAACAGTTCACATAACACTATAAAATTCTTCAGTTTTATTATTCCGTCTATGGGGTTCACTCCAGTAGAAACTCCAGGCTTCAACGTTGGGTGCTAAATGTAGCAGGACAATGGTGGGAACCAATATCCATCTACACACAACACAGTTATTTTAGAATAAGTTTAATCATTTCAGTATAATGATATAAAAGGGAAGATCATTTGACTTTTTTAGAACTCATCACTTGATGACACTGTCCCCTTTTTTGATGGTCCAGGTTCTAAAAGGGTTGCGTTACAATGTATTTTCCAAAATATCGTTGGTCTTTGTCATTTTCAGACTTGACGTGAAAGGATGCAAACAACAAACTCTCACATCACATCCAACACGAAATCGCAGTTCTTCGAACGCCTTCCAACTCGCGCCGTACTCATCAACCAACAGAGGAATTCTCGAAAGAAGAACATCCACCACCCCAGCGGTATCAACCGTAAAAATTGGACGATCAGTGTCCAGAGAAAGCGTTCGGTCCATACATCATTGCACATGTCCTTGTCTCAATGCCCCGGTAAGTCCATCAATTTTAACTGACTGTTGCACGTACTTTTTGAATTCTTCTTCTAGTTGGATTTTTCTTCTTTCTTTTTATAGATAAGGTGGAAAATACAAATTGTAAATAATTTCGTCCTCAACGCAAGATCACGTACATTCAGTGTGTTAGCGCTATATATGCAAAAACACGACGAGGTTGTTTTTTACGGTGATGTCTAATTTAGTCCCTTTTTCCATTTTCTTTGTTTTTTTTTCGGGAGAGTTGGTGTGATTCAATTTAAAACTAGGCGTTTTTGCATACTATTCATTTTTCTGTTAAGTGCTGGAATATTGAGTGCGAAGCACAAAACACCGTCTACCTCTTCAAAACTTGATAACATAGCTGTTTATGGAGAACGGATTGTTTTTAAAATTTGATTAGAAGCGATTTGATTCAACACAAAGCCCAGATCATTATAGAAATGGAACACCTTGTACACTATTACACATTTAAATTCTCTCTATTTCAAGATTCATATCTTAATATTGTACTGAAACTTCCTAGCGAAAAGCTCTTTTGCAATTCAAATCCCTTGAAATCTGAACTCAAAGCATCCTTCTAAAAGATCAAGTGTGATTCGTGACAGAAAAAGGAATTTTTCCTCACATAGATCGGTTTATTATGATAGGCTTCATGACTAGAGCCACGAAAGATTGTCTTCTTGGCTTATATTATTTTTTATAAATGGCTTGTTTTACTTATATGCGATTAGGCATTTGAAGACTGCATCATGAAATTATAATATAATTCATGGTTACCACCAGAGCACCGATACTTTTACCAAATTAATATATTGCGCAGACGGATGTTCAATAGAAGACACTGAGCAATGAACATCGTCACTATAGTGATCAGCAAACGGTTTGCGCGGATAGGGCAGATAGACAAACAGACAAACATTAATTTTTGATATAAAGAGTGTTCAATAAAAAATACGATCAAGTCACCTATGGATTGCAATTGTTTCAAAAAACGTATGATTTGGCTAACATCGCAATTATAACATGACATCCACTTTCTAACCGTCACAGATGCCATGATGCCAAACCATACAAACTAGCCACGACCTACGTTCATGACAGAAAAAGAAATCCAGAGGTGACTTTTTATTGAACACTCGTTACTTTGACTAACATTCTAAACAAAATCTTTTATATATCTGTAGGGACCAATACTACCAATAGATTCTTTGCCAAAGCAACCTGAAGAACTAGAATAAAATTAAAGAAACTCAAAATTTTATGAGGTTATGTTAAAGGGGGAAAGAAGTTAGGAATGAAAGGTATGACATCAAAAATTCTTCCTTCGAACCAAAAGGTCTTCAAAATTGATCTTTGAATGAGAATGATGAATGTTGATGATTTAACGTTAGAAAGTCTTAAAAAATGACGACTTGTAAGGACTTCATAATCCTTTGAACATCAAATTTTCATCTAAAGTAAGGGGGCTTTGCCTTTGCTGATTTTTTCAAAAATCTCGAATTTGCCAAATTTGTTTTATTTATACAGGGAGAACCAGGTCAAGTCATTTAGAAAAAAAGACAAAAAAAAGAAAACTTTCATGAGAAGAATTTGTTCAATAATGTATCCTGACAGAGATATAGGGTATCAAAGTTTTGCGCAAAAAATTGTTTTCTAATAAACCTCTCCAGCGATTTTGAACAAATTCCACATACAGACTAATGAAGTGATATCTAACTGATAATCAAAACCATCAATGACATTTTTGGGTCGTGTAGAGATTAGATATTCACGATTTTTTTTTGATTTTGAAGAGGAGTTTCGTCACTATAGCACAATTTAAAGTTGAAAAAATGCGGGATGAACCACTTGAAAAAAAACTTTAAAAAACCGTTTCTCACTACAATCTAGCGCTAGGACTCCTTCACGTGGCAGCTTTGTCACAGGGTTCAATGCAATGTTGCCAAACATACATGATAGATAAATTATTCAGGGTGTTACTTAAGGGTATGTCATAATTCTAATGGGAAGTTCCTGGATAAATTTTAAGTCGAAAAGGTCATATAAACTTGGGTCTTGAAATGCTTGTTTTTTAAGATACAGGGTGTTAAAGATTTATCTTATTTTCAGTTTTTAATACATTTTCCAAAGACGGTTTGAGATATTGAACTGAATTTTGCCACAGGATATTATGGTATAGGAACAGACTTTTTCTTATTTTTATTTTTTTATTTGTATTTTATTTTATTTTATTTCATAAATTTTTTTTTAGACCCAAGTTTATATGACCTTTTCGACTTAAAATGTATCCAGGAACTCCCCCTTAAAATTATGACATACCATTAAGTAACACCCTGTATAGCTATCAAGGTACAAATACTGAAATTTGGATTTCTCAAAAATTTTCACAGCCTTTATCTCCAAAGCTGCACAGATTTGACTAAGAATTTAGCGTGAAATCTAAAACTAAAATGAAATAAAAAACAGGATGTTCCCTTTTTATTTAAATATTGGGTGCTGTGGACAGCTTTTGCGACACCCTTATAGATAATACTATCAAATTTAGAACATTTTGTACAAGACATGTTACTGCAGGGAGTGAAGATATAGTGATCGACTGTGTATATGAGAAGAACTGAGATTGAGAGTTTCAATGGTCTACAACTTGAAGAAATCAAAAATTCTGAAAAATATTAATTTTAAATAAAGAGGGTGTTTCCAAACCTCTCTGACAAGAGAAACTCACACTTCCTCAGTCTTAAGACGAAAATGTGGTTTAACATTTTTTTGAATGTCGCCTGGTTTTCGAAATACACAGTGTTATTATATTATGAATAATATTTGATGTTTTTTTTAGTTCAAAATGGAGACAAAGTGAATTACTGAAACCTTTTTTTATGTTTTCAACACCCTGTATTTCGAAAACGAGGCGACATCCAAAAAAAAACTAAACTAATACATTTTCGTCTTCAAATTTGATAAGGATTCTCCCCCTTTCTTTTGTCAGAAAGGAAACACCCTGTGTAATAGATATGCCGAAAATAGTTTTTTTTTCTACATCAATGTGGTTCGTTCATCAGCAATTTTCTTTTACGGAATAGATAAGAACTGAATTTTCGATTCCTTGGTCGAAACTTTGACATGCGGCCAAAGATAATGAAAATTGATCAAAATGTACTATCACTTATCAAATTCAGCGACGTTTGACCTAGATCACCCAGTATAGAAGGCTTCTAGAGCATTAGCTCTTTTTGGTCTTTCTCATCTGCTGATATATCTTAAGCGTATTTGAACACACTGGTGTTTGAAGTGAATAAAGCATACAAAGTAAAAAAAAAAACAATATTTATTGCAATTTTTTATTTTGCCTCAAATGCGGTACAAGACTTTCAATATCTATGCCAAGATATTCAACTGAATCAGACAAAAAAAATGGAAATTTGTTGATTTTTAATTTGTCCACGAAATTTTTTATTCACAATAAAATTTCGAGTCAACAGATGACTCCTGATCAAATTTCAAAATAATCACGTTCTCCATAAAGAAGAAAGAGATATGCACCCTGTATGTATAGGATATTATCGTCTAAATCCGGTAGCTTGGAATGAATATCTTGCATATTCCAAATGCATATTCGAATGACGCTTTATCCAAGATAAGACCTATTCCTGCATTTATTCTCACGCTTTCAAGTATAAGCGATGTTGTTTTATCTTTATAAATATACAAACGTCTTCATTCGGTATCGATGTATGAAATTTTCACTTTTTTAATCTTTCAACATCGACTTGTTCAGTATCCTTTAATATTTGAAACGTGCAAGACATAAATAGTTCATACATTGGTAAGAAGATTTTGAATATAGATTGCCAATACTTGTATGAAGTGAAAATTTGAAATATTTGATATATTGGCACTTGGCTGTGTTTGTCCAAGTATGTCGTCCCCTTCATGTAATATTTTTAAGTTGACAAGTGACGCTCAATGTAATATTTATCTTGAACGTAGACGTAAACAAAGCTTCATGCATATCAATTTTATTAGGAGCACGAAAAAAGAATCCTCTGAACTGTGCGCGAATTCCGAGTAAAATACTCTAGTCATGTTTGGGCTTTAAAATGGTAAATGCTGCGGTGGCATAAATTGAAATATTATTTAAAGATACGTTTTAGCATAAAATCCTTCAATAAGATGCCTTGAATATTGATTGCAAAAGCTCTGCTGCCTGGGAATAAAAATATTTTTGGCACAACAAATTGCATGACTAATATAATTGTTAATAAAGACATTCACTACACATTGAAACAATATTGATTTCAATTTCGATAATCTTCCTTTGTTTGATAGGTGATAGGTCTAATGAGTTTTTTATATTTAGTGCTAGATGAGTGCACAATATCTTATTATCAACTAACAGAAATGTAGTCTCAAAGCCTTTATAAAACTGGCACAGTAGACTCACTCCCCAACCTCACACTCTTCAGATCCCATGTCCCAGAGATGGCGTGTAATGTTTGAAATTTTGTATAGGTAGGTTGAAATTTCAACTCACTTTCTTTAGTCGATTCATTGTTGGAGGTTTTTATGAGCCAAACGGCCGTGAAAACCTCCAGACCATCATCAATGTACATTATTAATTATATCGATCTGGATGATAGGGATAAGTTTTCAAGTATGTTATTCAAATGATGGAGTTTAAATCCTAACCAAGGAAGCGGAACAAGCGAACTTCTCACTTCCAGTTCATATACTTTGCAAAAGTATGTTGATGTGCATATTCTGCAAATCTGGAAAATTATTTGAATATGAATATTTGATTGATTCCAGCTGGGAATAAATTGCTATCCACCAGATTAAAACAAAGTATCTATTGATATTCGTTTTTGAATAGTGAATCTTTGAATAGGGCGGAATTTACTCATTGTAGAAAAGCGAACTTTGACCAATCCAAACAATGGACAATGAATCTTTGATGAATGATCTCAATGAAGTATCAATCAACCGGCGTGAGATTAGCAACAAAGTCTGAAGATGGATAAAAGACCTGGGAGATAGGAAGATCCAAGCAACCATTCCTGAGAAATCGGTATTTATATAGGTAGCTAGAGGCTGCACCCCAGGAAAGAGACTTATTTTCTCTTCTCCATCCAAGGGTAGGTCAATGTAGCAATACTAGTTATTGACAAACTTGATCAGAACTGGTGCAGACAGTCCTGTGTATCGTAGAAATTTGGTAAAGGAAAATAAATCCTGAGAAAACCTTCCTGGTGAGCCAACTCAAACTCGTGTTCTCCGGACAAGAAATGTAGGTGCAAGCTCTCATGGAACTCACACCTACGAAAGTTGTTAATCGAGCCACAATGATGAGCAGTAGGCAGAATCGGGGGTTTAAATCCGCGTATGGTGCACTGACTCTACAATTCTGTGAGACGACAGGCAGCCACAGTACTGGCAAAAGTTCAGATGATAGCAGGCCTTTGTTTAGCTGGAGCCATGAAAACCACCCCAACGCTTGCTATGAAAGCAACGCTTCCTCCCTTTCCTATTTCCTTCCCTTTATCAAAATGGAAGCAAGAATGGAAGCATACTCAGCAACCTCAGAAGCTGGATCATCTCAGACCCCCAAGAGCATACCAAAATTACCAGCACTATCACAAGCTTCTCAACAACAGTGAGGAGTGATATGTAAAAAAAATACAATTCTCAACAACAGTGACGAGTGATATGTAAAAAAAATAGAATTCTCAACAACAGTGAGGAGTGATATGTGAAAAAAAAAATACAATCTCCAACATGCCTCTCAAAATCAAGCAGGAGTAGGAAGAGGGCACGATAGAACTCTTGCCTTACACAGCTAAGTTTGTGTTGCCAATCCAAATCAGTTCAGAACGGATTCGCATACACAGTCGATAACATATCACGATCCAGAAATCGGATACAGGCTGTTACAGAAGATACCCAACAATCAGACAGTGCAGTGCCAGGGCTTGAACCCAGAAAACTCTCAACCTTCTAAAAATCAGTGGATAAACGTATCATATCGACGTTAAACCCGTATAAATCCCGCTTCACTCATAGCGTACTCTGTCCCCTTCTTCGCGATACGCACGGTGGAAAAACGGTCTGATTTGAGACAAGCAAGAGCTGTGACAAGCGAATTACGCATGCGTCTTATGCAGTGCGATATTTGCAGCTAGAAAAACCTAGCTTAACTGATAGAAATGAATCGTAACAAAAAAATATTGACAATTCTCATTAGGAATAACGAAAAAACAAAGAGTCAAAAGAACAGAAACCAATAAACATAACATGTTACGGTTAGAAAGTGGAGGAGCAAGGAGATAAGCAAAGCAGATTTCCTCAGAAAAACACTTATTGTCAGGGAACTAGATTTGAACATCTTCGTACGTATACTGAGCAATGATGGGTTAGTGGAACCAAAATTAACGATATACATGAAAGTTATGGAACCATAGGCAAAACGATCATAACTCATCATCTTTTAGCACTCAAATTCAGATATTGGTGAATGATGATGAATGTTCTGGATATGCGAACTGCAAATTAAGTATTGAGAAAAGTCACTCAGATACAATGATTCTCTTGCGCATGCTAAAATAATTATAAATATTAAGTGACTAAAAAATCTGAAATGGTCAGGTTAACCTGCACACTCAACAAAAATAGATAAAAGTGCTTCTGGAAATTCGCTTGTGACGCTTCAATTCATTACATTCTCTCATGATAGTTCTGCTTCGGAACTGCTTTTTGTACATGTCACGTCGCCGTACTCTATTGTGTGAAAAATGTTTATTCTAAATGAATAATAATTTCCTAGTTTTTTCACTCAAATGATTACAACTTTATTGGCATAACCAATGTATGCTTCTTCTTGTTCTGTAGACTTTACTTGTATAGCACAGCATCATTTTATAGATGTTACTCACAAATTCTGCACTCTTCCACATTATTTCTTTTTCACCCTCACGTTTTTTGTACCAATTCTGAACAACGAATCTGGTTATTTAAATAGCATTCATGATTAGCCCATTGAAATTGCTTCAGTTGAAGACGACGGACTAAACTCAAGGCAATCCATTCCACTCGACTACGAATAACACATACACTAACTTTCTGCTAACACTCAATTCAGGATAAGGGGCTATTGAATTTGGATTGCTTTGATACTAGTTGAACTGGTACAGAAAATACCTAGAATCATCATTATCATAACCTCTGGAATAATGGACAAAATTTCACTATCTCATCGCACATAATATCATGATCGACACTAAGACACTCATCATTAAATGCCGCTTGAGATGTTTGTGCCTAAGCTGATAAACTAGAATTGTGTAGTGAAACCTTAATTTGATTGCTTGTAAAGGAATTTGACTCAATGTTCAGGCTAGTTTGAATAGCTTCGAGTCAAAATTCTGTAGAATCATTCGATTGTCCAGGTCTAGAACTGAGTAAGCTAATTTCAAAGGGCTAAGCTTTGTACGGAATGTGATTGCCAGCAAAAATTGACCGCACACGTGAATGGCATTCCAGGTGTCATGCAGCTCCTGTCCAGGTCCGGCAGCTTCAGCGGCCCTCGTAACCACCTTGTCTACATTCTCTACATTAGCAGGTGATTTTGGAGGATCGAGGATAATCAGACAAAGCTCGCAACCTGAAGCTTCAGCGGTTCCGTATTGCGGACCTAGCTGTGTGCATCACGTCAATCAAGCTCATCCTTCGACTTCCCTTAGACAACTAAGAGACCATGACAGCTCTGGAGGTATCGCCGGCATTGCTGCTGACTCTCTCAGAATTAATGGCGCCATGCGAAATTTCCGACAGGTATGAAAGATGACGGGCCTATTTCACTACAAGGAACTTCTAGTCAACTCGTCCCATTAGTAAATTTTGAAGTAAAGTAAAGGATGCTAATCTTTTTGCGCTATGGTTTATATCGTAATATCGTTGTTCTCAAGCCGGTCAATAACATTCATATCTAACTAAATTAGGACGGGTTGATGATCGTGAATGATCATCAGCTCATATGTCTTTGTGCCAGAAAGTGAACTAAATGTCATCATGATATGACTGATGACCTCATTCTCACAACTTTGTCTCGGCGTTCTATATTGATTGTTTTCAAAATTTGTCAAACGTAACTGTTCAAACTGCTATGTCAAAGGAATGGACCTAATTTAATTTCATACTGAGTGATTCCTGTAAGTGGGACATGCTTTCGGGAAATGATGAGAGACATCGAAATATCAATTTTGCTATAGCACACTATGGGTCGGAAATGCCTCTACGCAAGATACAGGGTGAATCACATCTACTCCACTGGTCGATACTAAAACCTCTTCTTTTCACATTTGAAGAATTCCTGTTGGGTAGATGAAATTTTCGTAAGCCTAGTCGATCGTTTGTCATTTTTGAGATTGCCAAATGTGTCAGGTTTGGAGATAACATGAAGTCTCCAAGCTGGTTGTGGTCAGATCGTGTAGATTTTTTTTTCACTAGGTAGTGTTTCTTCTGTGATTGATAGCACCTTCCTCATGGTCCATGTCATCCGATTTTTCTATTGAAAGCAGTCCACTCTCCAGGCTGAGGTCTTCAGTAGCCCAGGTTGGCAACAAGTATTCGGCCATTGCTTTGATCAACTCCAGCTGTCTCTCATGAATCTTAAACTTTCTGGCCATTGAGGTATAGAGACATGGAGGTTTCTAGTGACATGTCCTTTTTGGATGACCTGATCTTTTTCACTTCAGCCTCCTGATCATTTTGATGATTTGATACCGGGCAAAACGGTTGAAATGAACAACCCTTAATTCCTCCTGCGGTGGCTTTCTGATCTCATACGGACCCCCGCAACTTTGCAGTTTTGAGAAGAAACCACGTCACCTCTGTTGGTTTAACAGCCAAACCAAATCCAAAACTTGGAATCCGCCTTCCGCAGCATCAACCTGGCAAGCCTCCTTTTGTCACTCTTCAAGTTACTTCGCGGGATATTGTTCCTCCATCTTTTGCTAGCGTGCGGGAAGCTTGAGGGACTGCTTCATCATATCGAGTTCCAGGGCTCTGGCCAGTGCATAAACAAGTCTTTCGGGACGATAAAGTATCAGGGACTGCCTTCTCACTGGTGTTGCCACATCTAACTTGACATATTTCAATTTGGATAAAGTCATATTCTTGCTTATTTTGGATATAATTTAGTGTGAAAAATTGGGAGTATGGATATATTGAGCGTGTAGAGATACTTAAAACAAAAACTGGTCATTTTTGGGGTGGTATTCGACTCATTCAAATTGACTTAGCGAAAAGTTATGAGAAATACACAACTATAGGGAAGAGCTGTTTTGAAAGCCACACATTAACACTTTGTCAGGAATGGACTCTTTCATGATGAGCTTCATCAAACAAGATCCCGAAATAAGGGAGACTGATGAACTGCTAATATAAAAACAATCACGTAGGTACGTTGAGATCATCTTCACAATATTAACCCCAAAAAATAAGACAATGGGGCGGGCGTTCTTCTCATCTCCTTCAGTGCTTTATCATTTTCGTCATGATGATCTATTTTTCAACCCTCCGTACATAATTCTCGAGTATCCAATAATAAAACACCAACAAAAGTTTAAACAATCTGAATATTCCATACAGCAGATCCACGTGTGTTTTGAAGCAATCATCTTCACTGTGTAAGAGTTAGCCGTGTGACGTTACGCCGAAATAAATCACAATATGGATAGGCAGGGCCAGGCGCAATTTTAAATTATTTAGTATCACATTTGAGAGACGTTTGTTGATTGTTCAAACATTGGCATCAATAGGGGAGGGTCAACCTTGATGAGACGGAAAAATTTGATGTCATCCATTTGCTGATGATGAAGGATAATATACATTATGTGTAGGAGGAAGAAATCCTCAGAGATATATATTTTTTAATAATAGAAAAGTTGTCTTATGTATAGAACAGCTCTCAAACACATCCCAAGTATACGAACACAAGTATAGCTGAAATTCAAGGGACATCAGCCTGAATTAATAAGTATCACAGAAATCAATTTCAAGTTTAGAATAAAAATTCAATCTATTCAACACTCAGGGAAGTTGGGGTTCTAAGTGATATCAGCTTGATCTGAAAATATGAGATATCCGTTAACAAAAAGTGTCTGAAGGTGGCCCTAGGAACTTGTCTCAAGGTTATTCGTTCAAACATTGTCTGCATTATTCACATTCAACACTTTTTTGTCACTCTCTCAGCGTCAAACTCGAAGTGATTTTTCATTTGTCAAGTTGATATAATATGACACATACCATTTTCAATTGAAATCGGCAGTTTGCAACATGCTGGTTACTTTTCACAGGCCTCGCTTGAAAATCTGTGTAACTGCTTATGACATAGAGAGTATGTGTACTAATGATTCAGAGATTGGCACAACACTATCTATATCTAAATATCGGGGTGTTTCATTGTGGCCCCTATCTCAAGGTTGCCCACTCTCCCCAACTTCGTAATTTAAATTTTGTTCCTATTCCCAACAAATTTGGATATTGATCATTGCCCTGAACACCAATTAAAAAAAAAATACCTGACATACCTAATTGAGAGATTTTGGCTTACATGTAAAATACGTATAACGAAAAAATGATTGTATCAGATTCAAAAAAGAAATTGGAATATGTTTACTATAAATCATGGCCACTAAGATGCCGCTTCCGCTAAAAATGTGTTTGTTTTAAGGATTGAGAAAGCAGCCCTGAGTCCAAATTAGTATTTCTCATGCACGACAAAAAATATAGTTATAGGTACAGTTTGCATACATACCAACCACTTTAGTTCTCCACTTTCAGAATCCGTGGATATCTTCAAATCTCAGTCACTACTTTCTAGGTTGTTTTTCAAAACGTAAACTTCATTATATTTCTGATTATTGGTTTCAGAAAGAAATGTCCTTCGGTTGTTTTCCACCACAGTTTGATCATCAATCTGTCGACTGAAACATTCTGTGAAGATTTTTTTTCTGATCTTTTATTTTTGATTTCAACTCCCTCCTTTGCCTTCACTTAGATATTCATCAGCTACGACTTGATCTAGTTGTGACTTATTACTTTCTATGAGCGATATCTTGGTAATTCTGAAATAATATAGTTAGTTAGTCAAATATGTGACTCTATCGCGGTTTTATCTTGAAGAGAAAGAGAGATTTCTATGGAATGCATTAGTCTTTCATTACATTCCCAATTCTATTGGACCCTAAATTCAAAGGTCATTTTCCTCCCAAGTTCATCTGATTGGGGATCAACAACTGAAGAAAATAGTTAAACTTCAGATGAATAGATTGCTTGCAAGATTGTACGATCGCAAACAGACACTTTTTTAAATAGATTATTTCCGCTTCAAGTATCTGTAGTATACACTTCTGCAACAATTCGTGGAACAGTCAGCTATTTCGGAAATTTTGCACAATTCAGAAAAACTCCCGATATTAAAGTTTAGGGTTTTGAGAAATCTATTGAACTGGAAATCTTACAATTATACAAGGTGTCCCAGAAAGTCGGGGTATTTTTTTTGTTAATGGAATCCTTTTCAAACGCATTCCTTGATTCTAATCCCATTAGTTTTCTTCAAGACCTACAACTTCTATATTGGAAGCTTTTTTGTATTGTGCACAATTTCGGAAATGACTGTTCCGTGACTTTTTACACACAGAGTATACTGACTGACAACAAAAATTATAAACACCCATAGGTTTATTCGTTTTTTTAAATTACTGGTACACATGCTAAGTGTCCCTTTCTTGACAAATTCTCAGAAGTAAAGCTCAATTAGACCACATACTGACAAAATTGGTTCAAAATTGTGTTGACGGCCCACGATTCATTTATGCACTCGTTTTTACGCCTACGCTTGGTTCTAATGAGGTTATCGATGTCTTCTAGGGATACCTTATTCCAGGCTACTTGCACCTTTTGAGAGAGTGCTACTGAGGTTAGTGGAGGGTGCTGAGAACTCAATAGCTTGCGTCTAATCGTTCAATAGGAAATGGATTGGGTAGTGTGAAAGTGTGGTACCACATGGTTCGACCACTTCCTCGTCCGGTTGTGATGTTGCCTCTATTGAAAACTAGTGGAGACCTGCTTTCATGAGCTCACTGTAGTTGACCATGATGATTCATGTCAAATTATGGATCATGTTTTTCACCACATCACCTTCTCACCCTTGCCCGACCATCATCCATCCACAGACAGATGTGGGGCTCAATACTCTCCACGCTCGTTCAAACTGCACTACACATCTATAAAATTCTTTAATCAAAAGACCGTCTTCACGCCACCACAATTCAACCCCTTTCAAACCTACTAAGCAGAAAAACCTGACAAATTCTACGCACTTCTGGCGTTTTGTTACAATTCAACCGTGTATGTAGACTTTCGAGAAATAAATGCTTCTTTATCACTAATCGCATATTCTTCGTAGAAAAATACCTGGACATGTAAGAAATATATTTAATCGGATAAACAAAATAATGTATGTATGTCTACCTTTTTGTGTCAGTCAGTATATCAACTTCTTGTTCTAAACAAGTTCGGAGGTTTAATAGATACGGGTGTCTTTATTCATCCTTTCTCCGTCCATAGATTTTTTTTGGATTCCTCTTTGTTAGTTTTTTGAAAGATTTTCAACATGCACGTGATTTCACAAAGAAATTCATCCCTACTTGGGGTGAAACATTCTCATTGAGTTGATGTGTAACACAAACTTTCCAAGATTTCCAGAACATGGCTAAAATAGCCTTGAGAGAGTGATGCTGTTGTTGTTGGCTCACCATTGTGTTGCCACTATACTGCCGGTCTAAACCAGTTCTGCCCCTACAAC
Organism: Orchestes rusci; assembly: GCA_958502075.1. Taxonomy (NCBI): domain Eukaryota; kingdom Metazoa; phylum Arthropoda; class Insecta; order Coleoptera; family Curculionidae; genus Orchestes; species Orchestes rusci. Next base: position 15,856,139 of record OY293303.1, read on the forward strand.
TTGGTCCAGTAGCAAGTTCTTCATGGAAGAGTGGTACCTCACCATGTGTTGCATAAAAAATGTCGTATCTTCTGTGAGCCGAGTTTCACAGTATAAGATGATGTGTTAGGCAATTCCGTGCTCTTCACCACATAGTCTGCAGGTTAATGAACCATCATAGGCACCAAGCCTCTGCCTGCAGTTGGCAGTGCATCGTCAGCAGCTCTACCACATAGTTATGATAGTACTAAGATTTCACGTTTTCTCAGAAACTGGTTTGTATAACTCACATTGCAAGCTGGTGGTTATTATTCTAGAAGGTTATTTTCAAATAGAGATCCTGACGAATTCGTCGAAGACTCCTTACCTGTAAGTTTTTTTTGTCTGGTTTATTTTTTGTCGGTCTATTTCTACAACCATCAGGGCTAATCACCGACGTCAGGGGATTTGTCCCACCCTATTTGGTAATTTTGCCGAATCCCTCTTTGTAGAGGATATGGTTTTTGCCAATATTCATGAGACGAGACCAACAGTTGAACGTCTCTTCCGAAGGACGGAGCACCTCTGAAAACCAAATCCCAAATTTTAAAGTCGACGTTGGCCGGTCCGGGATTCATGTGATCATGTGATCATGTGACCAGACGAGTGAGTAGTCGATGCACTAACCACTGCGCTCCGCCGTCGATGCTTGTTAGTTTTGATTTGATCTTTCCAGGGATTTTTTCGATTTGGCGATTCGGGGTCCATAGTTCTCGTAAACCAACCGCGTGCCAAATTTTACAATAAGAGATCAGACAAAACTGACAGAGAAATGATGGATTGAATAAGATGTGAAATGAGATAAACATCTCTATGATCTTTGTCAGGAATACTTGAACGAATAAAAAAAACAAAGTAATTCATATCTTTATAAAAATCTAAATATTTAAATGAGAAACTACAGGAATATCTACATGATTCTTTATCAACGAGAGATGGTTTCCCATTGTAGTTATATTTATGGAACCAGTTTTTGAATCTTATCAGCACGAGTGGCTATTTTCCATGCCATTTCAAGGAATCGTGTTGATCTTCCAGGCTTCCAGCTAAAAATGTAAATTATTTCCACAAGTGAAACTATACAGATAATGTTTAATGTGATGATTCTTTACGCCCGTTGGGAAAACGAGAATCCGTCACGATATAATGAGGTTATGACCGTTGCTATGACAAAGGAAATATTTGTTGTGAGGTAGTTGATTAGATCCATGATAATAACAGTTATGATGATATTATGTAATAGAGATACGAAGTTCTCTGATCACTTCTATTTCTATTTAATCCCAATAGATCTGTGAAGTTATTTATGTGTATTTCACAATATTTTTCCAAATTTCCTAAATCTTCTATTCTCCAATCCAATATCCATTGTTTTCAAATTTGGAAAGATTTCATCTGAGAAATGGTTTCGACGTTGCTATTGCAGAACACAAGGACTAGAACTGGTGGCTAACTCTCGATTTTCTTCTCATGTTGTTCCCTGGCTCGGAATTTCAGTATTCAAAATAATAATTAATAGGTCTGGTCCCATATCGCCGTTGACAAGAAAGTTATATATAGAAAAAAATAAGTGGATGAAAAGTTCAATACTTTCCTGAATACTGAAAATTGATGATCTCAACGAATTTCTCATAATGTCATTGTAATGTCACACCAGAATATTTTGAAAAATGTAATCGAGGCGTAATGAATAAGAATGAATGATCGTGATGTTCTTATTCAAAATAGAAGCATCTTAAATTTTATTGGTTAGAATGATTGCGCTTATCACCATCCTGATATTCCAACTTCCTAATATACTTTGTGAAAAAATCAATCTAAAACCAATTTTTAAAAAGTCAACAGCTAGAACTTGGCGCGACATGAATAATTCAGCTGAAATTGTATTGAAAAAAAGTTTTTCATTGAAAATCCTCATAACCCCGAAATAATAGATTTTTTCAGAACTTGATCCTTGGTTCACTTTGCTTGTTTGGCGTAGTTTCCAGACATTATCTACCGAATTAGGGATCCTTCTATATAAAATGAATAAATACACAAATATCGTCTTTATTGAATGATAAGAAGTGAGGAGAGGTGAGATTTCTTATGTTCTAGAACAAGATCAAACTTGCGGCTAGTGTCGCGGAGTTTTCGCAATATCTGGAATATATTCACGAGGATCAAATCAAAATACAAGTAAGTTCTCCAGTAAGTTACTCCAGATGAGTGAATATAATGCTGTTATATCCTATCATTCCTATTCCCTAAAATGATAAGATTAGCAATCTTTACTTTACTTCGAACTTTACAAAAGTTATTGTATTTCATTGCAACCTGAATTCATTATTTATTTAACAAATATGTGTCAATAGTCATTCCATATAAATTGTACTCAACTCAACTATCCACATTACACATCACTTTCCATTTAAGTATGATATTTTAACCTACCTAAGTGACTGTAGTGAACTTACGTTGCTTATTTTCTGATTCCAAATGGGTAGAATAATGTGAGACGGGGAACTTATTTAATGAAACAAACATTATTCGTAAGATTGTTACCACTTTAAGGGCAATCAACATGCAAATCAGAGTGTCCCAATCAAGATGGATACAAGATACAAGTAGATATCAATGTTTTTTATTGACCTTTTTTTTTTTTATTTTTGGTATCAGGAGGATGCTCACATTTTTCTAACAGGAGTTTCTAGAGTGAACTTCCTTCAGGACATATTTGATAATGGATCCAGGAGATGGTGTCAAATGGCCATCATCCAAAATAGTCAACTGCGGACTTATTCAAAAATTGCTAAAAGGTATCATCAACAATGAAATTCTTAAATATAAGTTCACGAACCATAATAACGACACCACGAAATTAGCAACCAGCTCGTAACTACAATCTCATAAATATATCTGAGATAGTCTCCATTATTGAGTATGGTACCTTGTCCGGAAACTAAATAATCTGCAATATAATTCTCAACCAGGAACATTGGAACAGTTATTGAGTAAAGAATCGAATAACTCATGAATACAAACTTTACGACAAGAAAAAAAAATACGGTGATTTGATCGAAAATATTAGAGTTCTTGTGCCTTTTACGCTACCATAATACGATAACGTTATGAACACGATATTTAAATTTTTATTTGAGAGGTTTGCTGGGCAAATCACCTAATCCGCCATTTTAATTAGTCTCGAGTGCTGTAACGTGTTTTTTTTTATTTCTTTGTCCGCCTTTAGACTGTTACATTTTATTTTCGTCTCAGGAAATGTAACATAAAATAATGAATTCAATTTAGCAATTCTTTTGTTGATGAAAAAACTTTCTTCTAAAACTTTCAATTTTTTTGACTGGGGGCTCATTTTATTGCACACTCACTTTCTAACGATTATTTTTAACAGGACTTCCAGCGTTTCGAGCTTGAACGTTTATTTCAGGTAATGGAACTTTGTACCAAGTTTTATTTTGACCCGATAAAAAATTTCCGAAATATATCAATAACTAGAAAAAAAAAAGATCTTTGAGTGCCGGTGACTCGAAAAATATTGAGATTTTGAAATTATATGACTTGCCAACATTATTTTGTCACAAACAATGCCCCATCTAAGTTTCTGGACGTTATTCCGGGACAACTTGTATGGTTGAAGATAACTTGAAATGATCTATTTTTGGAAAGCCCTCGGTCACGATGATCAATAGTTTAAATAAATTATCAACAAGGTTCTTATGATCTAGTTGCTGGTCCAGTTGCGTCGTGGAATGTTTCATTATATCACAGGTCTCGATTCGTAAATACATAAATGTGAATATATAAATGAAGTATCCCCGCGAAGCGCAGGCCACACACTTTAAAGCAAAAAATCCGGCAATCCTAGGTATTCTCCCGCACCGCGCAATGCTGTAAGCAACTCATTCTTTTGCAGTGTGTCGGCCACACCGCACGTGTTTCGCATTTTTTCTTTTCCCCACGTGTTATTAATTATTTTTCATGGTTACGTCCATGAAAACAATGCCCAAAAGAAGGCATAGTGCAAGTGAGGTAAACAAAAAATTGGAAATTCCTAAGAAGAAGCTCTTTAAGTTAGAGAAACAACATCGCCATGTTCAAAGGACACCTTCCTCGTCCAATACATCTGTTCCAAGCCGCTCTGTGTCGTCGTCGAGAAGTGCGTCGCCGGATCCCAGATGTTTTTTGGGTCGTAAAAGGCGGCGGATGGTTCATTTTTCATCGGACGATGATTCACCCACTGGTAAGTCCGGTTGTAATGTTTAATGTTGCGTTTTAAATGCCTACTAGTAATAGTAGAGGAGATTTGTGCTTGTGCATTCCCTTTTTGGTTCCTACTTCCGAGTAGAGATTTTTGTTCCGAAATTGATCCTGCATCTAACATGAATGATAATTTCCTACTAAGAGTAGAGAGAGTGAATCACATCTGAGTGTTTTCTTTTCGTACATTCTCACAGACTGTTTTCCTACTCTTTCTAGTAGAGGGTGGTAAGAACATAAAAGTTCCTAATTAACACCTTGACCTTCATCTGTAATGCCTACTTGTGTAAGTAGAGGAAAAAATGAGTGATTTGATCAATTTTTCCTTGACGTTTGCCCTTGTTGTAGTTGCTACGTTTAATTCCTGCTTTCCTTTTCCCAGAGGGAGAAGAGGTGCAGAGGGGCATCAGCTCTCAGGGTAATGACAACATCGTATCGGATCCCCCGCTGGATGAAAACTTTTTGTCCTTGTTGGGTGGGGTCCGATGTCCTTCAAAAACAGGCTGAGGGACCAAGAATTCAGAACGATTTGGCAGATAGATGGAGAGCCATCTTGATTCAGGGACTTGATGATGAGGAAAGAGAACGGCTTATCAATGACTACCCCATTCCCAAGAATTGTCAGGAGCTAAAGCCGCCAGCGGTCAATCTCATAGTATCAGCCGCAATTAATGAGCCTACGATTCGGAGGGATAATAGGTTGTGTTGTACACAATCCCAGATTGGAGCTGCAGCTTCAGCGATTGGCTTATGTCTCTCTAGCCTCCTGAAAGAGAAGAAGGAGGAGAACAAAGGAATCATAAAACAGATGAGTGATGCTGGTCGTCTTATGGTCGACTTATTTCACGGTCAGTCACAGTCTAGGAGGGATATGGTACTTTTAAATATTAACCGTGATTTAAAAGAACCATTAGAAAAATCAGGGATCTCTTCTTGGCTTTTTGGAGATCATTTAGAAGACGGCATCAAGTCCACACAAACCCTTCGGAAATCCAGTGAGGAACTGAAGGCTGCTGCATCAAAGGTGAAGAGGACATTTAAACCTCTAAACATGAAGGGTCTGCCCCGAACCAAGAGCGGGTTCTCTCGAGGCAGACAGCCTGGTCATGTCCCATCTTACAACCCGCAATACCAGTACCGCAACCAGCACAACAGGTCAAATTACCAGCGCCGGCAGCTGGACAAGAGGGATCGCCGGACACAGCCGAACAAACGCCAATAAAGGTTGGTAGAATCGCTGGCAGATTAGGTGAATTTTTTCATGAATGGAAAAAGGTCACTTCGTACTCGACAATGTTGTCCTTCGTAAAAGGTTTCAATATTCCGTTTCTGTCCAAGCCTTACCAAAGTTTTGTACCTAGAGAACCAAATTGGTCCTCTGCAAATAGAAGGGAAGTTAGCAAATCAATTCAAAGGTTATTAGACATGGGAGTAATCTCGAAATCAGCATACTGTAGTGATCAGTTTATTCCAAATATTTTCCTGACACCAAAGAAGGATGGTTCCTAAAGACTGATACTAAATTTAAAAGCTCTGATTACGTTTGTCGAAAATAAGCATTTCAAGTTAGAAGATCACAAAACCGTTTCTCGTTTAGTTAAAGCTAATTGTTTCATGTCGACTATCGATCTCAAGGATGCTTATTTTTTGGTTTCGGTTGAGAAGAAACACAGAAGATATTTGCGATTCAGATTTCAGAATAACCTTTATGAATTCAATTACCTACCTTTTGGTTTATGTTGTGCTCCGTGGGCATTTACTAAATTACTTAAACCCGTCTTAGCATTTTCAAGAGGAGAAGGTTTTACTTCAAATTTATATTTGGATGATTTTTTACTTTTTGAGGACACTTCTGATAAATGTCGAATGAATGTTGAAAGGACAGTAGGCATTCTGGAAAAAACTAGGGTTTGTTATAAATTACGCCAAGAGCTCCCTGACTCCAACACAGAATGTCAAATATTTGGGTTTTTTTGTATAACTCGGTAAAAATGACTATTTCACATCCCACTGAAAAACGGGCGAGGATGCTAAAGATGCTAGATAGTTTTCAATTTAGAACGAAGTGCACCATCAGGGATTTCGCGATGTTTGTTGGTACTCTAAACAACTATGTGTTGCAAACACCCTCAAGGTTTATTTGCAAAAAACGAGACAACTGAGGGGTCCTCATGCTAATAATTTGTTAAGTTCATTTAAGAAACCACATAAAAATGTCTCAACACAATCAATCTCCCGTTGGGTGAAGTTAATACTGCACAAATCTGGGATAGATACTAAGGTTTTTAGTGCTCATAGCACTAGGTATGCTTCGACATCGGCTGCGGCGGCTAAGGGTGTCTGCATTGATACAATTAGGCGCTCGGCTGGCTGGTCGGAAAAGTCGCACACTCTTGCTAATTTTTACAATAGACCTATCAAGAAAAATGTTTTTGTTCATGAGCTTTTTGGAGATAGATAGAATATCATATTTTATTTGTTTTGGTATTTTTACCAGAGTGTTGTATTGCGTTTATGTTTTGGCACATTAGGTTTTTGTGTCTCATTAGAATGTTACTTTCATGGTTCAGGTACGTGTTTGTATAATCAAACCAAAATGAAAATTACATACTAAAATACAAGCTGTGTGTTTTTTTGTTATTTCTATTTTGACTTCGTTGAGAGGTTATCATCTTTAAAAAAAAAAAAAAAAAATTGTAGTTGCTTTAAACATCTACATTTATGTATTTACGAATCGAGACCTGTGATATAATTAATAGATCAAACGAACTTACCTTAAGTGAAGTTCGATCTAAATTATATTCAGGTCTCGATGAAGTAAATACAACCCACCCAACCCATTTCGTTACCTTTTTTTTTCCCCGTATTTATCCAAAATCTTTTTTTTCATAACTTTAAAGATAATGAGTTGCTTACAGCGGGGTGCGGGAGAATACCTAGGATTGCCGGATTTTTTGCTTTACAGTGTGTGGCCTGCGTTCCGCGGAGATACTACATCTATATGTATATTTACATTTATGTATTTACTTCATCGAGACCTGAATATAATTTAGATCGAACTTCACTTAAGGTAAGTTCGTTTGATCTATTGATCATTGTTCATACAGATCGGAAAAAGTTTTTTACCTCCCCTCGCAGTATACAAGTTTAAAGATTTTGATTTTTTTTGTTACTGTATTTCATGCTGCTTCATTGTACCATTTGATATGTTCAGAATAGATTAAAAAAATACGATAAAAAATAAATCTAAACACTTTCTGTGCGGTGCATTTCAAGGTTGAGAATGTTCAATTACAATCTATTGTAGCAATCTTTATAAAAATCGGCACTCATAGAAGTAAATTGAATGATGACTATTCGATTTTGGTCAGATAATGTCCTTGAAGTAGGTAGTTTACCCTTGAAAAAAAGAAAATGGAACTGACAGGGTTATACAACAAAGGGTGAACACCCTTGTAATTTTTGTTTTATAGAATAGTTTGCAAAACGGTAAATATAAGTTGTGGGGATTTTGGTGAAAAATAAGGGACATTTACAGAAAAACAATTTAGCATCTAATAATGGTGTTCCGTGATCACTCAATACCTGCTTATTATTAACTTTAGAGAAAGAAAACCTTCTACGAATTTTGATTAGAATTTGATGTAGAATTCAAAACTCCAATAATAAATAGGGTAGTGCATTTGAAATTAACAAGAAAGTTGATGTTTTAAACCATATTTCTTTTATTCGATGCTCAGTGGTTTTTCTGTATAAATGTTTCTAATTCCTCACCTAAATTCAAACAACTTTTTCATTTGCCGTTTCTATATGAAGAAATTATGAAAGTGTTTATCCGTTGGTCCGTTGGTCAACCCTGTACGTCTATAAGGTCTAGTTCTTGTTACCCTGTGGAAAATGTGCACATTATACCACACCTTGAAACCAAAAATGTGAAAAAAAACAACCAACATATTGACCTCTAAATATCTCAAGTAGAAGACCCTGTATATACTCAATTAGAATTTCCAATTATGGAATTTCGCTCCCATCATTATGAAATTAAGGTATAAAATTTAACGACCCGCTATCAAATAAGCGTGGTTGAAAATATCGATTTAACTGTGAGTAAACACAATAATTCGCAAACAAAGCAATAAATTACATTTATCTTCAACATCTATGCATTGGGACAGACGTAAAAGTCAGTCATTACGTGAGACTTCACTATAATTTATATTTTCAGCGCTTTATGGTAACCACTCACTGTTTACATACATTAGCCACTTCCATTCACTGAAAAGGTTTTCTTGGGCGCTTACTTGTCAAGGGAAACAACAACCCCTGTTTACAATTTTAAAAATTTATGTTATTTGAATTACCTTGAAATAGAAATTATATAATAAGATATTCAACGTTGAAGTATCCACATATTACAGATTGAAGTCTTTTTTTTACGGGGGGTCGGAATGATTGAAAGGCAATATAAGCTTTGGTCAAGAAAATTTCTCTTCGCTTGTCAGCACGCACTTACATCTGATTAATTCGAAATGTTTCCCAAGTCCTGTTTTTGTGAAAAATCACGCAGTGAAAGAGAATTAATCACGTACATTATTTATCTGTGACCAAGAACACTTGGCATTGTTATAAATTGGCAAGAATAATTACGGTTTGTCCAAATCAGTATTTGGACACAATTTCTTATCCAATTCATGTGTACAGGGTTGCTCAATTTGTTGTACTTCACAGAATCTTGATAATGAGAAGTACCAAAACACTGAGAAGGACGCCCTTCCATCCACTACTACTGAACAGAGAGTGAATTCACTTTTCAAACAACTGCTTTTTATAATAACAACATATTATTTCAAAGTAACTTCTGAAACAAGACAAACTTGGAATTTGCACTTTGTTGAGCTTGGAACTTATATTCTTGGTTATAATCTCATGAATTTTATCATTCCCATAGAACATGAATGAACAAATTATACGGAGCGTCAGAAAATTACTGAACCAAGTCTGAGCCGTCCAAAAGATACTTCATAAAGGTGTCAACAAACTGTAAAAATCTCATATAATTTTTAAATATAAATTAATATGAGCATAGAAGAAGCATTTCTGGACGTAATTTCGTTGGGACAAACAGCGTTCGCGGTGTTGCGTGATTTGGTTGGAGTCTCGTTAGCATCCATGTCCATAGACCACTGCTGCCCAAGCGTTGATTCGCGCAACGTTTTCCCCGAACGGCCTCCCGTTCCTGTGGAGTTGCAGGTGCTGAACAAGTCCAACCTGGTCGTTGCTTCAGCTCTTTCTCTCTAGTCGCAAGACTAGACAACGTGCTGAGTTCCACTATTTCCTCCTCGCTTAAGGAAACATGGTACTATTCTATCATTTTCCCATGAACCTTCCTCTCATCGATCGCTTCCACTCGGTCCCTGCCAGATAGGTGGACGTCCCTCTCAAAACTTCACGGAGGAGCGTCCTATGCCTAAACGTCCACCTCGGCCTGAAGTCGATCGATGTCCGCTGTTTGCTTTTTATATTTGATAAGCCCATGGTTCACTTTCCTGGGCTGGAGATAGTCATCCCTTCCTTCTCCTTCTCAGGATGGCTGGCTGAGCCGTCAAAACGCGCCGCTCCAACCAAATTAGTTTTATTAAAAATGCATTGTAGCAGTGCAATTCCACCTCTAGAAGTTTATAACAGAACTCTCGTAACATCCTGTGTACTGAAAGTATAATATCAGTGCAAGATCCCCTTAAATGTAAGGCAAAAAACTCCTCTTTCGCAGTCTGCTCACAGCATCATACAAAAGCCGCCGTTAAAAAAAATAACGTTATCTTTCAGGATCTCACCAGGGGCAAAAATATACAAAAATCCAACTCGTGCAATCTTTATTCGATTAAAACACGACTTTTCGTGACAATTTTATGTGATATGATTGAGCTGCCCGAAATAAAACCTTTTTTTTTTTCTTCTCCGTTGGGTTTTTTTTTGTGGACAAAAGCTCAAGCTAACCAAATTCTAATCAATAGTTCAAGTGAACATTCATTTTATTGGATTATTCTTGAACATTATCTTCTCACAATTTTGCATTATTTTTAACTACATTCTCTCTCGTCTTTCAACACTTTTTTTTTCTGTGAATGTGTCGAGAACAATAATCGAGTTTTGATTGATCCTGTACACAGTCAAATGAACAGATTTTGTAATTGAATAGGATTAAAAGCATAAAGAGACAAACATGTACTCACTAATAAGAGCATTCTCTGTGTATACCTTCAACGATTACTGCAATAGCGTGTGTATTCTTCCAGTAAAGTACATTTGATGAATGGGATTTATGAAATTTGATAGAAGTCGAATATCCTTTAATAATTGCATCCAGGTATATTTATTTTTTTCCATTCATGAAAATTCGTTGAAAATACTGGTAGTGCCCAGAGTCGGACTTTAAAATGACAAACATATTATGATGAATAAACTATTAGTTTAACAAAGATAACATGATGTAATATCACACTATCTCGGTTTCAGTTTTCTTATAATCACACCATCCTCTTTTTTCTTATTATAACATATATTATAATAATGAGTAAGTATTTAGTCAGTAAATATGAAATAGACAACTCCAAATCCAATTGAAAGAACAGTCCAAATTTACCATACAAACTGTTTGGACAGAATGCTCTGAAATAGTCTACATAGTATGGGCCAACTTCAACGTCCGATCACATTTCACGTATGACCTTTTGATAAAAATCCTACACGAATTTTGGCAATAACTGTCAATAAAATCCCCACCATAGTGCGCCGTGACGCAATGTCCCCTTTCATTTTATTATCACATGCTATGGCTTAATATTCACACTTCAAGAATATTTAGTAGTTTGCATGCTTTCCGAAAAAACACACAAGGGTTTTTTCGGCAGCAAATTTCACCATAGAAGATATTTTTAGAGGCGAAATGAATTGTGAAAGGTAGGTCAATCAAGAAACGTCTCTCATTTTTGTGCCTATAAAATCTATTCTATCCCTGCTGACGAGCACAAAATGGTAAATTGCACTATACAATGTTTGTTCATAATTTGTGAAAGTATGACCGTCGTTTATTGTAAATAATTGTCAACATCATGTGCTACGTGGCTAGTGACTGTTAAGTTGAATTGTCTGATCCTGTAGGGTTCTGGTATGCTGTCTTCTTCTCAAACGATGGCACACGCACGAAGAACAAGACTCAAGCGAGCCCTTACAGAAGTCTCCAGCGATACAGTGTCCTATGCCAAAACGGTTGGATAATCTAGACGAAATTTTAGTTCAACACTTACACAAGTCACATAACCTCAATTCAGAGTTGACAAGACTTATAGTTAGTGGTATCTGTTGAGGTTATGTAACATCACCCTTATCCACTGCTTTCAACAGCCACTCTTAGAGCACCCTTTACACTTGGCACGAACTGTAAGATGACTTTGTTAAATACAGAGGATTCAGTATTTCATTAAAATTTTGATACTTTGAGCTGCTGAAAAATAAGCTACCGCTCTAATTATGCTGAATGTTTAATCAAGAGCTTCACGCGCTGCGGAACAAAGGAAACATTCGTTAAAGCTTTTCTATTTCTTCAACCTAATTCGATAATCGGATGTTATTTCTGTCAGATGCACTCAGGAGCATCATTTATTCAAATCCGTGAAAATTAAAATTTGTATAGCTGACGTGCCATTATGTATTTGTATTTTTGAGATTTTAAATACGAACCCCTCTTATTGACAAAGTCACTTTTACTTAATATCCAATACACGCTTCTCATCTTTTCTGGAAATCTATTTAGGGTTCCTTGAACAATTTAAGTAGATTCCCTTTTATTGTGTACTTCCTTTACCTCTCCTTCGTTATCTGTCTTACTTCATTACTTTGTATCGATCGTGCGTAGAAAAGCACGAGTTTGTTTAAAACAGTGTTCATAAGACTTTATAATAAGTAGACCCATAGAATATTTCTCAAACTATATTTATAAAGTTGGTTAAACACACGCCAGTCCACGTGGAAAAGTTGAAAAAAATCAATTTTACTCTTGGCGTCCCTCACCTTTTTCAAACAAATCATATTTTATATAAAACAATCATTTTCAAGTACTCAATCAATAAAATATATTTGTGTAATTAGACGAGCATTGATATGTGTTATAGAGTAATTTGTTATCTTATCGGTAACAACTTCAAACAATATGATCACCATAGATTGATTTTTGCGTAATTGGATGTACTGAATTTTAGAAAATAGTTTTTCATACCGAAAATGTTTTTTGTAAAAACATAGATTTCTTGCCAATAAATAAATGGCAATAAATTGAAAGTATTTTCATACATACAGGGAGAGTCCTAATAAGATGCTTATACTCGAGGGCGTCCTTGGGTGACTTCAAGAAAACAGTTCGTATCAATGTAGGTCCGCAATTGCTTATTTTCTGTTATACAGGATGATGCACATTTTCTAAAAATCGGTTTTTCTTCAATTTCATTGAGACTCGATAGTTTGTTAACAGGCATGATATTGAATATTTTCATAAAAAAAAGTCTGTTTTTACTCTAAATAAGCTCTTCTGCTAAATTCACGATTTATATTTTGTTAAAAACAACGACCGGTTTCCAATGAATAAAATAAGAAACATTTATTTGCATTTCGGTGTGGAAAGCCAATAATTTTTGAATAGTGAGGGGGAGTCACGAACGTTTTTGTTTAAATCATAATCAATATAATTGAAAATGGAAAAACAAAACATGAACAAATCTCATGAAAAATGCTTTTTATTTTTTTCCTTGGAAACCGTTTGTTAGTAAAGAAAATATCCATTATTATCATGCCTATACAAATACCACTGATGGAAGTAAAACAATGACTTTTAGTCAAATTCTTTTGATTGTGGGTACCCATCAAATATTAACAAAATAACAGTTTTTTTTTATTTTCAACAGCCTTCATATCAGATCACAAAATAAACCCTTAAGAACTACCATTTTTTATGAAACAATACATACAGGCTTATGTATTGAACAAACAAAACAACTAAAGTGATATCATTAAATCACAAAAGAGCAAAACCTTGTGGAGAATACAGTTTTTTGTGAAAAATAAAGAATACGATATATTTTTAACGGAATAACCTTTCATTCATATTCCAGAACAGTCAGAACTCATTTGAATACGGTAAACAGCTCTTTTTCCTGCTATTTATCCACGTGAGCCTTCACAAAAATTAGTTTGTATCGATTCAACAAATATAAGATGATACAACGTTGCATTAGGGTTTTCTGGTTCTCTCTCTAAATTCCACCTGTCCATAATCTATTTTAACCACAGAATGCCTAATATTTATACTTCTCACTTCTTCGAACTATTGCACAAACAAATTTATTTCCTTTTTCCTCGTATGAAGACTCTATTTTCCATGAAAACACCAACTTTGTTGTCTGCTGAGGTAAATGAATATATGAGGCATTAAAACTCGTGCAGCACTTATACATTCTCTTTTTGTTGCAAAAAAAATTTCTTGGACTTGAATATTTCTATATTTGTTGAGTAATAAACTATAAGGAGAATAAGTCTTTTACTCGGGCCTAAAGCTGAGACAGAGTACTATTTGAGTTAAGTTATTTTTTTGAAGTCCCAGTATATTAATGATAAACCTTTCCATTTTAATTTTCATTGATTAGTAACTGGAAACAATAGAATTTAGTTCAAGCTTCAATAATTTTTTGCAAATTCAAATGATATTTAAAATGTGAATGGGAATTCAATTATGAATAAGATTTTTGATAAAATTTGACCCTTACACACTACTAACTGCATTATGTGCTCTAATTCAAATATACCTCGATAAAATTGTATCGATCATTAGTATGATCTCTTTCCGCAAAGGTCAATCTTTTTCGTTCCATGTATAATCCTGCCTCCATTGACTGATCAACAATCGATGTTTCTCATCATAAAAGACAGTTTTGCTTCCATGAGGCCTACTCCTATCGAGTGTGCTTCTTTCCTTTTTATTTAAGCCACTAAAATGCTCATCTCTCCGTGCAATTCATTTGTATACCCGGTGAGTGTGTTTGATTCTGTACGTTCTTTTTTAATCGGAATTATCAAGCTACATAGTTGTGAGACATATTCTGTGATTATCATTATCAAAAAACCGTTTAATCCTGTCGTGGCTTCTACAAGTCAGGAGAATAAAATTTCCTTTTTGTCATAGTTGAAAACTTATTCATGTTTACATGAACATGCCATCGATCAAATTAACGAAATCTGTTTTCATTCAAAGTGAGTCTTGTGCAAGTCAGAGTTCCTGAAATTTTCTTACGAGGATTCTTTCCAAGAATTATTTTTCCAAGTCATCAACTTGGGAATATATCCGTTTGCTCTATTCATTTAGTGGCATCCCAATGTTATCTAACTGACACAGAATGTGCATCTGGCAAATTCATGATGATGACGATCTAGTCTATATACCGGGTATCTAAGAAAATGGTGATATAGATTAATTTACTCTTCGTAAAATCAAGTTATAAGTGAAAGCATTATTAAGTCTTAAAATACTGGACAGTTTAGCTTCTCTATACAAACCTCAAAGGTTATCCTTCATGGGCATCAATCAAGCGTGACAAATTTATGTGCTAATCCATTCAACCCCCATACATTATAGTTCGGAGATAAGTTTCATGACTGATCAATACCAAAGAACTTTCTCTGCTAGCTGTTCTTTTCATTATTGTAATTTATACGGTCACAAGAGAAAGCTATAGTCGCTGTGGTCTTCGTACAGATCGGCCACTGATCATGATCAGAGTTTCCTTTACTTGCAGAAAATTGGCTGGAATACGGTTTTGAAGTTTTTATTTTTCCATTTTTCTATTCTCCCGTACTGTAACTTTGCTATGAAAGTTATTCATCACTATTTGTATTTTCCAAAGGCATGCTTGTCTTTTTCGATCACAATAACATTAAATTTGTTTATTCATTCACAATGGGCGAATGTGATACTTCTCAAAAGTAAAAAAAAATAGCAACGCGGAAAAAAGTGATTGTACAAAGATTCATTTTTCACGCAAAATAAGTCAGGCTGCTCTAGATAAATCATTGAAATAAATTTCAAAATCGGCTCAAAAATCAGAAAAACGAAATTGCATCAGCCGAGGATCAAACCCGGGCGTTCCGCTTGGATCGCCAAGCATTCTATCATTGAAGTATTTTCATCATCTGTTATCAACATTTTTTTCTTATTTTCTTTTATTCTGATCTCAATGATTAGTTCTGTATTTGTACCCAACTCATCTCTTCTACATAACTAGTGCATCTCCAACTGATGTTTTACATTGTTGATTTACAGAAGGCAAAGATTTTTGTTTTGTTTTTCAAATTTGACAGTCTCGCTAGTCTCCAAAATCTGTATAGGACTGTCTGGTCTGGAATGATTTTTTCATAAGAAGTATTTGATCCTTGGCTTCACTGTTCATCTTCGGACTTACTTCTAGCAGCAATCTTATAAATAAGTCCAATTTAGAGGGCCTATCTTATGTAACTTGAGAGTTGGAGATGATTGTTCAAATGTTCAAGACTATTTTTTTTTGTCATCGGAGAAATTCACCTAGTTTCTCATGGAATCGTAGATAGTGTGGGACTCCCATCTTGCCAAAGTATACCCACTACAACTCCTTCTCAAGATTGCCCGAAGACCATTGTACCTTATTTTGTTCTAGCTTCACATTCTCAGCTCCGTCGCTTCTGAGAAGCTTTGGAGCTGTGCCAGTGGAACTGATTTTACTTGCTCTGGTTGGGGTTAACACTCTCCTGGATGTGTCACTCTTGTGGCATTGTACGCTCATAGTGACATATTACGTGAAGCGGTATTTCATCCATTTTCCCGCATCCTCTGCAATGGGTCATCTGTCATTCTCATTACCCTAAGATGTTTTTTAAAGGGACCATGGCCGGTAATGAAACCTTCCTTGGTTGGGTCCTGGTTTGAGTCTTCCTACTATTTGGTTATTTAATTCTTCAACTGCTCTTCTTTTCGAAGCACAGACATCTAGTGTTTTCTAATTTCTCAAATAAGCTTTTGTGTCTTCTTTTCCATCATCTTGATTTGAAGGGGAGGTAAGATTCCTCCTGGATTCTAGTTTTCTTCTACGAGTAAAAGCAGCTGAAGTGGTTTTTGCAGGATTTACCCTGAGTTTCTCCTCATCACACCGGTTTTCGACAATATCTAGTGGCCTTTGAGTTTTGATAGATAAATGGGCAGCGTAACTGATCCGCGTATGCATTGTTCTCTAATCGTGTCATTAGAAGGGGTGAGAGAAGTCCCCCTTGAGGCGTACCTCTGCACACTTGCGGGTAGTTTTGATTTGTCTATGATTCAGCATCTGTTTGATCAGTTTGTTGACCTTAGATCTCTCATGGATCGATTTTTTGACTCATACGACGTATTGTCGAATGCTTCTTCAATATCCAGAAACCCCCGAGTGCTACCTCCCGATTGTCCAAGGATTGTTCGGCCCTTTGGGTTATTTCATGGATTACGTTGGTTTCGGTGGAGAGGTCTAGAATCTAATACCTCTTCTCGTATGTACTGATTATATCATCAGGTGAAACTTTCTATCGCCCGTTTGATCCTATCATAGTTGATTATTCTTCTCGATGTTGTCCAATCCTCCCGTTTCCCCTCCTTGCTTCCAAGATTGGTTTGGTTTTGGAAAAATGAGTTGTCGAGTACGTTAGATCCTGGAAAATAAGTCCTCAACATTAGTTTAAATGTATCGTTTTTGATTTTTGTCTAACCTCTTTCAAAGGTCTGTCGTGGACACTTGACCATGACTTTATAGGCTCGGGAGAAGGCCGGTGTTTCTGTCATTTCCCGGCATGGTTTTTTCGAACCTGTTTTCTTCGATTTTTTGACAACACCGCTGTTTTTCTTTTGCGGCCTTCAAGCACGGGTTCCACCAAGATGAATCCTAATTCTGTGTTGAGCGTCGCAGTGGGCATGCCTGCTCATAGGCACCCTCAATATGATCAGTCACTAGCTCGGAGGTCTTTTTCTCCGTTTTGGGCATCTCTGTAAGTCCTTTCTCAGTACTTCTTTTGCAGAATTATCGTCCATTTTCACAAGAAGGACCTTTATTCATTTGTAGAAAAGAAAATATCGACGTTTTCAGGCCTCAAATACATAATATATTTCTCCAGATGAGAGGGTTACATATGTTCCACCACAAACTATGGCATCATCATACCTACGAGAAAGAATATTAACGTCCATTCACTAGTATTAAAAAAAAAGTATCAGATAATCCCCGTACAAAAAGTCAAAAATAAAAGATACATCTCACGAAAACAAAACACTACATATAGTGAGGTTTTTTTAATACTAGTTAATGGACGTAAATGATGATGTCATAGTTTGTGGTGAAACATATGTAACCCTCTCATCTGGAAAAATATATGTATTTGAGGCTAAAAGACGTCGATCTATCCTTTTCTACAATAGTACTTCTTTGTTAAGTTCCCAGTTGATTCTTTTAAGATTTTCATACTCTCGTTGGGAGAGTTTCTGTTACTTCATCAAACCTGATGTACATGTGCTTCTTTCATCCGATACATGACACTGTTTTAGTAATCCGTCATTTCGATAGTGTAAGATAGATTACTTTTTTTCCTCCTATGATACCGAAAGTTGGCTCGTTCCCAGTGTAGAGAGACAGTTATTTAACAGCTACTGACCAGGTCTGTTGATGTTAGTGCTTTCCAAATTGTTTGGAGTGCATTGGTATCGCACCCTATTATTCATTCATTATGTTCATTATTTTCGTATCCAGCGCTTCGAGCGTCGCGGGTGTTGGCTCCATTTGCTGGACATGTAGAAGGTATGCTGGAGAAGAACTCTGTAAGGGAATAGCGATAGATTCGCTCCGCTTCGAATAAACATCGGTCGTTACTTGGATACAAAATAGCCGTCGAGCAACATATGAGCCCGCATTATTCAATTCACCTGAATCAAGTAACGACCGATGTTTATGCGAAGCGCAGGGAATCTATATCTCCATTTAGTTTCAAAAGCCCTGTCCTCAAAGACTATTCCTTTGAACGATGCAACACTTGTATTCGTGATATTGGCAAGAACAAGGCTTAATAACTTAATGTCTATAGAAGTTTGGTCATTTGATATACATATCAGAACAACTTTTTGCTAGTTCGTATCAAAATTGAAGGAAGTAATTTGCTTATGTTTTCTTTCCGTATTCTATCAACTTTTTTTGGTTGCCTTCTTGTTGAAATTAAATCACTACTTCCATTTACATTAACATGAACACTGTAACATTCTGTACCTGCATTGGAAACAAAGCACTTTCTTTATGGAAAACGTAGATAGTCTATCTATCTGTCTCACATATATCTCTGTCAAGACTTGATTTCCTGTGGCATGTGGCTTTGCCAAAAACACCCAGATTACTTGATCTAAAAACAAATACCAAAGCTATCACATGAGTCTCTTATGTTCCTAAATGTTCCTAATCTCGACCGAGACTGTAGAACGATAAAGAGTTGATATTTTTTGTTTGTAACCGGACCTTTTGGGAATGTTCCAATTACGAATCAAATCTCGCGTGTAGTTGGACGATTTACCAGGATTATGTGCAGTATTTCTAAAAAGACCCATAGCCTATAGTAAGGCTAGTAACGCCAAAATGAGTAGGTTAGGGGTGAGTCAACATTTATTACGAAGCAGTCAGATATGTTATCCTGCAGTGAATTGATTTAAATGTTGAATATCATTAGTTGAGTTATTTTTAATTTATCTTCGAAGGGATTCGCAAATGCCAGTAAACAGTCATATTCATGCATACTTTACGTGATATCACATCTTTTTACCACCTCTATCGACTCAGAAAACGTCTCTAAAATCAGAACATCGAAACATATTTTTTTTCTAGAAAAAAAAACTGCATCGGCCGGGAATCGAACCCGGGCCGCCCGCGTGGCAGGCGAGCATTCTACCACTGAACCACCGATGCTTGTGTTGTTTATGTATGTCCACAATAATACATAGGTATTTAACATTGCTACACTCACTATTTACATTATTTAAACGTTTCAAGGCAGATACACGATAATTTATCCTGTAGATTCTATGGTGATTTGACTATCTTGGAATATTATCCCAAATAGAGCTTGCATGTATTCATGAGAGTATTTTATATGGAAAATGTTCAGCGAGTTCCGAGTACTAAGAAATTTATCATATTCGTGGTAAGGTGAATTGTTACTTTTTTCACAACAATTGTTCACATTTTGCAGTTTTTCACAACATCCAATTGTGAAAAAACTGTCATAGCTGATATTGGCCAAATTTGAAACAAGAAGTATGTAGATAATTTATCAAAACAAAAATGTTTTCATAGTTTTTTTTTGTTGCAACCTTGAACTAGTCTTGACCAAAACTACGAATGCTTGCACTTTGAAATTAATTTCTTGTCGGGAGACACTGCTAGAAAAG
The DNA here is from genome assembly GCA_958502075.1 of Orchestes rusci. Lineage (NCBI taxonomy): Eukaryota > Metazoa > Arthropoda > Insecta > Coleoptera > Curculionidae > Orchestes > Orchestes rusci. Next base: position 15,875,937 of record OY293303.1, read on the forward strand.
TTGATGTACGAAGAAGTAAGATAAAGATGTTCTTCGATGTCTGTGACTCGCGCGCATTTTTTCGTTTTTTTTTTATACCATACCTAAATGATTGTTGAATAATTGGAGATCGCAAAGAAGGAGACAAGCTTAAATCAGGCTCCATATAAGAGCTAGACGCTATTGTAACTTTTTGCATCGATCCTCTAGTGGCCCTCTGAATATCTATGTTTTCAGAACGTTAATTTCATAAATCTGATGAATGGATTTTAAGGACCTGATAACTTTAGTTCTAATCATTTTCCCTTTAAAATTAAAAACCAAAAAGCTATGATTGTTTCCTAATTTACATTCACAAAAAAAACTAAAAATATAAATTTTTGATTTTGAAACTGGGCTTACTTTTTTCAAGCATTTGAAATTTACACAGACTCATAAAAATAACCTGTGGGATTGATTCAATTTTCTCAAAAAATATGTTTTGCATTTTATTTTCGAACATTGTATCAAAAATTTTAAAAAATGCGCAAGGGTTCTTCGCAGTATCAAATAGTGAAAAGTTATTTTTTATGTCAACTTTTATAGGTACTCCAACACCATACATCTATTTAGATATTCAAAAAATATACTCATTTTAGTTGTTGGTCTATTTTTTTGGAAAAAAAAAGGGGAAATGTTATTTTGTGAATTTGAGTCTCAGCGGATTTCTTCAAGTGTAGGTACCCAAGTGAAATTTGTTATTCATAATAATTATTGCTTTTTTCGTAAAATGTCGAAAAAAATGTTAAAAAAAATAAATTTTTTGGAAGTATTTCTTTGAAGAGGTGAAATTAGAGCCTATTTTCTACCGATTGAACATGATTTGCCCTTTATGCCATTCTTGAGGGTTCTCAAGATATTTCAGTTTTTTTCATTTTTCAGATATTTACTCTTTTTCGATCTGAAAAATAAAATTAACGACAAAAAAAAGCTTTTTCAAATGTTGCTTTTTATATTAAGTAAACACACTAACACAAACTTAGCAGTGAAGATCATGCCAAATGATAATATGGACTATAAATTACATATGTATTTTGGTTTGAACTGAGCTTTTCATGTAAATCTTATCAAATATTAATTATTTACGAAAATTCCATAGTGAGTAATTGATAAGGTAGGTACAGGGTGCCACAGATTCGAGTGCATGCATGGTGATCTCAGGTATTATAAGAGATACAGGGTCGGTTAAATGGTTGCAAAGTTGCGCATTTTCATGCTCAACAAAATGCCGTTTTGAAATTTGAAAAATTTCGACGATATTTGTATTCGGTTGGAAAGAATCGACTTCAGTATGTGCAGAATGTTTGTTGCCGATTTGTGTATAAATTGCGGAAGTTTGACCATGTTTCGCAAAAAATCAGAGATCTTGGATGGTTAAAGATTTCTGGTACTGTTCAGTTGCACTATGTTGTATTTTTAATGAAGCTGTTAAAATCATCAGTCCCAAGATATCTTCGAGATAAACTTCTGTTTCGAAGTGCAGTACACAGCAAAATTTTCAGGAATCTTGATAGTTTAACCATGCCAAAACATTCAACTGCTTTGTTTCAACGATGTTTTACATATATGGCTGTAAAAATCTACAATTCGCTACATGTGGCCATATCAAGCACTGTCCCAGCATTAATACTGTCAGATCAACGTATAGACACCTTCTCTTATCTGAACAGTATTATTAGTAGATAGTTATACGTGTTGGTTATTAGTGTAATATAAAGCTAGTCTAATGAACTGTAACTGACAGGTAATCGTCCTGTTAATGTTTTGTGAGTGTGTGAGAGGTTAGGTGTAAGAGTAACCTTAGGTTAAATCTCGCCTCTCCTCACTTCTTATTCTCATGAATAAAGACGATATTTATTTTATTCATTTATTTATTCGGAAAAAAACGAAACTTCGCAAAAACATCATTATTATTTTCGGAGTTTCTTTGAGAAGATATTGTAAAATGAATTACACTTTCTCATTGCCACTTTTTCTCCTCTACAAGATGGCGGTATCAAATTAAAAATCTGACACTTCGTCTTTGAGCGGTCATCATCAAGTTCATTTTTTTAAATATGGACCTGGATTTTTATTTTATTTTTAGTTATCTTTTGACGTCCTTGAGGCATTGAGGTAATTTGATGAGGGTGTAGAGCAATGGCATGCCTTAGCAACGTCAATATTTTCAATTATCTTTCACCTATTATTGATATTTTCAATATTTTGGTAAAATGGCAATATTCTTGAACATTTGCAGAAATTGATTCAGTTTTTTATATATTTTTTTTTTATTTTCCATGCCATTTGTGGATTTAATTTAATATCATCAAATGTATCGTTATTGGATGTTATTTCGATTTTGATTCGTTCGATTAGGCTTGTTAAGTTGTGCAGGTCTTCTCATAAGAATAACGTGTCGAATAAAGATGGATTTATGATCCAAACTATGAGTTTTTCTGGTATTATTTTTTAAATAAGTTTTTTTTTTTTGACGGTTGCGATACCTCAATACTTTAAGGACGTCAAAAGATAATTAAAAATAAAATAAAAAATCCAGGTCCGTATTTAAAAAAATGAACTTGATGATGGCCGCTCAAAGACGAAGTGTCAGATTTTTAATTTGATACCGCCATCTTGTACAGGAGAAAAAGTGGCAATGAGAAAGCGTAATCCATTTTACAATATCTTCCCAAATAAACTCAAGAAATAATGATAACATTTTTGCGAAATTTCGGTTTTTTTCGAATATCTTCGGAAGTAGTCGGAATTTTTTAATTTTCAAAACGTCATTTTGTTGAGCATAAAAATGCACAGTTTGCAACCATTCAACCGACCCTGTATCTCTTATAATAACTGAGATCCCCATGCATGCACTCGAATCTGTGGCACCCTCTATAGGATAAGCCTAAAGTGTTTTAGTTTTGAATAAGCATATATTATTTGCAACTGCCGATTTTATTATCGAAATTATAACAAAATCCACGTTTAATTAAAAAAAAAATGTCTTGTTTTTATGGTCATTATCAAGTATTGTGTAGTAAAAATGTTGTCAAATGGTTCTCTTGAAGTCTATTTCGACTTGGTAAGGTCTAAACATTTTCTGCCTATATTTCTAACTATAGTAATGATCGGTAGTAAAGAAGTGAGACATATTCTTTTCGGCAGAGAAATTGAGAAATTTTTATATAAAATCAAACTTCAAATTTACTCATAGCCCATTTCACCACCTTAAGGGTGGAATTCCGAAAAACGCTGGAACACTTGTAATTTTTTTCTTATCAAAAGCCTGAAAACAAAGTTTCATGGTTCTGTCTTCAAAAATGACAAACTCTCCACATATTCTCATCTCCCATTTCACCCCCGCAACGGTCAACAAAAATAAATATTGAGTGTTCGAGCGATTTTCACCTAAGAGAAAACCTGTGTGGGAAGTTTTCCGTGCCACAACCTGTATGAAACAAATTGCTATTGCAAGCAAGAGCTCGTGTTGATAAATATTGATTAACCAGCATTATTGGTATCATACCAAAATGCGACACAGAAATAATGCAAAATAGTTTTTCCAGGTGATTCATTTCTTATAAATGCGTAAATAAAACCTGGTACATGCTGATACAAAATATTCAGTTAAAAATTGAATGAAAAATCTAAGCCAAATACCCTTTTTCCAAGAGAATACAATAAAGAACTTCTGGCAATTATTTGAGCCATACTTGAAAACTTGACAAGAAAAGCTCAGTTCAAATCGAAATCATTCATAGTCAACATAGATATTTGTAATAATTTTCACTGCTAATATTTGTGTAGGCATCTAATTCAAAATGCAACATTTGAAGAAGCTTTTTTTTTCATTTTCGTTAATTTCATTATTCAGATCGAAAAGGAGTCGATTTATTAAAAAAACTGAAATATCTCGAAAACCGTTTAAAATTCAGGGGTTTGTTTTGTGCAAAAACTGCTGTTGGACTAAAAATAAGTTACGTTCATCAACTTCACGATTGATTTTTTTCAAAATGTCTGTGTTAATCTGTAACGATTTATTTGAAAACCGAACTACTAATGAAAATAATTGTTTAAATTGTCGATCATCAACTTCCTGACAGTAAGCAACTTGATATGCTTTGTTTCAACCTACGCGTCCTCACTGTATAGGTTAATCATGTTTAATCGGTGGCAAATGGGCTCTATTCCCACGCCTTCAACGGAATACGTCCATTTCCAGTCACTCTGATGAATATTCAGAAATAGATCAAATATTTAAAAGAATTTTGGTGTATTTCAACATGTATTTAAAAAATTAAAATACAAAAAGAAGTCAATAATTATTGTTCTTAGATGCTGCAGATTCAGGGTCGAATATTTCCAACACAAATATTCCTATATTAATTTAAAATATTGATTTTTGATATGAATAAGTCAGAAATACATATCACTGCACTATAGTTCGTGTTGACTTTTGTGATGATAAAGAATGATACATATCATGGAAACGACTCCATCATCGCTCGCGTTTTTCAATATTTTGTTGAATGAACTAACATTTTCAATATTATAACCATTTCTGCTTGAATGGAAAATATCCAGCTCTGTCAAGGTCTGTTTTCTCTGGTTCACCTACTAGAGCAAAAGGACAGAACTCTTCTCCAGTTTTATTTGTCGTATTTTTCAAGATACCTTTAGAAATACTATAACAACTCTCATTAGGATAACCTTTTCGAAAAAACCGAACTGGAGCCCCCTGAACTGAACAGAAAAGTTATACCCCATAATGTTGATTTCAATGAAATTAATCAAGCCAAATCGAAAACCAGTTCTAATTTGAATCTTCACAGGTGTTGATATACAGGGTGTCATTCAAACATTGTAAAAACAAAAATCTCGTATGTACAAATAGTAAATTCGAAAACTTTTAGATGAAGCCCACCAAACTTTCTAAACTAGCATAACTTTTAAAACGGTTGATGATATCAAAAACTTGTTAGTCAAAACGAAAAGGATAGTTTTTTGTAGTATAGTCGTGTCTTGTCAAATTTTCTCAACAAGTTTTTATTTGGTCATCCCAGATTAACTATAATTTCGCGATTAGTTTTGTTGAGATTTTTCCAATTCTTTCTCAAGAATCTGGTTGAGTGAAAGTGGAGTAAACGATGAAAAAACTTATCAGTAGTCAAAAATTATTCATTTCTTGGAGGAGTGAGTTTGCTTTAGTTAGAGTTAGATTCGGTAAGATTGGTACCTTGAGTAGTGAATTATTGATATAGCTTGAGCGACGGGTATTAAGAGAGTTTGATACCTCCCCACGTGTTAACGAATGCAAGAGTCGTGATTTACGATGATATCCTTTTCGAGGTAGTTTAAAATCATTTCACGAATGTTGTTTTTGTAAGAATTGGGTTATTCTTTGAATAATTCATCTGTTTTCTTTCACCATAAATTATGTATGAGCCATGAAAATTTTTCATAAGTCGCTTGGAGTTTTCGAGTAGATTGAATACAATTTTCGCATTTGTAAATGCGATATTTTCAACTCAATCAGTTGTATAATTCAATATACAAGTTGAAATGTTTTATCACTAACCCTTTAACGTCCCTTTGCTTTTTCTCAACTATTTCAATGACACCTTGTATTACCGCTTGACCTTACAAATATGTCTATCCAAGCAGCCTCAACAATGCATGCAAGTAAAACAAACTCCCAGTCTGACTAAAGAGAAATATTTATGATACAAAAAGTTCAAATTAATCTTTCATAATGGTCTGTGTTGTTTGGTAAACAATGATAGAGATGCTGTCAAACTTCTGGTAAAGTTTTGCGAATGTCGCTGGAAATATTTCATCATCCTTGAATTAGTCTAGACTCTAGACAGTAACTTCTCAATAATAATCATTTAATTAGGTTATGCTTTGAAAGCATCATTATTTAAAACCACAAAGATAAATGAGATTTTAGTGTGCAATAAACTGTCCGTATCCAAATTTCTTGAGATTATTGGAAATGTTTCCACTTTTTTAAACGCTCTTTCTTCCACCTGCTTATCGGAGATTCTTTGATCTTTAGCATCAAGCCAAATTTTTCTTTTCCCATTTTTTGCATATTTTTAAAAGTTTATACCATAGTTTTTCAAATATTTTTGTTCCAAATAATACTTTTCTTTTACTGTTGATTTCTTAGGATCGTTTTTATTTTGGTATTTTTTCGCTTCACTCGTTATTCTTATCCTCGTATCCCCAAACTTTTCCAATTATCATGTTATGTACAGTGCTTTTATTTTAATTTGTCCCACTTCAAAAGAATGTGTCATATTTATATCTAGAGTTAAAAGGTCAATAAAAAAAATAGGTATATGCAGGAGTCAGACATTTTAAAAACTGTCAAATGTCAAAATTATTCACAATATATTACAATACTTATTGTCACCTCCAGAGATATTTCATTTCTCAACATATAGCTATGACATATCCATAATAGTCCAAGAAAATTGAAGTTAAACGTATTAAACCTGCAGTTAAACAAAGCGATTACCTATTAAAGTTTTTTTTAACTTCAATGTGATGCCAATGTTAGTTTACTTTTTTTTATTGAAAAAATATATTATCTTTGATCAATAAACTGAAACATCACAAATTATGGATTCTAGTTTGTCCAAAGTGAAATATTTCAAGTATTCCAAAAATACCGGACTGATATCCAATGCTACGACTTGATCATTTTCGTGCGTATCGGTTTGGAATTCTTTCTGGATTTTTTATCCCATTTTTTTGATAATGTTAACAAAATAAATTAGATGTGGCTGCTAAAATACCTACTTTTCTTTGAATAGCACACACTAAATAAGGTGACCCGAAAAGAATGAGACATAAAGTAACAGCGGATTCCTCACAAAAAAAATATTGCGATGGGTCCCAATTTGCCTAGTCCAAACGTTGATAAAAGAGATACAGGGTGTCGAAAGTGAATCTCAATTTTTGATTTTGTTACGTGAGTTTTGGAATGGTATAGTTATTTTGATGAAATCCGGTATCTGGGAATTGTTTGACATGACACATTCAAATCTGACCTTACTATGGCTCAAAGTGGTAGGGGGCGCCACACTCCTTTTCACTCATTCAAATAGTCATAACTTTTTTGTATGCACTCGTTCTTTCTTTTTTTATTAAAACATTGATTTTCCGTCATATCTACATTATTATACTTCAGTTATACTTCATAAGAGTGGTTATAAGAGTAACTTATTTGACGATATTTGCACTTGAAGTAGTCCATGCTTTGAAAACGGTGTTTTTCACAGTTTTTTCAATGTTCAAAGTCTCTTGCATGGAAATACATTTAGTCTTGATATTTTGAACGTTAATTTTTGTTTTCTTGATTTTTAAATACTTTTAAAATTTGTAGATTTTTTCATTAAAAGGAATTTGCTAATGAAATTTTCTTATTTTTTCAAAATATCAGAGTCGACGGAGGGTTTTGAATTTTGCATTCTAACTCAGTTTTTCATTTTGAACAACTTTCCTCAATAACATTTGGTGGTATCTCCTACGAAAGAAACTCTTTACCGTTAGGAGAAATAGCTTTTAAGTTAATTATCAAGACATACTTGTATTTTCGAAACCAAAACCATGACACAAATCAATCTCCATCCAAGCAGGGCTGAACCGCAGATGATGAAATTTCAATTCAAAAATGTTTCGTCTTTTGCAATTATTCATGTGTCGATCCGGGGACACACTGTATGTATCTTGATACTACTCCTGGAAGTGTATTGAAACTTTTTATATCTAATTGCATTTTATCAAACAAAGCGGCATACTTGTTTGGTTTATTCACTTCCAGCCGAATAAGGGATTAAAGCGTGTATAAATATTTGGTCAGTAAATCCTTTAGTGTGTTAATGTTATAATGTAAATGTGATAAAAACATGATTGACACTAAATTACCAAGTAAATACTATGTTTTTGTTTGTTTATTCTGTGGTCTACTTCCACTAAATACCACTATGAAAGAAAAAATCAATCAAGAAAATTGTCATATGTGTCCTTAGAATACATCAATATCCAAATCCAATCCACTTCACACTCAACCAATGTAAAAAAGCTCACCCAAATGTCTCAGTCAGCACCGCTATACGCGCACACACCAATGTATATAAAAAGGCGTATCGCTCAATCATCATCCATGATAAAATAAATTGACTCTTTTCCAGCTACGAAAACCAGTCTCCACCCTCTCCATTCCGGGGGCTGTAAAAAACTCCAGCAGGGACTCGACGGGGGGAGGGGGCAAAATGCAACAGGAGGAGGGGGCTGGAGTAGCCTTGGTGGGGCACGTCGATTATCCAAGATTTATGGAAGATCGTACCATCGGAACAGCCTACAAAGGACCATCGTCAGGTAGCCTTAAGCACAAGCCCAACGTGGGCTACCGACTGGGCAGACGCAAAGCACTTTTCGAAAAAAGAAAGAGAATTAGTGACTACGCTTTAGTTATGGGAATGTTTGGAATCATTGTTATGGTGATTGAAAATGAACTATCAAGTGCCGGAGTTTATCGTAAGGTTAGTTCAACATCTGGGTCAGGCTTTCGTTTATAGTTTATTCAAATGCAGCTTTGGATTCCTGATATGAATTTAGGGTCAGGTGCTTTGCAAGTGAAATGATATGTCTTAACATATTCACTTGGAGGTTTTGAGCTTGGCTCTAGGAGTCATGCTCTGGAGAATTTTGAATATTAAAAAAAGTTTATCTATCTATTCAATGCTGAGAATGTTTAACACAAGTGCGAATAAAAGTCGAAGGCTTTGTCTACGAGTCACTGTCTATCAAATTCGAAACAAGTCCATTCTAACAATCCGTTTTAAATTTCTTTTCGAATGTGATGAAAATGAAGCAAAACCTACTTTATGCATGTGTGAACCTCAATTCAAAACTGACAAGTTCTCGAACTACAATTTTATTGTTTGTAGTTGTTTATACATATAAAGCTATCTGTGTTAGGCAAATGTGAAGATATTTGGATTTGAATTGTTTGAAAAAGAAGATATGACAAATGCGATTTTTCAATACCTAGGTACTAAAAACACATTTTTTTGTTACAGGATGAATTTTATTCTATCGCGCTCAAGACATTAATATCTGTATCGACTGTGATTCTCTTAGGCCTCATAGTAGCCTACCACGCTTTAGAAGTTCAGGTAAATTAATTTCCACCTCAAACTAGGTTAAAGATATTGGAAAGATAAATAGACTGCTTGGTCTTTCCTTTCACCAACACTTAGAATAGAATATTTTGGAACTTATAAAGCTGGATATTTGATTCAACGTTGTATCGATTGTTCCATATTGTGGGTATTTTTGAGCATACCTATTGAGTTATTCAATAGAAACAGCATGGCATGCAATAAATACATTTTGTCTTGACAGAAAAAAAGATATTGAAGAGACTTCAACGGATCAATAAAAATATGGGTTCGTAGAATCTGATCAATAAAATTATCCCGCATATCAGTCAACACATGTTTTCGTGCTTTGGAAAAGAATAGTTCAAATTGAATTTAGACGCCAAAATTAGGATAAATTTTTATATTTGAGTTTGTACTCTTTTCTCCAATCTAACGCAAGGAAGTTGGATGATTCAATACTTAAAACCGCTTTTTTACATCTAATGGACCAGGCTCAACGAAATCCTAAACGGTTGGAACATCGGCTTCATTATTTTGGACTTCTGGAATAAAAATGAGATCATTTTATCCAACTCACCGATACCCAAAATCGCAAGAAATAATACTGATTTGCAGTTTAAACATAAGATTTTCAGTTACTTAATTGTAAAAAAAAAAACATTCAGTACATAGAAAGCGACAATATTTTTGCATTCTTGTACTACGATTTATTTAAATAAACACATAGATTCAAGTTTTGCATCACCCTAAATCCCCAGAGTATTTTTTTATCTGTGAAAATGAATAAAAGACTAATTGGTTAATTTTACTTAAGAAAACATCCACAACACTTGTATCTCATTTATTATGATTTGTCGAGGCATCTTTGCACGTGAACTCGTGAAATTTAACAGTCTTGACTCTAAAAATAATCGCACCAAAAACGTGAACTGTGTTGAATTTTTTTATGAGCAATAAATATTTATTTATTTATTGTTCTACAACACGCCACAGAACAATTGTTTTAAATGGTTCTATCTTTAAATTGTACCATATAAAATAAAAGTATGCGAATAAGTATAGAGGACAGTCATTAATACAAATGAGATACAATTTGAACAAACATAGTGGGATGATAAAAAAGAAGACAAGAAAATAAAAAAAGGCGATAACAGTATATCCATGTGAAATCTGATTCGTGTCCCTAATAGTTGGAATATATCACAGTTGCAGTGACGTAGGTTGTAATCTCTGACCATCATGAAAATGAATGGGCTCCTAGATTTTGTAAAGCAGATTTTTTCGCACTTGGGTATGTTGATTTTGAGCATATTGACCAAGCAGCATCAGGAGACGGAGGCATCCAAATCCAACTGCAGGTCCAGGGAGACCTCGTTGTAGCCAACAGTCGAATAAAACTTCAGATCATCCGTATACAGCAGGAACTTAGAGTGATTGAGACAGGAACCAACATCCTTGGCAAACAGCAAGAAAAGCTCCGGTCCCATGTGTGAGCCTTGAGGTACTTCAGAAGTACCTTTTGGGAGACAAAACCACCTACTTTGACTTGTTATCGTCGTTTGGCAGATAAGATAATATCCAATCCATATATGTTTCTTGAACACCAATATGTGACGATTCAGAAATATAAACATTGATAAACCAGCCCACAAAAAAATGGCGATGCTAAAAAATGTCTTCGTATAAAAAGAAGGTGATGCAAAACTTTTGAATCTATGTGTATTTGCAACTCAGTAACTATTATTATGAAAGTATCAAAAAACTTTGCACGTGGGAGAAAATCATATTGATTATCGAGTTTCAAGTATAAATGATTAGCAACAATTCACGAAAGTAATCATTGGCAAAATTGTTATCCACTCCCTCTGGTCATTCGAAATATCTTCTCCCACTGGAAACACTCGTATATTTTCACAATTCAATACGAAAATCAGAAATTTGAATATATAAATCCGGTGTGCATATTCAGGTCCTGACTGAATTGAAATTCGAAATTCATTGACGTGAACAAAAACTGTTAGGGAGTATTTTACAAGACGATAAAGGCAGAATATCCCATCGGAATCACAAAATCAAGGCAATAAAGCGAGAGCGTATTTTGAGCTCCTCATTTTTTTCCTATTTGGAAAAGTTAAACCGATCCACCAAGGACTCTTAATCTGGTATTAAATGTCCGAATCCACGTACACTTACCTTGATTTACGATGAAAATCCTTGGAACATTTTTCAAGTCCACGTTTTCTTCATCGTGATTTACGACAAACACATTCTGAACATTTCTCACAAGTACATACTCTCTCATTGATTTGCGAGAGTATTTTCCATTGCTAGTAAAACTTTGTATGGAGTTATTAGAAAATATGAGTGTAAAAGGACTACATTGTTGTGAATCTGGTTTCCCCATATCTGGACTATCGATCACTTAATAGTTATTTCTACTTCACGGTCAAATATGTTATGTGTGGAGTGTGGAGGTCACGTTGTCTGGGGCGCCAGATTATGGGAATTTTTTTACATAAAAATCTTTTTTCAGTTAGTTAAACTCAATGAATAAAAATCAAATATGCTTTTAGTCAATTTCATTGAAATAGACTCATAGTGGGTACATAATTTTTATAAAAAACTGACAAAGATAGTATTATAGTAGATACAGATACAATGGTTCATTTCATGATACGCATTGAGATTGAGATAGTTTGCTCTCATAGTCTCATACCTACATACAGGTTGACAATTTTAAAACTTGAAATTTCCATATCTTGAGAATGAAAAATTGAATCAAAAAATGCTCAAAACAGATTCTATAAATCAAAGGGGGGCAAAAAAAAGCCTATAAACCCACCCTCATCTGTAACCCCTAAGACAGGGTCAGATACACCAATGAAATCTTAAATAAAAAGAAAAGGGTGGTCGAATGATACCTCATTTGAAGCCTCTGCTGTCATTTCTGTTGATATAACAGCGTGACAAAATTATATCTTTATTTTATTTTATCCAATAAATAATTCCCCTCAAGAGTTAACTTCTCTATACTAAGGGGATATGATGAGGGACTTCAATCTCTCATCATATTTTCTTAGTATGAAGAAGTTTACTGTTGCGTGTAACTATTTATTGAATAAAATAAAATGAAAAAACAAAATTTTGACTAGCTTTCATATCAACAGGAATGACAGCAGAGATTTGAAACTCGGCAGTTGTAATCAGTGTCGAAAACCCTTCAAAATAAGGTATTACTCGACCCCCTTTTCTATTCAAGATTTCAGGGAGGGGTGTATCTCACCCTCTCTTTGAAGCTACAGATAAGGGTGGGTTTATAGGATTTTTTTTGTTCCCCCTTCGTTTTGTAGAACCTGTTTTGATCGTTTTTTGATTCAGCATTTTGTTCCCAAGATATGGAAATTTCAAGTTTCAAAATTGTCACCCTGTATATATATCATGAACTTGTGGAACACAAATGACCGGAGGAGTCGGGGACAGGTCTTGTTCATGTCGTTTACTTACCGGTGGAATGATAGATTTCACATGATTTTGCTTTATACAAACTTGTTTGTCATTGATTAATTATTTTGGAATAGAAAACAGGGCTGGGTAATGGATATAGTCACAGAAGTTTAGAGATAAACTTACTATACTCAATACTCACCAGAGCGGTTGTAAACAATGAACAACGACTGTATCGTCACAGTTTATATAATACACAGTTGGTTCACTCCCAGTCGGCCTCTTTGAAAATTGTGTCTCTAAAGCGATTTGCCGAAATTCCTAAAATCATAAACAAAATCCGACCAAAAACCGGTCCAGACCAGGTTTCACGAGGGACACAATTTGAAATAAGATAATCGATTTCCAAGCGGTGTACGAAACTCCAACGACAAATCTCATCCGGAATTCACAATCGGCGACGCCTGGGTCACCTGGTATGATGTTGGGACCAGAGCGGGACTGTGAATGCGTCGAGCCGGAGCTACTTTTGACGACGAGTGAACATTCTTTTCTTTAGTTAATATTCGGTGGTACCGTTTTGAATTGCAGGTGCAGATAATCGTTGTTTTGCCATATTCCGTTACGTTGGTACCTATTCGATAAATAAAATTTATCATGGTTAAAAAAAAAATTGTGACAGAGAAGTCAGTTTAAAGTCAAAATAAAGAACATAGCAATTTTTTTGCCCACATTCAATGAGTTGTAACTTTGAAAGTTACAAAGAAAGTGTATTTGCGTTTTGAATGTCCACTTTCGTACATTCGACTGACTTTTATAGATTTTGTGCGAAATGAGGCTTTCTGATATACAGGGTGCAGAAGGAAGTGATCAAATTTTTAAAAATTCCAAGATACTGCTATTTTGCTAAGAAAATATTCCTTACCAAATTTATATCACAAGGGTATACAAGGTGTCCCAGATCAACTGGTCACTACTTATACAGCAAATAGTGGCACCATAAATAAGAAGTTTGAGATGGGGAACCCATGGCCTTGATACAGGGTGTACAAGTTTAAAAAAAAAAATATCTGGATTTATTGAATTTATTTGGCAAACCGTTCAACCGATTTTGATGAAATTTTTAGGGTTCAAATACTAAATGGTATTGTTCAATTCAAAATTCAGATGTTGTTTTAAAAAAAAAAAAAAAAAAAAAAAAAAAAAAAAAAAAAAAAAGAGCACTTCCGGCCATGGGTTCTCCATTTCAAACTTTTTATTCATGGTTCCTCTATTTGCTGTATAAGTAGTAACTGGTTGATCAGATCACACCCTGTATAAAGTGACCGGCTATAATATGGAACAATTTTATTTTAAATTCAGGGTTTTGATTTTTTGGAAAATGTCGATTTTTGTTTGTTGATGCGGTGTTTTCACCAACAAATTGATGTATACACGGTGGACCAAAAAAAAGTTACGCTCATCAACTCCTTTGTTTCAAATGGAAACATGTATTTTTTATTTCATTTTTGAATTCTGCGTGAAATTCTGAGAATATTTCATACGAGATACCCCAGACCTATATCCAACCGTTTTTGAGAAAATGGCATTTCTGATATTGATTATTTCAAAACTGTTTAATGTTTATATTGGTAATATTGGCAGAAAACTTGAATTAAATGTTCAATCTGCAATGTAAATAAGTGGTAATCAACTAAAAAAAACACATAATATCGTAGTCACCCATTGTTTATATCGCTGCCTCTTGGCGGTGAATACAGAAATAGGCAACCACTCGATTCTGTTTGTTTCAGTTGCTCGGTTACTTCTTATTTACGTTGCTGACTGGACATAAAATTCGATTAATCAACCAATAAAGACATCAACCAGTTTTTCAAATAAAAATATTATGTATTTTCAAGATCGTTTTCTCGCCAACGGTTGGATATAAGTATGGGGTGTATCATATGAAATATACTCTGAATTTCACGCAAAATTCAAAAATGAAATAAGAAATAGGTATTTCCATTTTTAAAAAAAATTGATAGTCATAACTTATTTATGGTATACATGAATTTGACATGAAAAAACCACATCCAAAAATAAAAATCGATTGATCCAAGCGTTTTTCAAAAAATCAAAACGGTCACTGTATAGCGAAGACATGTATCTCGGGATGTATTTGGTATTTTCCTGATAACTTTCATCATCAATTTCTACTCCAATTCGTATTTCACGATGTTCTCTTTTGAGATTCGCGGATTCAACCAGAATCAACTTCAAAATATCACGATATACGATATTTTTGAAATTCAAAAGAAAAAGATGATTTAAAGATACGGCAAACGATAATAATTATTGAGTCTAATTTTTTTTGGTATGCGGAATCAATAACTGATAAACCTAATGGAGTCAACTTTTTTATCGTAAGGATATTTTGTATAGGCAGTCATCACAGTTTGCGATGAAAAAATGTTTTTTGTATTTTTGAGGACCCTGAATATTAGTTTAATCTTCTTTTTTCTTTTGCATTTTGTCAAAAGTATCGTATATCCTGAAATTTTGGAAGTTGAGTGCGCAAATCTTGAAAAAAAAACATCGCAAAATACGAATTGGAATGGAAATTATTATCTCTTGTTTCAGAAGAGCTATCCGAAAAATATCAAATACTTCCCGAGGTACTTATCTTGGCTATACTCTTGAGGTAGATATTTAGCGAAGAATTTTTTTTTAGCAAAAAGAGAGTATCATGAAAATGTTTTAAATTGCATCACTTACTTCCGCACCCTGTAAATCATAGAAATCTGCAAAAGTCAGTCCAATGTACGAAAGTCGACCTTCAAAACGCTAAAACTCTCGAGAAAATCCGTTTTCCGTTTCAAACCTACAGCTTATTGGAAATGGATAAAAAAAATGCCATGTTATTTAACTTGATGAGCCGTTTAGTTGTTCGATATGGTCCTTCCTGAAATGTTGGGAAAGTTTTTCAGATACACCTCCACTCTGGAAGCAATTTCTGTGGGATAATGCCGTCGCTGAGATCCACTTCTTTCAGTTTCATGATTGGTAGACAAACATTTAAGAAAATGAGACACAGGGACCGAGCCTGTTTAATTCAAGTTTTACTTTATTTGTGACTTTTAAATTGTTTTTTCTGAACCTACTTCAAACAAACTATCTATCTAATTTCGCTATTTTAAATTGTTCTTTAGTTAGTTTATTCTTTCAATGGTTCTACATCTGTTGTTTAACTATTATTATTATTTTCAAAATCTTCTTTTCTACTGTTTTGATGCTGAAAATTTTTTTTTCAATATTTTATCCATTGTTTAATGATGTTAAGTGATTGTCAAGTATGTTATTTAAATCGTTACAAAATATAATCATCATGCTATGAGGAGCGATAGGCCAGACTACGGTGATTCCTGGTTTCTGGTTTAGTATTTTTTTTTGGTGATTTGACTTTGTACATGAACTAGGTTTCAAAAATTATAAAACATGGGAAACATTGTTAACCAATCAATAATATAACTATTTTTCAGCTGTTTATGATAGATAACTGTGCGGACGACTGGCGGATAGCGATGACATGGCAGCGAATAAGCCAAATCTCAATGGAACTGGTGATCTGTGCCGTTCATCCAATACCCGGTCACTACAGGTTCGTGTGGACAACGAAATTGGCGAATAAACAAAACGGTGGAATCGGGTCGAAGTGCGTACCTTACGATGTGCCCCTTTCTTTGCCCATGTTCCTCAGACTGTACCTTATTTGTCGGGTGATGCTGTTGCATAGTAAACTTTTCACGGATGCATCTTCGCGAAGCATTGGCGCTTTGAATCGGATTAATTTCAACACGCGATTCGTACTCAAGACATTGATGACTATTTGTCCCGGTACTGTGCTGCTTGTTTTCATGGTGTCTTTGTGGATCATCGCTAGTTGGACGTTACGTCAATGTGAACGGTGAGTAGAATATTTCACTAGTAGAGAGCTTCATGGAAAGTACAGTCATATCACAGTCATATTACAGAAATAGATACTTATTGAATATTGAAAGACTAGAACCAGCATCCTGTAAAACTAGAGGGCAGGTTGTTCGAGTTCAACATCTCCCGGACAATAATGCCAAATAGTTATTGGAAAACTAAAATTTCTTATTTTCACAGTTGTACAACGATAGTTTCTCACAAATTGTGAAGAGTATTTTCAACAAATAGTATGGTGACTTGATCTATGATTATAAACAAAGAAAGTTGACATAAGATCGCAACCTCAACGTCCTGGATTCGTTCAAGTTTGTTGATTACCTTGACAATAATTACTACTTATTTTGTGAAAACAGCGACTCCAATCTGCGACGCCTTACAAACTGCACACGTTCGAACCATTTTTAACACTACAAACATAACAAAGTCTCAGTAGGTAAAATATCCAATTAAACAAGGATCAACCGCGTCAAAACAAAGCAATATATGCTGAAGCACTGACGGTTCCAGAAAAGTCAACATTCCGATATAGACTTTGATTCCAGTGCAGAAGAGTGACGTTGCCTGACTGTGATATTCGGGCAATTTTAGTCAAATTCATTCCAAAAATATTTTTCTGGAGTTAAAATAAATATCAGATATACTTTCAAATAGATAATACCGATTCCTATAACTCCTGTTCTATAATTTTTTCAAAAAAATAAAATATAAACTAATAACTAAAAAACACGCTTTTGAACTAAAGGTAAAAAATAATTTTCAATTTAAGAATAAAATGAGTAACGAGAAAAATAAAGCGTGGAGTGCTTTGATATCAATTGTTATAATTTCTTAGTAATTTTTATTTTATACTTTTTAGTTCGAAAGCGTGTTTTTTAGGTGTTCAAACTATAATTAATTTTTAATATTATATTGAATCGCAATATTAATTTTTGATATCAATCATTATAACAGTAATGTATGGTTAGTCCGAACCTCCCATAATCCGAAATACTCTATAATTCGAACGCCCCAATTGCGTAAAATGGATTAACTTGGCAACGTTGCCTATCACTCCTATCAGACGTCAGACGGCTGTGGCCAATTTAATTATAACCGTCATGGCCATAATATATCCTTTATATATGGTCCCCACAGGTAAATGTTAAAAACTCAACAAAACTTCGATTTTTCTTCAATAACAATATATTCTCTACTTTTTAGATTTTTCTTTATTTAAAATTCTTTATTGTCATCGGTCCTTGATAGGTATGTGTGCAAAGTTCCAAATCAATTTGAAGTGAGTTAAAATCGAGTTGGAAGATTCCGTTATAAACATAAAAACTTACATACAAGTGAAGCTAATATGAAGCGTGTAAAATAACACAATTGAAACCACACAAATCATGTAATGAATACCATACACACAAAGCGGTATGCCGACGCGCAGAAGTGACGTCACGCTAGAGTGATGGCCTTCTGCAATGTTGCCAGTAGAGTGAAGTTTTCATAATAAATTGACAGTTAGAAATGTCGTTGTAACGTGATTCTAACCTTGGTTAATGCGAGAATGTTGTGTGTCAATGTCACACCAGTCACATCGCGTTGTCAATATTGTCAATAATATCCTCATCTATCTACTCCAGCGCGACGCGTAAAATTTGAGAAGACAAATCGGTGTACCGTAATTTTTGTAATATGCATGGTAATGAATAGGTTCAGATCTACGTACTCACATATTTAATTAGGGGAAAGAGCTATCCTGCTATGTGGTTTTAACTAAAAATCAATCAAATTATCTCAAAGTGTTTTCATAACTTTATTGGGGAGTGAAAATTTTATATTATTCAACAAGCGGGAAATAAAGATGATCACGCTACTCGCCTAGGACTCGTACCGCAAACTTCATCCTTGTGAGTAATAGCCATATCTCGCGAGTACTTTTTGACAACGACTGTACTTGAAGTGAGGTTAGGTTGTTAACACAATGTGACAATGACCATGAAACAAGTATGAACGGTCAAATGGACTGTTTCAAAATGATGGATTTGAAGGTTGACATTTTGTCGAATGTTCTGATTTGCTTTAAAACATTGGAGTAATGACATTAGATCATTTCAATGGTTGGAAACAATTGAGTAATGAAAAAAAAATCACTGGTCTTAGTCACATTAACCAATAGAAACTGGATGTATAATACATCTATTATTGAATAGTCATAGAAAAAAGATTTTTACATAAAGAGAAAACATTGAATAACTAGAAAAATGATCTACATGACGATAGAGTGGATCAAAAATTCATGCCGATGCCTGTCGTTCGCATGAATTCTTTGGGGGAAATAAAATAAGATATCAATCAGACTTTTTATGCGTGTAGATTATCATACAAGTAACCGGCTATATATGTACATTTAATAATAATCTTTATTTTTTCATGCCAAAAACTGATTTGACAAGTCACTTATTGTTTATTGATTGTTTTTAGTTACATCTAACATCTAGTAATTTTCAAGTTTAACAAGCAATAGAGTCATTTGGTCAATGACCTCCCAAACATTTCAAAAAATATATAGTTCTATCTACTTCAATTATTTTAACTATTATGAATTCAATTTCCAAATACACCTGATATTATTTTGAACATCCCTCAATATAGACGTGATTAAATGCGCATGCACAGTGGGAATTCAGAATTACGGTTTGGGTTTTGGGTCGCTTGAGCCCGTCCAGTATCTAATATTTATCTATGGGTCTGCCTGGTTGTCGAAGTTGCCCTTGTGGCGATAAAGCTTGGCAAAAAATACACAGCTAGCGAGCGTAGCCAATCGTCTAAGCGAATGGAAAATTAAACGTTGTCTGGGTTCATCAGCCAGCGCTAAATTTTGGAACATATCGCCGCAAATCTTTCTTCAAAACGGATACGCCAATCGCAAAGCACATCATCTATTTTCACGATATCTTTTTGTGGGGTTAGTTTGAAATAGTTTGCCCATAGTAGAATTCTATTTTTGATTTTCTTCCGTCAGTCAGTCGAATTCACCTTGTATAGAGGGTGGCCGGAAAGTCAACGATAATACTGAAATGATTGATGGACGAACTCATAAGCATCCAGAAAAACATATTATGGCCTTGGTAAAAACTCTATGGTTTTCGAGATATGGCCACTAAAAGTTCAAAATATTCAATAAGAAATCTTATTTTACGGAGAAATAATCTATTTTTATTTTCTTTTTTACCAAGTACGTGGAAAATTTCGTCACTGGCTTGTAATTGCGAAGGAAAAGGATGTGGGGAGAAGTCAAAAAAAAAAAATATATATATAATGTTTTTCAGGGAGCTTATGAGTTGGTCTATCACCACTTTCAGTAGTATCGTTGACTTTCCGGACACCCTGTTATTCACGTCATTCGACGACATAATGTTTCGACATTATGACTGAAGTATCTGATTTTGAAAAAGTTTTTTTTCTGTATGGATAGGGACCCTTCAATATTATACAGGATGTCCCCAAAACACGAAACGTATCAAAGTTATATTTTTTCAAATGGAACCTCCTGTAAATTAATTGATATTTCAATTCTTCCTTCAAATATGAACAAAAATTGTGATACAACTTATGTTCCTAAATTCAACCGTTATCGAGATATCGCGGTTTGAAAATGTCATTTTTGCACCCTTGACATGCTATAAAACTCAAACTATTCAAGTTAGAGAAAAATGGTCTGCACTTTCTCATCTTAACTTTTCAAGAGCTATTCTGTCATTTGAATAAAAGGTCCCGTCAACTGTCAACTTTTTTCGACACATTTTGACATTTTTTTTTCAAGAATGAATCTAATCTCCTTGAATAGCTATTAAAAAGTGAAGACAGGAAAGTGCAGACCATTTTTTTTCTAACTTGAATAGTTTGAGTTTAAAAACATGTCAAAGGTGCAAAAATGCCATATTTATGACGCGATATCTCGATAACGGTTGAATTTAGGAACATTAGTTGTATCACAATTTTTGAATTGAAGAAAGAATTGAAATATCAATTAATATACAGGGGAATTCCATTTAAAAAAATATAACTTTGATACGCTTCGTGTTTTGGGGACATCTTGTATAATATTGAAGGGTCCCTATAAGTACAGAAAAAAAACTTTTTCAAAATCAGACACTTTAGCCATAATGTTTCGTGTCGAATAACGTGAATAGCCCTGTATAATACAATGTCGGTGCAGAAAATCAAACAACTAAAATGTGCCAACGTATTTGACTTTGCAAAAATAACTGAATTCAAGAAAAGTAGTTGCTTAGTGCCTGAACTTATCATACGACTAACCAGAAAAGACAAAAATAAAAAAAGTTCATGAGAACTTTCGCAAAGATTTGTACGAATTAACCTACTGGATATATGTGGTTGTAAAGAAGTGTCGAACTTGTTTCAATGTTATGTTTTTCTAATATTTTCTAAGGACTCGTACGACTGGTTATGGTACAGAACCGGTGTTAAAGACCTAAAACCGAGCCTAAAACACTTGAAAGAGAACATTTTAAAAAGAGACAGTCCTGGTCCTGTATTAAAAAAAATGTTCCGTGTACCTGACGCATAACCGAATTGTCTCGTATTTTGTGATATAAATCTCCGGCGGATGGCTCGCGTAGTCGCGATACGAACTTAACACATGAGCGGCGAAGAGAATGGAACTTCTCCTAATGGAAATGGAAAGAAATCCAAAAAAAATACCTGCGTACCGTTTAATCATTACAAGACCAAGATTTTCCGTTTTGAACATCAACTAGTTTTGTATAAAGTTTGGTTATTTATGACCAATTACGTACCAATTCAGAAGTTGAAATCGGCTCTTGTGTCTTATAGCGTCTCACGCATTTCATGAAATTCTTTTTACAAAGTGATAGAAGACCTTCTAAAACACATTTTCACAACAAAATGCGGTGTTTCCAGTTTTTTCAGGGAAATGAGCAAAACTATCCTTATTTTCTAACCTTTTTGTAAGGTTTCTTATCACAAAATCTGCCGAAATACCGCATTTAATGTCACTGTTGACGCTGAATACATTCTATTTTAATAAAAAATGTGAAAATAGTCTGAAATTTGCATTGTAGTTTGAGTTTGTTTTGGTTAGTTTGGGTTAGTTTAGGTTGGTTTGTGTCGGTTTGATTAATTTTGGTTAGTTTGGGTTGGTTTGGTAAGTTTGATTTGGTTTGGTAAGTTTTGGTTAGTTTGGGTTAGTTTGAGTTTGTTTTGGTTAGTTTGAGTAAGTTTTTGTTAGTTAGAGTTGGTTTGGTTAGTTTGAGTTAGTTTGGCATAAATTTCATGTCGCGTGAGCGACATCATTTCAGTATAATTAGGAAGGTACATTTCACGTTTGGTTAATTTTGCTTGGTTGTTTGAGTTAATTATTGGATAATATGGGGGTTATATTAGGTCATTGGTTTTGGTTAGGCTCTGTTAAGAGAAAATGTATGTTTCGTATGCGACATTTGAGCATTGAGAATCATGAACGAAAAAACTGTTTAGCTTGTTAGTTTCTTCTTCCGAAATATGATTCATCATATCACAAAACGCAACCGCTTTTAATCTTCAGGTAATTCTTCAAAACAATTAGTTGAAAATTACTAATTTTAATATATTTTTTTCAGATATTATTTTAATATGAGAGTAATAGGTAATTGAAGTAATTTTCGACATATTGATAGCCTTCACTTTTTTCAACACTTGGAAACATCGCCAACCGGCTCAACCATTGTAAGCGTTGCTTCGTGCTATTGTCTATTTTGAGTTATGGCGGCTTTCGATTCTTTGATTTTTTTTTCCAATTGTAACGTTATTTTTTCACATTTTTTTCACTGACGAATCACGTTATAGGAATTGTAGACAAAGGATGAAATATACATATCCAACAAAGAAAGTCCCATAACCTATTTTTGTGAAAACAAAGTTTGAATACCTGCTTAAACTTTGTTAAATAAAATTAAATAAATACTGTCTACTGCTACTACTATTACTAATAAATAAAAGAATTGAGAAAATGGAAATTCGCAGGAGTAAATTTGAGATACGCAGGTACAGTCTGAGATCTCCCGTGTTCCTGTAGTTTTATTCGGTCACAACACTACTTCTTGGACTCTTGAAGCCCACTGTAGCATTCCCACTTTCTCATAGATTCAAAAATTATAGAAATCATATTGTAGATGAAACGAAACTACAGATTTTACAAACAATATTCAATACTACTCGAAATATTAATATTTATAAGTATATTTGGCAAGTCTTGTTCAATACCATTACACATTGTGAACTATAATAGTCGACTTTGGAGTAATTTTCTGGGAGGTACCGTAACTGTTGACCGTGTCATTTCAATACTTTTGGTTTTGCCGTCAAAACTATTGTTATGAGAGATTATAAAAATTTGTCACCTGGCGCGACTAGAGGGCCTAACGGTGTAAAAGACTATTTTAGTGTTAAAATGTCTGGGTCATTTCAGTACAGCTGAAAATCTGTGAATAGCTTCGTTATAAGGTGTTGATTATTGATAAGAATTATCGTACGCTGTGAATCGTTACGGTATCGCGTGCAAATGCTCTCAAATCAACACTTTCACATATTCACGTACCCCCCCTTACAGGGTGTCGAAAATGCTTTTCAATTTTTTATTTTTTCAAATCACTTTTAAAATACTCTGTATTTACCGTGTGAATAATCAAATATTTCCACGTTTAATTTTTGCATTGGGCAGCTCTGCTTCGGTAGGCTTGGATTTCGTCGATAATGTCCAGCTGATCAATCTAATGATAGATGGTAAATACTTTCTTATAGAATCCCAATTAGGCGCCTTTTTTTAGTTTTTTACCAGGCAAAACCAAGAAACCTGTTTGATGATAGAAATAATTTGTTTCAGTTAACCAGACTTTACAAATAGAACACATTTATCGTCTACAAAATAAATAATGCTGCTTTATTTACTCAAAAAATGATAACTTTTCATACAAGTTTTGACAAGTGGTAAAGGGGATCCCTTGTCATTTAATCAATTCTTAAAATTAAGGGATGAAAGTGATGAGATACAAATATAAGTCTCGATTAACAAGTATTATTGATAATAAAAAAGATTACTGGTTTGTACTAAAAAAAAACAACGTCAGTGACGATTTAATGAATAAAAAATAATAAGGGGGGAAATACGTTCGATCGATTTGGGGGGTTGCGGTATGTTCAAGGTTGCTATAACGTCGTCAGTTATTCACGGGAACATCGCCAAACATCAATTGGATAAATTGTCAAAATTTGTTACGCAAATCAATTCATTCGGTTTGAATGAAACGTAATAAAAACCCTGAAACAATGGGGGAGATTGGAAAATTGCCAAAAGAGAAGTAGGTAACAGAGAAAGGCAAAAAAACTGACATATCACGCTTACCTTGCAAGGTTTTCTAAATCCAATTGTATCTGAGCCATCCTCAGTAACAACATATTCTTTGTAGAATGGGTGTTGAGATATATTCAATTGAACTCCATTACATCATCACACTTCACAATGTGGCCAAGAAAATTAGAAAATGTTGGTTCCTCAAACGTACGTGTATCTGCCTCCACTCACGGGAGCAGACTCCCAAATAAATTCGCGATTATCGACAAGCCACCTCAAAAATGAATCAATATTCCCAACAGTGTAAATTATCACAGTTATTGACTAGCTTATATAGAAAAATATATCCAGCTAATGATTTCATTCCTAATAATGATATTCTGATCTCGTAATTCAAATTAGCAGAAGGAATTCTGTGTTCATACAACAGAAATTTGGCAAATTTATTTGTGTGTGAGCTTTTGTAGAATTTCCTCTTCGGAAAATTCGTAAACTCTTCCCTGACATCGCCAGAGCTGTTGCATTTTACGTAACCAGATTCCAAATAGTCCGCGAATGATTCCACAATTTCTTTTGGTGTTCGCTTCACTTGACACTTATACAGTAAGATCTTAGGTATTCTGTCATTATTTTCCAACGAGTCCTCATAAGACCAGAAATGTTTGATATTAGACGGAATAAACATTTCCGTTTCCGATACATAGATCAGGTAGCATAAATCGATCAGGTTCTTGGTCTCTCTTCGTTTTATTTTGATACCGTTATGTAGATACTGGGTGAAAAACGAAAATGTCTATTTTTGAAAAAACACAATATTTTGCTTATCATAAAAGCTAACATTTTCAAATTTTTAAGATATGGGTAAGAGGATACGACGATTCTTAAAACGGCGTCCAACGAATTGTAGGCTCACTATCTTCCTATAGAGCCTATAGATCTCATGAGCTTTCTGGAAGAGAATAGCAAATGAATCAATAATTCAGGAGTCTAACGTGAATTAACTCAATTCTTCAAAGAATAATTGCAGAATACCTTCAACTATATTTAAGTAATGCTGACCCCACATGAAAGAACATTTTCTGTTTCTGTGAAAAATAAAAATTAGACAGATATACCGGTAATGAAAACAGCTGAAACAGTTTTTATAGATAAGTAAAAGGAGCACCCGTAATGTCATCACCAGCAATAGCCAAGTTTCATATAAGATAAACTGCGCTAGCTTCACTTAGCATCCTAGCTGTACTCTGCATCTGTTGCAATGCACAAAATAAGATTCTGTATTCGCTAGCTTCGTGCTGACCGATGCTGATGTGACTGTCAAACTAACTGTCAAACGAGCGAAGTTAAAATTTCTGATAAATAAACTGCAAAGAAAATTCGTTGAAAATAACGATATTATGCAAACAGCCTAATAAAACTTTTTTTCTTATAAATTTCAAAAAAACATCCAGAATATAGCTGGACATAACTGATTTGAAGATAAGGACAAGCATAAGCAAACATAACCTCACTGGCATATACAGTATATCCGCGGATGCGGTTAACCAGAGGACAAATGGTCGAAAAATTGAAAGATGCGGTTAAAAGTAATTCTTCATAAAAAAAAGTCTGCATGTCGAAAAAATAGCAACCACGATAAAACAAAAATCTCTTCACCATCCATCTCAAATCGGATCTGTAGCTACATAGCATACTTCTTCTCAAGTGCGATGAAGTGTGTGAACATCAAGAATTACATCAAATGGAAAAATATCTGATAAGAAACTGGTTCGAGAAAAAAATCGATAAGAACACTGACAAGAAAGGATACTGACCGTCAAAATAACAACATTCTTAGACCAACTTAGGCGTAATGCAAGACAATAAAGGAACTTCTGGAAAATCCCTAATGTTTCACTGTCTCAGATACTTATGTCCGTATAGTGAACAGACTTGAGATATCAATCAGACAAAGGATTTGGAAAAAAATATATTTATAGGAACATCTCCATCTGAATAGCTTTTGAACTCAATAATTCTTTTTGTCGATAAACATTGATGGATTTTTGTTTGTGCAGATATAAAGAATGCAAATGGGTATAGTGTTGATTTTCTATGCGAAATTGGCTTTTCCGTGTCTCATCTACTCTGTCCCCGATTTTTATTTCCTACTCTATCCTCCAGGCTTTCCATCTTGGGCAAGTTTCAAGGTTACGCTTAGGGATATCGACTTCCGAAGTGGTCTCCCTCATCCCGCATGTGTAGTTCCGGAATCAGCCGTGCCCAGACAGTATCTGAGTGAGGAAAAAGTCCGTCCTACTCTATTAGCAGTTTACCCAGTACTGGATAATTGGTTTAAGGGGTTTTCGTCCATTTACCCTCCACTTGCTACTCGTTCCACTTCTGCTGCGACTGTTGGTATATGGCCTGCCTTGCAGAAGCCATATCACCGGTCATGTGAGTCCCTTTCAACCACCAAAAGACTTAGAGGTGGTATCGCCCCAACTACCTACACTGCTTCAGTGGTGATGGTCCGATAGCAACTTGAAACTAGCAGTTGATGATTATGTTTTTGTATTTGCTGATTTTTTGCATCCCACTCCATGTATGGGCGCCATAAAGGAAGATATATTCATTCGGCATCAGCCGCACTAGTCTTCCCATTCGATCGCTGCCCTCTTTGTCACCTCTTCTAACTCTAGGATAACACATTCCGTGTGTTCCAGAGTAAGTTCGTTATCATTCACTCAGTTGTCAATCTGCTGCAGCGATATTTCCACTTGGCGCCTTAGAGCTTTCTTGTCCTCCGCCTTCGTCACTAGAGTTGGTGTCATCCGGATAGCCAATTACTTTCGAGCCTCCTGGCAGGACCAGCCTAAGAAAAGAGCCGTAGAAAATGTCCCATTGCCCATTGGAAAGGCATCAGCACAGAGCCCTGTGGATACTTCCACTTTTTGTTTATTTCTTTCAGATATCATCCTGTTCTAGAAATAGTTCTTCAAGTTATGGTCACACCACCTTCAAGAACATTTCAAATAAATGAAAATGTGGATGCCTTCTTCTTTGATTCGATTGTCATCTTATAACAAACGTGTCTACTTGTAATTTGTTTAGGTTAGAAATGTTTTGCCAAGTGTTTTCTGTGTTTTTTCTTTTCTGTTTTTTTTTCATTCCCCAACTTTCTCTCTCCGAATAAATGGCTGTCTACCACTTCATACTTTACTTGCGTAAGCAAAGATCATTGAAGCGACGTTCCAGTAACAAGAAATGTCGCTCAATTCCTCATAATAGACCATTTAATATTTGTGCATTTTGACCAGATAGAGCCACAGCTCTCTTGATAATTCCAGAGGATGATGATAAACGTAATTCCACAAAATCTGCCACAACAATAAATTAGAACCTGTTGAACCGAATTTCGTGAATGCTGAAGATTTATTGGCTGTGGTTAACATGAATTTTCTGGGTCTATTTTGACAAATAACGATGCTGCTTGAACGTTCATGTAACACGAATCCACGCCTCTGTAAAATGAACCTAACTACCTGTAAATGGCTCGACATTTTCGGATAATGGTGGGTGGTAACACTATTGGAATTCTGAATACACTGGTTCAAAAATAAGAAGGATTTTGAGTTCTGAACTTTTTTCTAAAACAACGATTTCTTTAGAAACTTGAGCTATATTGAACTTTGACCATGTATAGGATATCACTTACATTTTTACGATATCTTTGGTGGATTTTTAATTATATTTTTTTTCTAGAGTGGTGTTTTTTTTTAATTTTACATAATTTCTGCGTGCGTGTCTATAAATTCATAGCGATTTCACAACAGCAGACCTTTCATTGCACGTGTTGAGTTAAGATCTCAATTCCTTTCAGCTTATCAATAAAACAACATATTGATCATTCAATTATTTGTTGTATTTTATGTATCATTATATTCCATGGTACCAAAATATCCCAAGAACTTGGGTTAATTTTTTAGTTATAATCTTGTTGGGGTCATAGTGGGTAAGATAAATATAGAAATTGGGATAAAGAGACCACCTTTCACACATATACAGGGTGTCCGGTAAGTATATGGCATAATTTCGGGAGCGTATAGGAGAGGTCAAAACAACCCCATCAGTTTGTCATGAAACTTTTTTCTCTAAAGCGCCTCCTAACTGATATACAGAGCCCTAAAGGGGTACTCATCGATTTAATGTATCTTCTGTAACTTTCGAACCGTCTTATATAATTTGATAAGATTTCAGTATTTTGTGTAGGCCATAAAGACTCATAAAACCATGGTGAAGTCAATATTTGAAATTGTAGGGGAATCCAGAAACGGACTCGCCACCAAACCTTTTGGGTCCAATTTTTGACACGTGTCATTTTACAGAGCTGGAAACTACTTTTTCAAATACCCTGACCTTTCCTTATCAAAATAGGTGCTCTTCTTTCGTTTCGATAAAACTAACCGTTTTCGTGAAAAATGGGTTTCTGTTTTACAGGTTATTGCGAATATTCCACTCATGTACAAAACATCCCATAAGAGCAGTTGAGTTTTCGGAGGCTTACAGCGATAACACCAAATCGAAAATACCACTCTGTCATGGCAACACAAATAACCAGGTTGTCAGGGCAATCGATATGGCAACGACCATTTTTTGACACAAATAACCACGTTGTCAGGGCAATCAACATGGCAACGCAAATTTAGTGAAGTTATATTCTAGAATTCTTGAAATATTCTTCTAAATACCATTCGTGCTTTAAAATTAACCGGATAAATTTTCGCTCATGCGTGTTTTCTCAAAATTTCACGAGACCGAAGGTCGAGTGAAATTCGTGAAAATTTATCGGTAATTTTTAAGCACTCGTGGTATTACCTTCGGATATTCCACTCATGTACAAAAAATCCCATAGGAGCGGTTGAATTTTCGGAGGCTTACAGCGATAACACCAAATCGAAAATACCACTTTGTCATGGCAACACAAATTGGTTTATTATGTATTGTCAGTGCCAATTTTTTGACACAAATAACCAGGTTTTCAGGGCAATCAATACGGCAACGCAAATTCATTGAAGTTATACTCTAGAATTTGTGAAATATTCTTCTACATACCATTCGTGCTTTAAAATTAACCGGATAAATTCTCGCTTATGCGTGTTTTCACAAAATGACACTTTATTGACATTTTGTGCCATAAACTCAAAAAAAAACAATTTTACTGCAAAATCACACAAAAATTAACTTGAATTTGAATGAATTATTCCTTTTTTAGGATTCACTGACGACGGAAGCAGATTCGTTTCCAAAACGTTTGATATTGATAGGTTTTATCATTTACTAATGGACTTTTTTTCAGGTAATATAGAAGATCGGGTGTATAAAGACTAGTTTGATTGTTATTTGATAGGGTGTGGCGAAATACCCAAAAATATCTTGTAAAACTGGGGTTATTATGACCTTTTCTATACGTTACTGAAATTATGCCATATACTCACCAGACACCCTGTATATTTCTTATCGCTATACTAATAGTATGTTGGTTAAACTTTTCGTGGAAGTAGATTCCGAACGTCTCAAGTTTTGAAACAAGGCATGGTAAAGTTTTCAGATTAGGTATTTTCTTTAGGTATAACAAATGACATAAAATAAAAATTTTGCATAATTTTTGGGAATAGGAAAAATATTAGGTTCAGGTACTATTGATAATATTAACGTACACATATCAACCTACGGCCTTGAATAATGTAGTAATTTCGAAGATTTGGAGGTCTTTTGCAACCCCTAGCTTTTGGGCTTTTGGTTAAAAA
Organism: Orchestes rusci; assembly: GCA_958502075.1. Classification (NCBI taxonomy): domain Eukaryota; kingdom Metazoa; phylum Arthropoda; class Insecta; order Coleoptera; family Curculionidae; genus Orchestes; species Orchestes rusci. The sequence goes on from OY293303.1 coordinate 15,905,672, forward strand.
AAAAAAAAAAGTAGTAATTGATCATTGAAATTTTCGCTAATCCTATTTATTTTATATGGCTTTTTCTGATACAGATTGTTCAAGTTCCAGTCGTTAAATAATGGAATTTGAGGCGAAAATGTTAATTTTTTCAGGTTAGTTTTGAGGTTTGAATATTACTCGGGTGTTACAAGTTGACCTCAATCTTACAGGGTTCGTAAGCGCTCAACTGAGCCTCAAGCTTCACTTACATCTCAAGTTGAACCTGTTCAAATGGATATGAGTATACTTTTGGGTATTCTGAAAACAAATTTTGATTACCTTCAAATACTTGATAAAATACGTACAATATGTAAAATTTCAACTCATGCAAATTGTCCATTGTAGATATCTTTTTGAGATTTGGTACATAACTTCTATGCATCAAGATGCATTTTTTGGTGTACAAACAATTGCAATCACATATTCTACTAGTGGATTTCAAAAAATATTTCTAGACAAAGAACTGGTACCGGCTAATTCATATCTAACGTAGCGTATCGCAAGTCGAATTCAGCCGAAACCCATTCCATGATAAGGAGATCGCAGGGAGCCTGGCGATATCAAATCTGAAATATGAATCGAAATTATCTGTTATATAATCATAGTATTATCACGAAGTTGTTCTTGTATTTGATTAATGTTCAATAATTAAAGGTCTCATATATCCATTTGTTCTAGTTTCATATAGACGTTTTTATCTGTGGAAGTAGTTTTGTGGTCTCTATATACAATAAAATGTTTCTATACATAAGCAACATGCTAAAAATACTATGATAGAAAATAACCGTTCTGTAAACTGTCACGTTTATTCATAGAAAATGAAATGAGAGTATAACAATTCTAGAACACTCTCTTTGGGTCTTAAATTTCATCCTAACCAGCTCGTTGTTAATTTGCAATTGAACTCACTTTTTGAAGAAAATCCATTTTATAAATGAACAGTGCGTGAATACAAACAACTAGCAAGAACAAGAAAGAAGTGTATTTCAAAATTAATTAACCATGCACGTTCGATATCGCAGCCGTCAGGTGATCTCGCGCGTGATTAATCAATCGGGCATCGGGCAGGTTCGGATTGATGAAAAATACGAAGAAAAGTCATAAATCTCACAAATATATATTGGGTGTTAGATGACCGGTTTCGAAGATACTAAACGATCCTCATCTTCAGATCAGTATTCCTCACAAGAAAAACAAATTTAGAACGATAACCAAAAAAGGCAACATAAAATCACATAAATTTTCACAAATCAGAATAATTGTCACGAGAAGCACCTACACACATACTAATTAGTGTGTAGAACTTGAAAATAAACTCACACAATGGGCTCCTTCATGTATTTATGAAGTTCGAATTAGAATACGCTACGTAAGAGATATGACTATGCGTAGGTACGGCGTTCTGTAATAAAAGTTATTGTGGAAATTTTCCTTCATTTTTGAAAAAATTTGATCTCCTGATTTTCATTTTTTTCGATTATAAAAATTGTTGGAGGTGGAACTCTTCACTTACCTCTTAGCCACTGGAAACACCAAAAATACTTTTTGATGCATAGAAGATATATATGTACCAAATTTCAAAAAGATATCTACTTCTTACAATAGTATCATATCTATTATGAAAAAAATTAAGCGTCACCATCCTGTATCTCAAAAGGTTCCATTTAGAAAACACCTCCATAAATTAGATTTTTTTATCTCAAAATGGGTCTTATCACCTTAAATATTGCTGAAAACTGAAAAATATTGTTCTGCATTGAACTGTTTCTCTTGCCTGGACTAACCATATTCTGATGCGTATTAAAGTATTATCACATAACCAGACCAGATGCGGAAGTTCGATCTATTGGTGCTCCGTCTCCAATGACCTTGACAAGTTAAGTTTGAGCTACCTGCACCATAGCTGGTTTGGTTAGTTTGTTACAAACTCGCCCGCCCCAAGGCAATTTCATGTAAGAAAGTCATGAAGTCCCCAGTTTTGTATAGGTCTCATCGAATGATGAAGTGAATTTTCCATTCTCTATGGTTTGTCGTCATGGACGATATAGGAGATTTCGCATCTGGTCTGTTTTAACCTGGGGTACTATGTTCAATATTTTACTAGACAATATTATTCCAAATTCGTTTATCACTTCTCTTTAGGCTGATTTATAGAGGAATATGAAATTTTAATGAATAGAAAAATATAAAACAACGGACTGATATCTCAATTTTTTCCAGCGCAACCTTTTGTGTCTGAAATATAAGACGATCGCTGTCGGGTTAAATTTAAATATTTTTGGATACATTGAGACACGAAAGGCAAAGAACAGTTGTAATCGGATAATCGCCAACGAGCATCGTCAGTGAGTTTTTTTTTCTTTTGTGACCAGAATAGACAAAATGAAATTATAAAGAAACATAAAATGTTTTGGCAATCATGTTATTTGTTATTTGAGAAAAGCTTCGTAAATAGATCATGTTTAATTTGTACTTGTAGCGGAAAAGAATATTTGAGATTTGATAATAGATGAATAATAGAAATATGGCGTCGTTATGTCCAACGAAATTATAAGGCCTATGAGGCAGAGAAGCCACGCCCAAAAGGCAATGAAGCTTTGTTTGTCGCCTTACCGTCAATATTTGGATATTTTATCCAGACTAAGCAATAAACTTACGTGATGGTGACAGGCGAATTTTGTGGTTTTGTTGTTTTGTCCTACCAAGTAGGCTAGGGTGTGAGGCTGTTTCCTCCTTTTCTTAGAGTGCAGTGTCAAGTTAGTGTTCCTGTTACTTTCCAAAGCTTACTTCTACTGAGTTTCAATAAAGTTTCAGTGAATGATGTTTGAATTTTTTCTGCCATATGTCTTAGTCTTAGTACCTACCATATAACTTCCTGTTGTTTCTTCGACCAATCGTTTAGCTTCTTTTGTGCCTCCAATGGCAAACTCTGGACTCATTTGTGGTGTTTTAGCAGTTTGTACCGCCCGCTCATTTTGAGTTACCCTTTGTATCCATCCTAGAGTAACATCGTTGGATGCTCTCAGAAAGGAAAGGTTTTACTGACAATCCCAGACTTGCTTGGATTTTCCGACAAAATGTTTTGATTGTCGATCGACTCACTGAGGATGAAGATTCTCTTTCCTTTATCGCCTTCCTCGACATTTTCTTGCATGTATTTCAGTTTGGAAAACAGTATCGTGCTCTCCAAGTGGTTCATGTGATTCCCACGTTGTTTTTCCTTTTTCCGATACGTCTTGGAGCCATGTGTCCTCCGGAGTTTTTCCACTGTTCCCTCTTTTCAATGAAGTCTGGTTCTCTTCTTGTTGTTTTGGAGTCTAGTGTGAAGTACATTATGTCCCTTTGAAATTGGGGGCGGAGCTTAGCTCTAAGGGGAGGGGGAGGAGAAAGGGAAATTGTTTAATTATTGATATTGATTATATTGAGTTGTGATGTTAGGATTTAGAGGAGATAGGTGGGATTGGGAGGGGGGAGGGGGGTACAAGGAATACTTCTTTATCTTGCGGAGAAGTGGGTTTTCATGTAGGCCCTTTTTATTCTGTAGACTGCATCCAGAATGGAGCGCGTTGGTTCTATCTCGTATTCACAATACAGGGTTAGGAAAAATTACCAGAACGGTCGAATTATTCAAAAGATACACGAGTTAGAAAAAACTGTCTTATATAAAAGTTGTTGTGCTTTTAAAAATTTACATATCTGTTTTACATTGGAGTATACAGGGTCGGGCATAAAGTTGTGCCAGACCAAAGTTGCATTTTTTTAAATGGAACCCCCTGTATATCAATGGATATTTCAATTTTCTCTTTATTTTCGAGCAAAAATGTTAATGAACATGATGTTCCTAAATTCAGCCGTTTTCGAGTTATCGCGTCTTATTTTCACATCTTTGATACGATACAAAACCCAAACGACTTAGGATAAAGAAAAACGGTGTGCACTTTCTGGTCTCAACTTTTCAAGAGCCATCCAAGGACATCAAATCAATTCTTGTCAAAAAAATCTGAAAATGTGTCCAAAAAAATTGACAGTTCACAGTACTTTCTTTTCAAATGACAGAATAGCTCTTGAAAAGTTGAGATTAGAATAAGCAGACCATTTTTCTCTATCTTGTACCGTTTGAGCGTAATAGGATGTCAGAAGTGCAAACATTTAATTTTTAAATCGAGAAATCTCGACAACGGTTAAATCTAGGAGCAAGATGTGTATAACAACTTTTGCTCAAAATTGAAGGATGAATTTGAATATCCATTAATATACAGGGGGTTCCATTGAAAAAAATGCAATTTTGGTCTGCCACAACTTTTTGCCCGACCCTGTATACTCCAATGTATAACAGATATGTAAATTTTTGAAAGCACAACAGCTTTTATATCAGACAGTTTTTTCTAACTCGTGTATCTTTTGAATAATTGGACCTTCTAGTAATTTTTCCTAACCCTGTATAAGTCGCGATTCCTGATATACCATGGTGTGTTGTCCCAGCATCTGACGATCTTATTTTGGTAGCCTTTGAATATTTGCTGTTTGTATTTTATTAAATCTGATTGCTCCAGCAGCGTAGATGAGTTTTGGCTTTAATACTTGGTTGAAGATTATCAATTTGTTTATGAAGTTTGATCCGCTGGTTTTTTCAAGAGTGGGTAAAGGAAGAAGTAGGGTTTGTTCCCCAGCTAGTTTCGTCTTTAGATGTGGATTCCAGGATAAGTTTCTAATAATTATCACTTCCAAACTCTTCATATTGGTGTTCCAATTTCTAGGTTCATACCTTACTTTCAGTGAGGCATCGTGAACAATTTTTTTGACGTCACGATTAGTATTTGGATTTTCTCTGAGTTCACCTTAATTTTCCATAAGTTGTAGTATGCTAATAGTTCTTTGATGTGATTTTGGAGTCTTGAAAACAGTAGTGCGGGCCTCCTTGACGGAGAATAAATCTAAGTATCGTCCGCGTACATCAAAATATCTGACTTGGTATGTGTGGGAGTACTTGATACGTATAGATTATAGAGTTCAGGCCAAAAGTGACCCTTGAGCACTCTCGCCCTCTGCCTTCTGGATCTTGAATCCCGATTTATTTTCACAATGATTAAAGTCTCCCATAGCAATCGAAGGACTTCAAGTTGGCATGATAAAATCCATGTCCTTTTACTTCAATCTTATTTCCGGTGGTTTATATACCGATGTTATCAATAAGGTGCATTTTCCTGTACCATGTCCAATCCAGGCTGTTTCCAGGCTAGTATCTGGTGCTGGTGCCAGGGGCTTGATGACCAACCTCCTGCTGACCATAACTTCTGCTCCGCCTCTTTTTTTTATTCCTGAGAATCTGAGGGATTCGTGATTGTTCTGGTAATTCTACTATGCCCTTGGAAAATTGGGTGACTCATCCTTGCTTTTATTTTAAATGATATCTTGGGGAAGGAGGTTGTACGTGGCCTCCATACCAAGTGTTGGAGCGGTTCTCATGGCTCCAGTCAAACAAAGAAATGCTAGCCTCTGGACCATTGCCAGTTCTGTGATTGCTGGTCGTTGCTCGATTTTTGGCCATCAAACAACAGAGCCGTGGACAAGTCTAACAACAGTACATTAGAGCCAGTGGATCATAGGCGGATGTTTACCTCAGGCTTTGCCTACTGCTCTTTTTGTCACCATTGCTGTGCCTCTCCCTCGATTAACTCTTTTCTGTAGGCGTGAGTTCCATGAGAATTTGTCGTCTGGGTTGATGTCTAGGTATTTGATTCCTCTTACCTGCAGTTCGTGTCAGTTACAAGATTGTAAATAAGGCAGACGATTTTCTGGATAAAGGTAAATTGTGATGTGAGTATGCCATTTTTCAAGAATAATGGCCGTAAATGCATCTGATAGCTTTTTTGGAGTATAAATATAGATAATGCAGATGAAGTACATATTTGAACAGGATTTATAACGACTGGTGGGGACCTTCATAGGCACTTTGTTATTCATTAAAAATGTGACATTTTATTTGAATACAAATTATCAACGCAGAATTATCATTAACCTTGCAACATCCAAGATAATCAAAGTTGATACATTTGGGCTTACAGCTCCGGCAGCAGGAAGCTACTTGAGTATTCAGGCCCAATTATTCGACCTAACAGATTAACCAAGCCAACACCTTAGAGACTGATCAAATCACTTTGATGAAACATAACTGCCAAAATGGCTCAAGTATGATGAATTAATCGTTTTTGAAACAGAAAATATATTTAAAATTAAAGCCAACTTGTTCTAACTGTAAGTTATTCAAGTTTTAAAATATGAAAACATTCTGGAGAGAACGATTTTGTGATTAATGACAGAATTATACAGGTTTTGAAGCCCTATTCCTGAAGCTTAGGGTAGATTCCGCACAACAAAGGATGGAAAAATGTGCAGAATCCCGGCAATACTTGTTTTTAAAGATTAAAATAAACGAAGGGAGAAAGCAAAGAAAGTTGTTGAATTGTTAGCGTGATTACATTTACCCTAATTAAAAAAAGTACTCCACATACAGACAGACTCATGTGCAAATGAACTTATGCTGTTATTTTGCAGAGTGGAATTCATCTTAGATTTAGAATCTAGAAATTGAGGATTCATGTCAAAAAAATCTTATAGCTTCTTGTGTAGAAAGTCTGTTTATTGTTTATTCAGATTTGATGCCATATAATTGCGATCGAATTCCCTGATTGAACATCTAAGCGGAGGGGGTTCGTTTTGTGATTCTATGAGGCAATTTTCTAGATTAAAATAAAATTCCACAATGTTGTGCTTGTGATGTTCTGATAGCTTGCTTGATAATTTGTACATAACTGTCTTTGGATGAAGATCGGTGACGACATCAGATTTGGCTGAATTATCAACTTTTTTGGCAGCTGGCAATTGATTATACTACTGACTTACTCAGTTTCATGAGCCTGAACGTGTGCCACTAATATCCGAATAGAATCACTGGACTAGAACTAGCGCTCCGCAGAACCTGTCACCTCGTAGTCAAACACTTTAACACGTCTGATAATTGGGATTCCGAAGACCTCTCACACTATGATTGGATTCTTCAAAAAAAAAAAAGAAATCACTTACCAGAATTTCCCGCCAATATCTATCCTCCATTCTCAAAAATTACTGTCAAGTTTCACGTTGTCATTATATATAAGTCCAAAAGAGTAGGTTATCCTTGAACTGGTCACCTTCCTTATCAATGTACAGCAAAAAATGTGGTATTTGCAATGATATGGTTTTTAAGATGAGCAAAGTTGAGATTGTCTCTTGTGCAATTTGTGAAACCGCAACGGAAGTTTTTTCTTTTCTATTTTATTCAACGAAAACATATCAACGAATCAAAATACAGAAAATGATCTACATGGCCACCGAGAACAGAAGTCCTCGCTTGACCTATACCGGATATCGTCAGTAAGCAAATTGCATTCTAGTATCTCCTAGAATTGATAGGGATTTGTCAAGATTAAAAACTGTAGCGATGCCATTCGATCTGATATGAGATCCAATCAGATCTAACATCTCAGTTCAACTAGATCATGAATAACTGGAATGAATAATTATTAGGGGCGCACATACACAGCTTACAAGGTCAAATCAAATATAATAATTGTCCACAAGCACACTTCATTATTAATCCAATCAATAATTGATGACTTAGTTTCCATAAATTCATAAGGTTTCGAATGCAAAATGATAAAAACAATTTTTCAAAATGAATACAAATTTTACAAAATTACATAAAGTGTGACCATTTGTTTTCTGATCACTCAAGAAAAGTTTCATTATTATTTTTTCAATTGTAGACCTCCATAAATCGAAGCTAAACTCGAAATAAAATTTAACGACAGCATTTCATTTAAATCAAAAACAAGATTGAATTCTAAAAATATCACAATAGCCGCTCATACTTATCCAGTACGCACATATTCATTCGGCAAATACAGATATTGGAAAAGAAACAAATTAAAAGGACACTAAGTAGGACAGTACAAATGGATACACTCAATCATAGTGGTCGGAGAGCTAGTGACAAGAACTCACAAGTTTTTGCAACTTTTTAGGGGCGACTTTTGTTTCAGAAATGGAAAGTAGTAGAGTCAGCACTTCCGGTCACGTGACACCTGGCACTCCACAAGACTACTGAAACTTTGGAAAGGTTTTTTCTGGATATCTCCGGGAGGTCTCGATTTGTTTTGAATTTTAAAACGGCAAAATGCGCAACTTTGACCTTATACAAGCTTTGCTGTATCTACCACCGCACCGGTGAGGAGTGGAAATTGTTCTATGAGAAAAAAAACAACAAGAGAGCACCACAGGGTGGGGTTATCTCTCTACTTCTGTAGTTTATCGTAGTAAATTCCATTTCAAAAACCTTCAGAGAGCAAGGAATAAGAATGGTGAGTGAAATCATGAAAACACTTTCTGAATAGGCAGGACAAAATGGTTTTTGAGTTAAGACGGATTTAGTACTGTTCACAAGAAAAAACAAAGTGCCTAGAACTACAATGTCCTGATTTGGTGGACAAACACTTAGTCTTTCTAATGAAGCAAAGTATCTAGGGATCATCCTGGACTCAAAGCTCTTCTGGAAAAGGAACAAAGAGGAAAGATTGAAGAGGGGCCTCAATGGATTATACACATGCAAGAAAATGATTGGTAAGAAATGAGGACTAAGATCACACATCATCCACCGGATGAATGCAGCGATTGTGAGACCCCCAATTACTTACGGAGACGTGGTATGGTGCAAAGCCATCGACACGAACTCGAACGTAAAGATGTTTACGAAAGTACAACGGCTGGCAACACTAAGTACAACCGGAACATAGAATAGCATATTGCAGGCATCTTTAGAGGTGATTCTAAACCTCCTGCCTTGTTCACTGAAAAAGGGACCTCTCAGACTGAAGGAATTCAAATTGTAGAAACAGAAAAGTGGACACCTAATTCTGCTTAAAAAAAAACTCACAGGCTATGGACAAACAAAAGGCGAAGTTGCTACAAAAGACAACAGGCTGCATGGTGACCAGGAACTCTTTTATCAACAAAACTTCCAGATTGGATTGGGAACAAGACTCCATAATAAGGGAGAAGGACTATTATCCACTGCACATGAAATTCACCATCACAAGAAATTTGACAACTGTCAGAATATTAATTAAGGTAAAAAGGAATGATCAGAAAACACTCAGTATAATTGATGTTTGATGAAAGATCAAATTTTTTACAAAAATAAATTGCGTCTCACACAAAGAAACAGAAGAAATTAATAATTACTCAAAGAATACTTTGCAAGAGACTGTAAAACACGAGCAGGTCACTGTAGAAATCAAACTAACTGTCCTTGCTTGTGAAATTACCGGGAACGTTTCTCATTTAATGATAGTTGCATGTATTGCCTTGACCTTTCCAACACCGGAACTGACAACATTGTGATATTAGTCTGATAAATCATTGATTATTTTTTTATCACTTTCACAAGAAAGATTTCACACTTAATCAAATAGTGTGTACATGTTGGAGAAATGACGACCCTGATAATAATACATCAAATTTTTTTTTGATTTTTTGGTTCAATGACAAAATTTACAGAACGGATATACCTTACTAATGGGGGCCGCACCGATATAAAAATAAAAATTGAAATTGATTCTCAACGATTGACTTTTTCCCTACATCTGCGTTCGTTACAATATTCTTCATTTCTTGATCCAAGGTTTCTGGAAAGCGATTTCGAATCTCCTTTGTTCCATAATCCAGGTAAAAAACTAGAAACAAATGTAGGTGCAGAAACTTGTTGAAAAAATCTCAGAAATATTTTGAGTAATTTTCCACTTTGGAATCGGAATTTTAATAAATCTCTTATGCACCAGTTATTGATAATCGACCTTTTCCGGGACCTTGGATAAGAACTTGTCACAAACAACGTCGTAAATTTCTGGGCCCATAAAATTTAATGGGTAAGGAAGATACTTTCTTTTCTTTGGAAATATTGAAAATCGGCATGCCTGATTCAAATCCTTTCAATTGAGATTTTGGTGAATCAGAAGATTGGTCTTCAAAACTAATTTGATTGGAATTGGAACGACTCCATGATTCAGTTTTTAACGTACTAGTTGTGAATTCCTTTCAGCCCCTTTGGTGGCAGTATTATCTGTAACCTTCTCAATGATTCGATGATATCACAGAAAATTCAGGTAAAAGAGATTTACCGAAGACCATCACATACTTGGAAATTTGAACGTAAAAAGGCAATTAAAAAAATAGAGTCGTTTCAGTAAGGTTCATAAATTGCTGATCTTTGATGCTCATATGAAAAATATACTTTGATCATCATATTGCATCTCCTAAGCCAGCTACTTTTAACGGAGGTTGGAAAAAATATAAACTCAGGCTCACAGCTCCTATCGGGTAATATTTAAAGTGGAAAAACCAATCCCGGCGTTCGATGATGTTTCGGTTGCGTTCTGAAAAGGACTACTAAGGTCAATCTAACACTGGATAACGGAAGAATAAATCTATTTTCGTCAGTCACAATAATTGAATCAACCACATACGGTTGTTTAAAGAAATATACCTACAAAAAATCCTAGAGTAATAAATTTATACGGTACCGGTGAAAGAGTGGTGAGTACGAAGTTTTAAGAACGGAAAACCGGAGAAAATGACGGTGATAAAAAACAGACACCGTTTAAAGTGAAAACGGCACAAACAGTGGGTAGCATAGATGGAAAATGTGGTCGGTTCGATACGCGGAAATGACGTGAAACGGACGAAAACGGCGCGGGTTTCTGTAGGAAAATAAAATGGTGCAATTCTCTTTAAATAGAATTCTGGAACTCTCTCAACGTACGGTGATCAAAAACTAACAGAAAATTTACCCTCCCAGCAAGTGTTTGGTTGAATTTACGGTAATGGAATAATGCACAGAACCACGGAGATAAAAGAAAGGTTTCCCGGTGAAACACCCAAAAATCAGACCCTTTTTCACAGCGTCGTTCAAATACTATGGCGGAGTCCAGTCGAGTCGTAGAAATAATCTGGCATCAGAAAAATGGGAAATTGGTATTTCACCTTCCCCTCTGTCGATTTAATGATCTGTACGCGTTAAACCGGCGAAAAGTCTCACCTCGTGCTCGTAAGTGAAAAAAAGTTGGATGAAAAGTCGGGAACGTCGGTACGGAATGGAACGGAGTTTCGGCTGAACTTCTACGGGTGGTCGCTGACGGTCAAGTACTCTCGACTCAGTATTTCTGTCATCGACTCTCTACACTTGTAGTGGGGAGGTCGGTAGCTGAAATCTGCGTACTGGGTGCGTTTTAGACCAGTAATTATACGGTTTTAATGGGCGGACAGGTAATTACGGCTGGTTCGGAAAAATATATACAAGCTTTGCGGGACCTGAAACATTAACTTCACCTATTTCAAATGTTTTCGTCATGAAAGACAGACATCATGACCACACTGTTTGCTTCTTTTTTTTTTCTTGGCATAACGTGAATATCCATCACAGGGAACATTCCTGAAAATAGCGAAAACGTAACGATCACTACAAACATCACGACATTTTTGCTCGGAATGTTTTTTGCATTCGGCGTTTGGTTCGTTCAAGCATCTGTTGCAAATAAAGACGCACTTTAACAGAGAATATCAGTCTGCTTTAAAAGTGCGTCTCTACAACTGCAACAAAATACTTCGGACGAACCAAACGCGCATTGCAACAAATTGTTCTATCGAGGGCGTTGCGCCGAAACGAACAAAAGGCGCAATACATGTTTTGCCGCTTGTCGGTAAACTAGAAATACACGAAGAGATTCCGTTTTCTATTGCGTAAAGTGAGCCATGTTTTCCTTTTTCGCTGAAACTGTGGATGTATCAAGGAAAAGTTCCGGAAACTCATCGACAAAAATTATGTGGTTCTCGACAAATATGAATTTTGAGCTTCCGCCAAGATTAAGCTGGATGACGCTCAAAGATCCCATGGATCAAATGTCAGATAAATAGGTACTACATGATTACGATCAAGCAGTACATCCAATAGAGGATACGATCGATCGAGTGAATAATATCAAAGACCAAACTGACCAAAACAACAACTGAACAATATCGAATTAAAAAATCAAATATTGGTCTATAAAGTCAAAGTACCTTCTACACATAGGCATTGCATTAACATACCTACGTTCCAAATTCTTCAACAAAAAGACATCAATCTATCAATTCACAAAAAAAACTGTAACTTCTTGAAAAAGATCGTCTGCCAAGACGTTTTCTTGTCTTGAGCAAAAACTGGAGTATTGAAGACCCAGAGGAAAAGCACCAGACCTTTTTATTTCCACTTGTCTGGCAACAAATTTTGATAATTACAAAGAATGGGAGGATCCATTTGACTCAAGCCAGGTCATATTAATGATTAATTTCAATTTTGCTAAATGACCTATGTTATGCCGCAGAATGCAGCAATTAATAATTGCAGTGCTGAGCTTATGAGATGATACAAATCTAGTGACCAGCCATGTAACAATCCAGGAGAAGTTTCTCTTAACATTACAATACAATAGTTGATTCAAAATAAACAAGTAATCTTGGCATGGAGGTAAAAAGTTTCATTGAGTTCAACCGTGTGTGATTTCTCAATGGACATGAAAAAACGGCTGAAACATAATACATCAGAAGCAGTCATGTATACTTTTCAGTTAAAGCATGAATTTTCGTCTCATAATCATTATATTAATTTTCAAGATTCGAGTACTACTTTCCAGATTATCTAACAAGAACAGATGAAACTCATACTTTTTGAATCCACCACCTGTAATATGCTAATTTCAAACGTATGGATGTGAATTCAACGGCAGAAATACAACAAGACTACTTTATATGCAGATACAAGCAAAATTTCCCAAGATGTTTCAATCTGACCCAAAGCACCAGAAGTAATTTATTGTTCTACTATTTTGATGTTATCCTATATCGGAGATGTCTTTTGTGAAAAATTCAGTTCTGATTTGATTCGATTCGGAAGGAATGGAGATGAAAAACATGGTGTTGGAAACTGATATTTTACTACCGTTTTCACTCCTTCTTAGATTCGATTTCCTTCATAAACGAGAAAATAAAATCCCCTTTCAAATGTATGATGATTCACTCGAATCTATAACCTTGTACCTTAATTTAAAAGAATTTGACCCAGTTTTCTCGATCTTCCCACACTTCCATCATATTTTCAATTACCGTATCCAGTCCCCCTTATTGTTTAAATTTTGAACAGCCCATGACTTTTTTGTGGATACGGGTAATACTTTTTTTTCTTCGCAGTTTTATTTTTTGAATTGCTCACATGAATTGAGTATGACAAAGATCTGAAGTTAATATTGAAACCTGCAAAAACATGCTGAACTGTTCACGTTATGTCCTAGTGTATTATGTTATTTTGTAGAGGATTAGATATATTTGTAAAGTTGTCTTGTGTGATATGATGCACTATTTAATACAACTAAGCCCACTATTCTTTAGCGGATCGGTCAGCTCTGACTGTACTGTCGACTGATCCGCTGACGACAGACCGGTCGTTGGTCGAACACCGAACCAAAACCGATACGCATAAATTGGTGTATGTACGACGACTCTAGCCAAATATCTAAGTTTATCAAAAATGTCTTTTGAAGATAACAAAGATTTTTGGCAGCACTGTATCTCACTGTATGAAGAGAATTCATGCTTGATGGATATAAGAAGTACAAAATACAGAAACAATTAATTGATGATGACAGCAACGGCGCGGCGCGGCGGCTCGTGATATACAGGGTGATTTTTAAGTTGATACATTCCTATATATTGATAGAGCGTTAGATAGTCCATTTTATTCTGATTTGTGTAATATACAGGGTGTTACTTAATGGTATGTCATAATTTGAAGGTGGAGTTCCTGGATAAATTTTAAGTCGAGAAAGTCATCTAAACTTGGGTCTTAAAATGCTTGGTTTAGAAACCAAATACAGGGTGTTAAAGATCTATTTTATTTTCAGTTTTCAATACATTTTCCAAAGACGGTTTGAGATATTGAACTGAATTTTGCCACAGGATATTATGGTATAGGAACACACTTTTTTTTATTTTTATTTTTCTATTTATATCTCATTTTATTTTATTATTATTTTTTTTTTTTTCATTTTTTTTTAGATCCAAGTTTATATGACCTTTTCGACTCAAAATTTATCCAGGAACTTCCCCTTAAAATTATGACATATCATTAAGCAACACCCTGTATAACACCTCATGCTTTGGTGAGTAATTTTCGACATATTCGCAAAAAATGAACTATATGAAATACCATAATTTCAAATATAATTTTATCATGTCTTGTGTTCTTTTGTCATATGAGAAAAAACTTGGTTTTTTCTTCTAAGAAGAAAAAACAATCACAATGCCCATACTGGTTAATATTATTCTTTATATTTCCAATTTGGAATTATGTTATTTCATGTAGATCGTTTTTTTGCGAATATGTCGAAACTTACTTATCCAAAGTAAAAAGGGTATTTATACAATTGGAATCAGATCAAAAAAGACTATCTAACGCTCTATCAATATACAGGGTGTATCATTTGAAAAAACCGATCTCGTGTTGGTATCTTTGACAAAACGACTGGCCTGGTCTTTTTTTCCTATGATAATTTTTTTTTTCCTATAATAAACTTTTTTTTTCATGATAAAAAACTTGGTGAAGTACCTTATATTCTGTTGTCAATCGCAATGGTATCAAGATAAAATAACCATACTGTACATGCTGCAAAAAAAATCTTCCAAGATTGTAATTTGTTGTTGAGTTTTCGGCTTGGTGCTTCGAAATATCAGCTTGTATCTATGTTGAACATTTCCGAAATATTTCTAGGGGTTTTTAAGTGACAAAGCCATCAACACCGTTTTATGCCCAATAGTGAAGTCAGCTGACAATTAAGCATTCTTATATATTGTTTTGAAAACAAAAACTATTCATTTGTCGGCAAAACAAAAAAGTACTGAAATGACACGAAAAAGTGACGACGGTACCTCCCGGACCATAATCCGTATAACGATTTGGAATACAGAAATCTGGACCTCCTGTGTTCCTTATTTCGTTCAATCCATCAATACAATAGTCTACGCGGTCAATAATGGAAATATGGAATAAATAGCAATATTTATTGAACGGCTGATCAGGCTGACCTTCTCCATACAAACACAATGCACAAGTCTAGCTGTCCGGCTCTAAATCACATCAAATCAAATATGCTTTATTTGTCAAAACAATTGTTTTGTAGACAAAGCAAATGTTTATAAGTAAACAATACATACATACAAGCAAAATAAAAAGTAGCAGAAGTTAAAAAACAAAGTTGTCTCACAATAGTTCAGCAAACAGATTAACAAAAGAACGCATATACTATCTCATTCAAGGTAGCACCGTTTTTTGTTAAGGAATTCATCACTTGTGTAGTGGGCCTTATCTAAGAGGAACATCTGCACCATTCGCTTGAATCTTTTTGGCTGTTTTATATCTGTAGGGCTTTGAGTTAAATGATAAAATATTTTCACTGATTATAGATTTTCTTATCTGCTTTGTTCTTGGTGTGGGTAGTGGTAGCAGATTTCACTGACGACTAGTACAGCCAACCACTTGACCCAAGGGGCCTTGTCTATACTTGGACACGAGGCAACAGGTTTTTAAGATATATAGAGATGGGTCAGAATCTTGCAACGCGAGAATAGAGGTCTGCAATGGCCCCCGCCAGATATCGGACTGATCTCTTCTGAATAACAAACAAGGTGTACTAGTTCCTATGATAGCTTTAGAGGCAGGCTACACGTGAAGTTTTCATCCTGATCTGTATCACGATCAAGAATTCTGAAATCTAGATCTCTTGTGTTTCGATCTCTTGATCGTTTTGTCCGGGCAAATACACCCGCCAAAACGGAAAAACAATGCTTCCCTAACTGAAAACGGCCAATTAGTTAATCAAAGACCCGTCAACGAGCCCCGCTTTGGAAAGAGGGCTTTCTCAATTTGAAGGATTTCAAAACAGCATACATCAATACCTGCTTAGGCCTTCCCAGACGACAACCACTTTTTTCCCCAACACCAAAAATAGTCTTCACGTGCCAGAAATATGGGCACTCACAGCCAGACCCAAATGACAAAAATGTGCCCAAGAGCACTTGACACACCAATGCATCAAATCCAGTGATTCTCCCGCCACTTGTGCCAATTGCGTTGGACGCCCTCTTGCATCATACATTGGATGCTCCCAATCTCCACAATCTCGAAGCCCCAGTTTTCCAGTTCACCCAACACACCATCAGCTACACAGAGATTCAGTCACTGATGACTGCCAGCAACCATATTATGTTGATGTACATTCAGCTACTACCAAGGCCTTGCAATGAAGCAAGGCCTTCACGTACCCTCCCTTTAGCCAGGAACACAACCAGCCACTGATACAGGAGATGACCCCCCCTCTCTCGTGGAGCACTTTCTACACTTGCGGGCCGGTATGGACGGCCAATCCATGTCCCACTGTCAAAACTTCGTATGTAATGTCCGATATGGAAACCAGATCTAAGTGAAAATAGCTTGAATGTATTTTTAAAATTGCTGCTAAAGTGAATAAATGCCATGCTTAAAAAAGTATTTTAAGACAATCTCACCACATAGAAAGGGTAAACCATTTTTCTTCTTATGAAGAACAAAGTCACTTTATCTCCACCAAACGAATGTGTATTCTTCACCTTTCAATGATCAAGCCCGAATATACAGGGTGTATTGGGAGATATTTAAACGACGGCGACGGTTAGTTGGAACAAAAATAAGACTACAATGTTTCATAAAATATTTTCGTACGACCTTTCGTTTCGGAATTATTCGTACTTCTTTTTCGTGATAGCTCCGGAACGGTATAATCAATTTTGATGAAACTTGGAGAGTGAACGCAGCGTCTAGGGACTAATAATATGAGACTGTAGCAGTATTTCAATCTCATCTCAAAAGCCTGAGGTGGACCAACCCTACCATAACATGCCCCTCAACGTTGTCACGGCCTCGTTTTTCTGAGTAGCAATAGAACATTTTGGGCTTATTTTTGTTTCAACTAACGGTCTTCCAAATATCTCCCAAAACTTCTGGTTCATCCTGTATTTTTTCAGTAAAATATATCAAAAGTACCTTACAATTACCCACAACTACTTTCCGAACGACGGGAAATAGTAAAAATCGTCAACAGATTAGAAAAAATTAATCTTATTGCCAGTACACTGAGAACAACAAGTAGGTAGCAATTATGAAAAAAAAGTGTCGTACACAAAAACCTTATTATTTTAGATAAAGCCCAATAATTGGTTTGGCTAATATTGTACAGTTGCCGAAATATAAATTTTCAGGAAAAAAATCGAACCAACACTATCAAAAATATCTATATCCTTGATTGGCTCTAGGAACTGAAAATAGGCGTATTAGCATTTCATTTGATTCTAGCTGATATTTTCACAAGTTGATGAACGTTTGTTCCAAAATAAAACCATCACAACATTTTTTTTTGTTGGAATGCTATCAGCTATTCAAGACATTCAGGTTTCTCTTTACATTTCAGTGAAGTACCGTAACCTGAAAATGTTCTGAAAACAAATAAACAGACTTGTTTATTTTAATTGAAACTAGCGATGTTTCTGCAACCATGATTATTACGTTCCGTACTTTTGATAGCTAAAAGCATATCACGTTGCTACAGGCCATAACTTTATCGTGATCCACTTTCCACATTGAAGCTACGAGATTATCGTCGCAGCACAAGAATTTTGACTTAGCTGGCTCTCCTGTATTCATGTCCATACTGATCTTCCGTGCTCAGGAAAATTAAATTGCACTCGACCATAAAAATAACATAAAGGCTGCATCCTCCAAATTAAAAAAGTTAGAACGTTACATCGGAGCACCCCAACGCATTTCTTTGTCTTCCACGAAGTCAGTACGTAGCGGAGACATTCAGAACTTACTAGAGCTGTAATCTCTATTCATTAAAACTTTTCATTGGATTATCGAAGAAATGATGGACTGAAATCAGCTTATACTGGATGAGAGTGGCTGGCTACATTCCTTCCCAGGGGAAATAACTTGTTATTCGATTTTCTCGGAAAACCTTTTTATATATCGAGCTTTCCATAACCGATTGAGATATGATTGTCTTTTTTTTTTAAATCATATAATGTACCTAACAGATTGAAATCTAGTCAGAATAACATTCTGAATCTCTGTTAATAGATTCCACGATGAAGAACATGCAAATCTGCTGAATGCCATGTGGTTGATAGCGATCACCTTTCTCAGTGTTGGCTTTGGAGACATAGTGCCGAACACTTATTGCGGAAGAGGTATAGCGGTTAGTACAGGGATAATGGTAAGTTGTCAAACCTTCTATAAAAAAGTAAGCTGCTAAATTTATATACGATCAGAGAAGTTCCGTATAATCCGTTTTTTGTATACCTGAGAGGAATTTTATCGTGTTGTATTATGAGCCTCATAACTTCAAAAAGATTCTCATGTGAATCCCGGTAAATAGCTCGTAATTTTTGGATTGAACCATAAAAGGGTTTATGAAAAGCCGTATATTTTTAAAACATTCAAAATTTCTACGACTTTGCTTATCATCATGTTATTTCTGTTTCTTTCAGGGTGCAGGGTGTACAGCGTTGCTCGTTGCAGTAGTTTCTAGGAAATTAGAATTAACAAGGGCCGAAAAGCATGTCCATAATTTTATGATGGACACGCAGTTGACAAAACGGGTGAGTGACTTGTTTATTATTCTAATGAGAAAAACGGTACATTTGATTTGCAATTTTGTACTTTCCCCGTATAAGGAAGTATCTTACTCGCCTCGCAAAAAACGATATCAATTTGAAGTTTCGTGCTTGTGTACGATATAGGGACCGTGAAATGTAGCTAAAATCATAAAGGGAAGATTAGAGATAATGAAAATGTTTTGACGTGATAATCTTGTTTGTTTTGAAGCTACATGTGTGTAGTACATTAAGATAGATATTTTCCTTCAAGTTTGACAATGGCAGAGTTGAGAACTTTGAAATATGTTCAGTTGAGTGTAATCAATTTATTTGAAAAACTTTTTGCGAGAATGCAAAAAGAACTTATAAAGCACTGAATTTTTCCAAATAACTTTTCAGAAGCGATAGCATTAAGTAGATCTGGTAAATCAAGATGATAACATCATATTTGTACAAACTGTAGAACAACAGATCTATTTTACAGTCTATAAAACTCATCTTGAAAAATTTTTCATTTTGAAATTTACTTCTTGGTAAATATGATGTTTATATTTTATCGTTGAATGCTGTGAGACAAATATTTTTGCGCAAGTAGGGATTTTTGGATGAGAACAATAAATCATCTGATAACAAGAGTTGTGAATAGTTTCAAGCAGCCAATACGGAAAATGTTAAATATAGGAAACATATTCCAAAAGAGCTGAACATGAATGCGATAAATGCCTCGAGAACTTGGCATATCACTGAAACATTTTCTGTCAAAGATCAAAGTGCTATGATAACAACCATGTCACCAGTGCCAAAACGTGATTGACAAATAACCATTCACGTGAAAATATTTTTTTAGCTATGACTGGCGACTGGCTGCAAAAGATAGATAAACGGCTATTTGTTATATTAATATTTTCAGGCCTTATATTATGCGCCGTGGAACTGTGAATATGAACTTTTTGTTGGAAAAAGTGTATAAGACCGTTATCAGGGCTTCAGCCCCAGATATGTTATATGATTTATATTTAAACTTGATCATCAGGTGAAAAAATTGAATTCGTGTAGTACCCCAAAGCAAGTCCTATAGCTACAGGCTGTTTCCTAAATATCCAGTGTCTTGGTCAGTGTCACGTCTTGGAACTCTTAGTAACCTTTTGTAGTGTTGATACTATTGAACCTTCCCAATCTTCAGAAAAAACGCCATATGTAAGTGAGTTGTTTATAACGCCCGAAAATCTTTTTCCAATGATGTCAAATGCATCGTTT
Source organism: Orchestes rusci (assembly GCA_958502075.1). NCBI lineage: Eukaryota > Metazoa > Arthropoda > Insecta > Coleoptera > Curculionidae > Orchestes > Orchestes rusci. The sequence continues at coordinate 15,925,760 of OY293303.1, forward strand.
TAGAATCTCACTAGAAATACGATCTTCACATCCTCCAGTTTGTTTCAAACTTTTCACAATGTTCTTCAAATGGCTCATTTCTACAATTTTAGAACTTTTAAGTACATTATTAACCTGATCCACAAAAGTTAACACTCAATTAAAATCGTTTTTGATTTTATTTCTGGGGTGATCTCAGTCACGCTCTCCATAAAATACTGATGATTCAACCATCATAGTCCTTGTTTTGGACTAGTCCATGTATCTCTATTAGGTCTAATATCACATTTTTATTTGGCAATTACGTTTTTAATTTTTTTCAAAGTGGTTGCTTCAAATCTATTTGTTGTACATGAGTTTCATTTTATGCAGAATTTCGGAAAAACCATTTATAATTTTCATGCCTTGTATTTATCACATTCTGCTGTCTGATGCTCATTGAGTCAAGTGGTTCTATCATGGGTGTTATCAAGTTTCTGAATAATATATATAATTCTCTCAGTTTGTCAGTTATTCCACTCATTGTTACCTATTCATTATTTCTTTGTGAAGAGATGTATGATGATTGAGTCTTATCTCTATCATTCTGTGGTCACTTATTTTTGCAGTTAGAAGAACATTACATTTCAATGTTTTGTCGTTGGTGATGTTGGATAGTTTTGAAAGGAAAGTACCAAGTTAAAAATCACCGTGTATGATAAAAAAATAAGTAAAAATTCACTTTCCTGCGTTGGGGTATGTTTAGATGAGAAAAACACCAAACGTGCAAGTATATTATGGTGCTTGAGCTCACGATATAGTCGCTTGTACTCAAATAGGCTACCTTCATTATATTCAATTCAAAAAACCATTTTGATACTTCGATAGTTACAACAAATAACATTTGTTTGATAAACTAACATAGTTTTACTCTCATATAAACTAGAATGATGACTAAGCAATCATTTATTGATAAATGTTAACTTATGTTATTTTACAATGAATTCATCAAAATGGTCTTTTAGATTTACTTCAGTTTTTTCCAGTTCGTTTGTTCAACAGGGGGCACTTCTAACTTTTGAACCGTTTTATATCAGAACGAGAATGTCAAAATGACAGCTGAGTGCAATATTGGATAAAAAATCAAATAGAAAGGGGGTCGAGTGATATATACCTTATTTACAAGTTCTCTTCACCTTTATAACACCCTAAAATTTTGGTTTGAGGGGTAGGTAGCATCTTCAAAACATCCATACTAATAATTATTTCATTGATGTTTCACCATTCCGTCCCACCGTGTATGCAGACGTTCATACTTGATACAAATGTCGTATTCCCATGCCTTTTCTATACATATGACTGGCACATGTATTGCTACATACAGTGCGGCTCTAAATGTGTGCATCAAAAATTTTGAAACTTGGCATACTTTAATTGCTGTCAAAATACTACTTTTTGATGTTACTGACGTACTTTTAGTATTCAAGATGGCGGCTGGGCGCCATTTTGAAACATTTTTTTGAATGGAAAGGGGGGTCGTGTGACACATCATTTGAAAGGTCTTTTCGAGTAGATTATTGTGTGAAAATTTCATGGGATTGAACGCATCCGTGCGGATATGACAGACTGCCAAACTGTTAGTTTTTAAAAATGTCGTTTACATTAAGTTTTAATTTTTTAACGAGCTGGCACATCAGATTCCGGAAAAATGATGGTGAACTTGAGCAAAACAGTACAGTTTAACAAATAGGAATGCTGATACAAAGCGGATAAAGAATTGCAAGATGATAAAAAAAATTTGGAAAGCATTTATAAGCATTATAATACTAAAATCTAAATAGAGATGGAGATACAGTTTCCACACTACCTCGCCACAGCACTAAAGTTTAACCAAATGTGAAAATCTTGAAACGATATGAGCCAGTTGTTAGATTATTGTGTTAATTAGGAAGTGTTACAAAAATGCCTAATTCGCGTCCCCTCGCAGAAAAAATTTAAGCAATTTCGTAATTTCCATGAGACGGAAAGAATCATCAATGAGCGCTTCTTGGACCGTCCAATATGCAGGAAATATCTTCACGAATTAGTGCGGAAATTTATCGAGACTGATAGTGTTCAGAGCTTGAAGAATCAAGGGCGACCATCTATTTCGGAAGATAAACAAATTGCAATCATTGGTGAGATGGTGGTAGATCCTGAACAGTCGACTTCTCAGGTTGCAGACATCTGTGATACTTCGTCTGCTTCTGTAAAACGATTGCTGAAAAAACAGAAATTTTATCCTTATAAATTTCAAATGGTGCACCAGTTGACTGGAGATGATCCTGACAGACGTGTGGTGATGTTGGAATCGATTAGGCTTTTTCTGTATAATCATTCACTACTACTTATCTGTATGAGACCATTGATCCCCAATATTGGTTTGGACTTGAGGCATAATATCGTTGAAGTAATTATAGTGGAAGTCTCTCATTATCAATGGTGCTCCTACAATCATCATTAGCTCTTTCAAAAGGTTTTTGAATATGGCAATACCAACTTATAGGGATTTTTTTTTTCAATCAATGGCAATCACTCCACACAATTTTGCCAATGTATTAGATTGCTCAATCAGTTTATTCGTTGATTTTTTTCTCAAAGTGGTATCACTGGCTTTTGAACACCTGCGAAGTTTCATGAATATCTGTCAGCTCAGTCGTATATTTTCAGCTTAGTTGACGTATCACAATATTTTCGTACAATGGAAAAAGTTGAATATCGTGCAGAGATAAATAATATATTGATCGTATACCTAGACGATAAAGTGGCATTTTTCTAGCCTAAAAGAAGTAAGCGAAAGATCTGAAAGAGCTTTAGCGATTCCGGACACTTCTTGGAGCCTGGAAAAATCACTTTATTGCCGCGGTCTATACATTATTTTTCTGCTGACAGCATATTATACCCAACTGTAGATAATAGTATTTCCTACCACTTACTTAAAAAAACACGAAATAGCTAATCACTAAAAAATATTGAAACTATCTCACATCATTCTTATGTCCCAGAAACTCTTCAATCTCATTGGAATTTATCCATAATTGATCTTCATCAACGATATAGTTTCAAACCGTAATTTGACAATTTTCCTGGTAACCAAGGCGACAATTCTAGCCACCCATCCAATATTTCCAACTTGGCAACACTGCTTTAGAGCAGTCAGCTTTTAGAGCCAAGGCCAAAACCACGATGGCAGAAGTCAAAAGAAACGGCGACGTTAAAGTGTGAATTTTAGTCCGTATCCTGAATGTATAGGATTCAATTAACTCAGAATCTATAAGAAATATCTTAATAAAATGGTGATACATTGAATAGTACGTTGAAGGTATAACTATTATACTACAATCACATGCATTCAGGAAATAGTCTTGTGACGCAATTTGCAAATGATTTTACCGCCTAGCCATTTTTGATTGTTTTGTCGGCCTAGCCTTAGAAACGCTCACTTTCTTGCCACCTTGAAGGCAGTAAAATTTAGTTTTAATGTTGTGACGGCAGAAAATTCTTATTTTTAGAAGGTGTAGCACCAAAACAAATCCATGAAATATTGTTCGAAGTATAAAAGGGCTGCATTCCTTAAATTCAAAAAGTAGAAAGATGTGTGTGAGCCCTATTTTGTCTGAAGTTGTGGGTTGTAGAAAATTGTGTGCAAACTTTCGCTGACGGGAAAGATAAACACACTTGAATGCAACTCACTTAACGTCATTTGGAGCGTTTTAGCAAGGATAAAAACGATGTTGTGCCTTGTTTCATTACTGTTGATGAGACTTGGGTGTTGCACTATGATCCTAAACCAAAACAAAAAGCTGAGGAGTGGTGTAAGCCCGGTACTCAATAGCGAGTTAGGGTCCAGAAATCAGACAAGCAATTTTGTATATGGTAAATTGATAAACACAGAATATTATCTTATACTTGTAATAACTATTTAAAACAGTTTCCAAGATCCAATGCTCACTAAATCTGGACCAATTAGTCATTATTCCTGTGAATAAAAAAAAGCTCTCTTTCTAATTATGTTATTTTTTCGATCTCCACTCAAATTCCGATGGGAAACAGATACCCTCAACCTATTCATTGCAGTAGGATAATCCGTATCGCGTGTTGGAGTTTGTTCAACCGTCATGCTTTTGAGTCACTATGCGATGTTCAAATCCGCTTGAATATATTAGGCCATAGCCCGCATAAAAAATCAAAGCATCCTTGTTGATCCATTGTATATTATCGGCCAATACCGATTCGAAAAATCCCAGATTTATCTATCTATAGGGGTTATTCATGTGATGTGAATCTTTTCAAATTTGTTGACGAATAAAAACATGTTTTTTCCTGATCACAGCTCCAGTAAACAGAGCTGTAATTAACAACATAATATATGGTTGGCAGCATGCCAGACGCGTTACCATTGAACCGTACTAAGCTAAATTTGGATTGTAATTCCATTTAACCCTATCTATAGTAGTTTAATCCAAGACATTCGCGTCTTTCGCAGAAACTTCGGGGTTGAACTTTACGAGACACATACAAGGGATCTAAACAAGGGCTTTTCTGGAATCTTGTCTTGATGACTCTTAGCTGTTCTTTATGGATTATTTCCTCGTCATAACCATGTCCCCTGAACTGTACTGTAATCTTCATTCTTGCAATGTTATCACTTTGTTACAGTAATAACTCTCCAAGCGCGCGCTGTTGACTTCTCACTCCATCAGTCAGTACTCACCATCCTAAAACTAACATTTGTTAATCATCTTTACAATATATACATAGTTATTGACATATTCATACATACACACATCTTCGCAATAACGGCCCCTCTTTTTTATTTTTTTTCCTTTTGGCTGCTGTCCCGGGACGAGCCGAAATGAATGTGCTGAGAGGGTCCATACTCTCTGGGTGCTCTGACTCGTGCTTCCAGGTTGCAAGACTCCAGCACCTTGGCCCTGTCTTCCTGCACGAACATCCCCCGTTTGTTACTCCCTAGCTGGAGATTGAAGATATCCGTTGAAATATACATGGCTTGAGGCAAACTGCGCCTCTTCAAACAGAAGCCTCACGAGGTCTCTACCCACCTTTTGCACAACTCGTGTAGGTCTCCACCTCTGTTGCCGTGTCGGCCACCCCTAAACATTTTATTTCCTTCTGCTACTCTGTTCCTCCTCGGATTCAACAGTCTCACGGTTTCCCCGATTCCCCTTACTCTTTTTCCAGACCATGGGTACTTTTCTGATCGTTTATCATCCTGTGCTTATTTCCACACTTCATCTGACGACCTTTAGCTCACCCTTGAAGATGCATTTCACGGCTACAAAAACAAAGGATTTCAAATTAATTCTTGAAAATAGGTTCATTTTCCATTCTACAGCCAACGAGACAAAACCTCTTTAGTTTCCTTTGGTAACGGGTGGATCAGGAGGGGACACCCGTTTTCATTATCCTTGTTCATTTGTAGTCTACCGACAAGCAGTGGAAAAGGTTTTGCTCGTTATGTTCGGTTGGCGCAACGTCCTCACTGGAACAATTTGTTGGTCCCCATAACAGTCAAAATGAGTTTCGTTGGTGTTCTCTACAAGCTAGAGCCATATTTGGAACTAAATCGAATCATGCATAACAAAAAAAAAACCAACTACGGAGCTGCATCAGAATATTGACGTTATTACGAATATTTAAAAAAAAAATGAGTACATTTTCAACACCATGTAGCATTTTCGAACACATGTTTATGGAAACTTTTTCTCCTATTTTCAAGCAAGGAAAGTTATGCTTGAATGTTTGAATTTTTCAGCAACAAAACATTATGTTTATTAGTCATGTGCATGATTTTGTCATAGTTTTTCAATATACCTAGGTACTTGAATGTGTTTATTTTCGTTTCAATGAAATGAATCGCGCTCATTTCAACACTTGATATAATCAACATAACATTAACAACCTCCACCATGCTTGAATGCAAATGAGGTAAAGTTTGTATTCTACTTTTTGTCGATTCGAGAAATATGTATTTTCATGAGCCGAAAGTGTAATTTTTTTTTTTTATTTTAGTGGAGTTACATCAAATTTTTAATTTCATTTTGGCCAAAGCTCGTTCAATCAATCATTGTCGAGAAAAAAAAAATTGTTTACTGACATTCACTAATATATTCATGAGAATTTATCCCTGTCAAGAAGTTATCTTTTATTCATGTCTATGATTTTGCTGGATTGGAGTTTGAAAAATATCTGAATGATTACAATGCTATTAAAGAGACATTGTTTTACGGTTATCCGATGTTAAACGGAAAGGTTGGTACAGAACCGTAATAAATGTCTAGAGTTACATCCATGTGAGTAGTGCCCTCCTTATACCGGTTTCGTCCCGTAATTGGACTCATCAGTAAGGCAGCTGGCACCACTCACACTGATGCAACTCTAGACACTACCCTAATCTGGGTAAATGTGCAGTGGTTGTTTTTAGACATGTAAGCTGCCTTACTGATGAGTCCAATTTTGGGACGAAACCGGTATAAGGAGGGCACTACTCACATGGATGTAACTCTAGACATTTATTGCGGTTCTGTACCAACCTTTCCGTTTAACATCGGATAACCGTAAAACAATGTCTCTTTATTCCATGATCGAGAGGTACAGCTCGAACATACTCCACATCTATTGGCGTTCGCAGACTTGCGAACCAATAGATGGCAGTGGTTGTCTAAAAACAACCACTGCACATTTACCCAGATTAGGGTAGTGTCGAGAGTTGCATCAGTGTGAGTGGTGCCAGCTGCCTTACTGATGAGTCCAATTACGGGACGAAACCGGTATAAGGAGAGCACTACTCACATGGATGTAACTCTAGACATTTATCACGGTTCTGTACCAACCTTTCCGTTTTACAATGCTATTATTTATCATCGGCGCAGTTGAAATTTTTTGAAGATACTAAAAAAAACAATTCTTTATATGTTTTAAAACGGATATCAATTTAACAAATTTGAATACCAATTTGATAAACGTTCACTTTAAAATAACTGTAATGTATAATTGAGAAAAACCATTACATGGTTCACAAAAAAAATTCTTGAAATTCCGAAAGGACTAAGATCCTCGGTGTATTTCCCTAACATATTATCACGTTTTTCCCGATTATCATGGGCTTTTGTTCTTACCTCGTCGCGAGCGTAAATCTTCTACTGTTGGAAGCTTGAGCTCGCAAAGCTAGGCTCCAACTCACAGTTCCGGGGGATTTAGAAATGGCGCCAGTGGTCCTAGCCAGATTTCAACAGATAATGAAAATTCAGACAAGCATAAGGAATATACATAGTGAATACGTAGAAAACGTTCTTATGAAGAATACTCATTTTATAGATAAAATATCTACATAGTAGACTTCAAACTATCTATATTCCGAAATTTCATTCATTTATTTGAACAGCTTGTAGAACTGGTCAAAGAAATATAACGCACGTTTGGGTTTTTTTAAGGGGGTTGGAAGATGACGTCTTCCAGGTCTCGAGCGTCATCCTCTTGATTAACGTCGTAGGGGGGCACAGTGCTTTCCGCGTAGCCTTTAGACTGCGAAGAAAGGTATTCCAGGGTGCGTCTGTAGCTAGTGTATTTTGTTGAATCGAATAGATTTTTTTTTATCTCAGAACAATTGAAAGGCAGGGTTGGAATACTCAGATGTATTTCACAGATAAAATATGGAACAGTTTCATTGATGACAGAAAATAAAGCGAATGAAATAAATGCAGATCGAGCGTGAACGAGAGTGTGTGTAGCGGTAGTTTTACGGAAAATTAAATTGAAAACCAGTGAAATGCAAAGAGCTTGATCATGAGCGGCTAAAAAGCAGATTTATATTGTAAAAGTGAAAATTGTCAAGCGTAAAAAAATGGTAAACATATGACGTGATAGTTTAAAATTTAGCGGGTGGGGTAAGGCGGAAAACGTGATGCGCAAAGCGATGATAACTCTATAAGCACCATTAGTAAGCACTTTCCGGATTATCTCGAGCATTTTTAAGACAATTTTTCACCGAGAATTCGGCATACTGTCAGAATGTCAGCCGCACTACTCCACTAAGGCTTAGAAAAGAAAAGGAAAGATTCCGAGGCAGGGCGCTCCACCTTCAAAAAAAGGTCGAGAACGACAAGAGTTTGTTTTTTGATTGAGGTGGTCCAACCCTTCCCATTAATTGTGAAGAGCTGAAACGCGGTGTACTTCATAAAATTGGCAAATAAAATATAATTAGGGTGAGCAAAACTGATAAAGAGGTTGACACGGGGGATATATGAAACAGACTCACATCAAATCATCACAAACCATAGAAAAGCAATAGTTCCAGATACCCTCAAGAGTTAAACGGGAAGTCTGATAACCAAGGATGTAGATAACGAAGTTCCAGAATTTTACAAATTGTCTGCCTTTTTTTCAATCATAAGATAGTGCACCATACTGTTTCCCCATATCCCACTCAATATTCCGGTGGCGTATGTCATCGTGCTGAGCAAGGCTTCTTCAGAGAAATTCTCTCCTCCCTTACTAGATGTCAGTGACGTGTTCTAAGACCTGTTTTCTCCCCCGCTGGCAAATGTTTGAGGTGGAGTTCTTTATTTTGTCATCGTGAAAATCAGGGAAACTGATCACATTGCACGAGGGGATAAATTTCAGTCAAATCATCAAAGCCACGTTTTTATCGTCAAAAACTTTTCATTCGACGTACTTGAGATGAAAAATATTCAAAAATAGACCAAGGTTACAGTGGTTTTAACTAAGAACACCGCGCCGTTTTGCTCGTTTCATTTTCGTGACGTCATTTTCCGCGTATCGCATAAATTCTTCCCTCTATATTTATTTTCTTGGTTCTCGACCAATAAATTGATTTTTGTGAACTCTGTCTTTTATTGGCCTCAGTCAAGGTAGGAGTTCAGAATGCAACGGAAACATCACCTGAAATATCGTCTCAACTGTTTAAAGGCTACCCAATATGTGCTGTGTGCCCTCCACCATACAAATCCAGAGGGTGGCGCCCGAGTTAATATAATATAATATTCCAACACCGATGTCACCGATGACACTGAAAAATCCGAAGCGTATCACAAGGATAGCTAGGAATCAGGAATCAGACTGACAATACTACTTATCAGCTCCATTTTCTCTGGGACTTATAAAATGAAGTGAATATAGCAGCCAGAAAGATACGATTTCGAAATGTTCAAACGCAATTTGCAGATAAAGAAATGATTCAATTAAACAAATAGAGATCCACAAATTAGAGCAAATAAACCGAAAGTCGATCGACATCGCTGTATTTCATTCCAGACACTAATATTTACAGACTGCTGAAAATCATCTGTTTGATCAATACAATAGGACTGCTGAAGAACACCAATTGAGAGAGAAATATGGAAAAAAATTAAATGTCTCATTACTTTTCATTCTATTTTCGTAAAACCAATCTAGATCAGACAACAATTCACTGAAGTGATTTTGAAAATCGAGATGATTGAAGAAACGTGTTGAAGTATATCTGCCAGCAAGTTGACTAATTGGTTCATTACTTATAAACGAAATTCTTGGCAAAAAATGATCTGAAATTGCAAAGAGGACTACAATAAGATTTCAGATTTTATCGAGATTGATGTTAGTGAATCTATCAACATTTTGCCTAGATTTTTGTGTAGACATATTTAAGTTGACGTGTATTGAAACCTTCGAATATATTGGTGAGGTTGTCACTTTCGATGGATCAAAATTTATATCAAGACCACATTATCATTTTTCAATTTTGTCAACAGAACATTTTTCAATAAACGGCGACATTTTGAAAGAGGCTTCCCATATTTATGCACAATTAGAAACTCAACTATATTGATTATAACCTCATACAAGGTGAGCCATAAGTAATAAGTAAACATTACCGAATCAATTCAGGAGCTGAAAATATGACGATCTATTTATGAAGAGTGTTCCAATACGAGGTTTCGTTTTTATTTTATTGTGTAATCCAGTATTGTAATTTTGAAAATGGAGCGCTACACAGTAGTACAACGAGTTTACATTAATAAAAGAAATTTTCAAAATTGGTGTTCACAATCGTCTCTCATGAGGAATTCTTCGCAAAGAGTACAACCACCAAATCTGTGCAAGATAACGAGACAAAAGTACGCGACGCGACGTCCAGCTTTTTTGGTTGAGTATATTCAGGCTGTTCGTGAAAGTAATGGAAAACTTCAACAACAAAATTGCTTCCGGAGAAGACGTGGTAGCCATTGACCAGATATTAGCTGTGTTTGTTATTTCGGTGTGAGATAGTGTAGTGCAGACTGTTGGTGTAACTTATTGCTGTCAGTGTAAAGGAAATTCAACAAACGCGTTGGTGCATCCAGTGCAGATATTCTAACCTAAAAAATAAAAAAACAAAAAAAACAAGGATGGGTGATTCGAATAATGAAATTAAAGTATTAGGGATTATATTCGTCTGAAGTTTTTGACGATGATGATGATTCCTCATCTTCAAGCTCAGATTCTGAAGATAGCTTAACCGAAATAATTTTAAATACACATCACCACAAGAAGCAAAACTTTAAAAGAGAGTTTTTTGAGACTGTAGTGCCTGCTTATACGGATATTGAATTCAAAAGGCATTTTCGCATTGGCAGATATTTATTCAACGAATTATCTTGATATCTACAATTTAGTTAAAGATCAGTTGGGTTGGATTAAGCATGTTTCACCAGATAAGCTACTGCAGCTTGATTTGGGATCATTATCAGTGATTGCTGCTAATGTTGATTTTTAAGAGTTTATGAGAAGTGTTGCGAATTCCAAATCTAAGCAGGAAAGGAAATGAAATAAGAATAAAAATTATAAATAAATACAAAGCTTACCAGTTTTGCATCTTGAGAGGATAAAAAGAATTCATATGTTTGATCGGAGTTTATATCGTATTGCTGTATACATTCACTTTCACTATTTCAATCACTCATTTTGATTTATTTGATAAGATACACACTGATTCTTTATTACAATTTTTTTTCATTTATCTTTTTTCAGGTTAGTTATATTATATATTATTATATCATATATTGTACTGGGTGTCAAAGATTCAAAATAAAATTGTTTTTTTTATCATTTTTCAAAAACGTGCAGATCAATTTTGATAATTTTTGGTACCTAGTCTTGGACAATGAAATAACGTTTTTTGTCTCTTTAGCGACCGGTTCAAATTAACCGGAAGTGTTATGAATGTAACGTCATATGTAGTTATTCCTTTTGATTTTTTTTGGCATTGACGTTTTGATAATTCAGATATTTTTATCTAAAGGTTCAATGTATTGGGGAGTTTTTGTGTCTCTTGAAAAATTTAGTCAAGATAAGTAGTTGTGCTAATAAAAAACTTTTTTTCAACTAGCCTCACATATATTTTATTATTGATTTATTTTTATCTATCATAAATACTTATCTCAGATGATTTCATTTTTCCTCTCTTGAAAAAATATCCAGATTCCATAAAAAATCATTGACGTCATATGCAGCTATATATTTTGATTTTTTATGAAATTGACTTTATGATAATTTAGATGTTTTCATCTAATAACCCAGTGTTTAAGAAAGTTTTTTTCTCTCTTGAAAAAATTTGCTGGGATAAGTAGTTATGCTAGAAAAAAATAAATCAATAATAAAATATCTGATGTGTACCTAATTGGAAATATTTTTTTTCTGGCACAACCACTTATTCCAGCGAAATTTCTCAAGAGAGAGAAAAACTCCCCATTACATTGAACTATTAGAGTAAAGCATCCGAATTATCAAAAAGTCAATTCCAAAAAAAATCTGAAGAAATAACAATATGCGACATCACCTTTATAACACCTCCGATCAATTACAACCGTTCGCTACAGAAACAAAAAACGTAGTTTCATGGTCCAGGACCAGGTACCAAAATTTATCAAAATCGATTCGTACGTTTTTGAAAAATGTAGGAAAAACCAAATTTAAGAATCTTTGACGCCCTCTGTAGACTTAACGAAGCAATTTTGGATGTATGTAAGTCTAACTAGATCGCCTTATTTTTAGTCATGGAATTTGTGGTTGAGCGTCGTACAGTCATTTCAGGGACACCCTGTATATTATAGTTTGTTCACAAAATACACGAAATAAACTACCCACCCTATTCTACACTACTGTACACTTGTCACAACTCTTCTTGACCTGGGTTAGCAAGTGCAGTAGTGAGAACCTTCACTGGTATAACAAACACTCTACACTATTTAATAGCATAACAAACGCCCCAGTGTAAAAAAGTGTGGACTCGTGTGCACTGGTGGAGGATAACAAACACACCTATTATGTTCCACATATAATTCCAATGTCCAGCTACGGACTGCAAAGTAAATGATTGTTATGTATGTTATATATCTTTTATTTTATTTGTCACCAACCCTTTGTATACATTTGTTAAACAGTTGATAGATAATACGGGGTGTTGAAGTTATTTTTGTAATTTTCTAATCATGTCCTTAGTGCATAGTTGTTGGGTGTTTCGTGAAAAACTTTCATGTGAAAGGATTTTTTGGGTCTAGCGAAATGGAAATATGGTACTATTTTTTGTCCATCTTATAAAATAGTACCTTACATCTTATTTTTCAATTATTTTATTTCATCTTTCCATCGAATGACATCAACAATAATTTTAGATTGATCACCTTGACAATGATTTTATAACTGAAACGCGTCGAGTATAGATCAATATCTATTATATCGATGGAGTGAAAATGATTCAACACACTTCAACCTAGAAAATACACTTCGCCTGAATCAAAAATGGGGTCCTTCCTCCTGTCCACAATCAGCATTGATGCTGTCATTAAGATGTTGAAGGGCGATGGGGCTAGAAAACAGCCCTGTCCAACCCGATCTATCATTGGTATGAAAGCTTTTGCTGATGTCAACTTTCTCTGTTGACTGTGTCAAAAGCTTTCGTGATATAAATGAAGGCAATGTGTAGACTGTTCTGCTGCTCGAATGTTTTTTCTTGGAGCTGAGATAGCAAATGATCGAAGTATTAATGCAGAGTCTGATCTTTTTGTTGTTGTTGTTGGTATAGATAAATACAAGTTGAGCATTTGCTCACACTTATGATCGGTGACATTATAAAAATGAAGCATAAGCTCTGACGGTTTACTCTGAATTCTGAGAAACTTGGCCAGTTGCTAGTTGAATTTGTTACTCACCATACTTGAAAAAAATGAACTAGATGCTCTACTTTTCAAGCAAATCATGTTTTTTATTAGCACCGACCAGAGCAAATGTTCAGAAAAGAGAATCAACCGAGTTACTTAGTTACTTAGCCACACTTGACCTTGAAGATGTTGTCAACCAGCTATTGGCTATTTATTATTCTCGCTCTAGTCAAGTTCGTATGACCATGGTGTGAATTGCAATGTTGCGTCATCTCCATCAATACATGGACTGTTTCTCAGAAATGACATATTTAAGTTTCTACATCACTTTCTGGATAAATTTGCTTCATTATAAATATACAAACAAAACGTACAGGCCATTCCGTATATATTGACCCATATGCTTGCGGCGTTATCAATGAAGATATGAACATTTTGTAAATATGAAAGTTTTAGATATTCATCTGGACTTTTCAAAAGTTCTATAAAAAAAAAACAAAAGACTATCGAAATGCCCTGTATATTATCATATATTATGGAAGAACTTATTTTCCTGATTTCCAAAATATATAGTTTGATACCCTTGTGATGAGTCGTTCAGTAAATATTTAAGTTTGAATATGTGTAAATTTTTTTATTTAAAACCCGGTTGCCATGGATGAAGTTGCACAAATTTATTAATTCGTGAATATTTGAAGTAACATCTAGAAATTAAAGTTATTTGACTTCCATTTCTATTGATTCAATCTATACAATCACGATTCTATCATGTTTTCCATAGCCACAGGCGTGAATTTTGATTTTTAAACATATTTAAACTTGAATATCTCCTGAACGACTCATCAGAAAGGTATCAAACTATATATTTTTGAAATCAAGAAAATACGTTCTCTTATAATATATGATAATATACAGGGAGTTCTATTTAAAAAAATGCTACTTGTGGAAAAATATTAACATTTTGATAGGCTTTTGTTCTTTTTGATAAGATTTTTGAAAATTTCAGATGAATATCTAAAACTTTCATGTTAACAAATTTTCATATCTACATAGATAACGACGCTAGCACATGGGTCACTATATACTGTACATTTGATATTTTTAACATTTTGCCTGTCAAGAATATCAAATTTTGAAACCCTGGAATAGGGGAGATATGGAAAGGTATACACGAAGCAGAAATACAACCAAAACAATGGAATGCGAAAGGGGAATCGGCTCCAAAAAAAGCAAAAATAGTGATGTGGTGAGATGACAAAGTGTGAATCATACCCGCGCGTATTGTGAACAATTGTAATGTATTAGGAACATGATCAAAAATCACATTATGATTGCTTTGGTGGGTTAGAACTACCATGGAACCGTCCCGGGACTAACAATTCCCAGTGACCCACATAATTTTTGACAAGTTAAAAATTGGCAAATCAATATAGTGACTGGAGAACTCCGTTCATGATGGGTGTTATGCCTGGTTGGAGCAACCCCAGTGTTAATAAATTGTATGTTGAATAGTGCGTGATATCGTCTCACATCTAGAAAAGTTGCAAATTTCAAACAAATCTCAGTTTGTGAAAATGGTAATAATTATCCAAAATCAACTGAACGACAAATTATATGCACAAAGGCATGTGAATCCGATAGAGAAGGAACTACTTGTGGTTCTCGACTACTGAACTCCAGATTGTCTACATACATCAAGAACTGGGAGTGCTTGAAACCGGAACATTGACGAACAGCAAGAAAAGCAGAAAAGCCAGCAAGAAAAGCACCGATCTTCTGTGTGAGCCTTGAGGTACCCACTCCAGAAATTACATGCACCTCTTCGGAGAAAAAAATACCTCTTTTGACATGTCGTCGTTTGATAAGATCTAATTGTAACCATTTCAAATGAATTCCCGAAACTTTGATTTGGGATAGAGTAGCTTTTGGCATTCTGTATCAAAGACGTTGGACAAGACAAGATACTAGCCTAGTTTACACCGACAACTTGGTCCGCGGAACAAGTACAAAATTCGAACTATATCAGAACCAAATATTTGGTTCGATTGGTGTAAACAGTTGCGAACTAAGCTGGTCCGCTCTTGGTTCAGTACTTGCCAGCAGGTGTACCGAACTAAATTTGGTTCGATCTGGATCAAAATTATGTGGTTATGTTGATTGTTATTATTGTGAATTGTGTTGGTTCTGAGTTTCTCAAGGCAATCTGAGCGTACTCACTTATGTTTTTTTGATTACGAATTGTGTTGATACATAATTTCGAATTGTTTTTGACGTTTGACGAATTGCGTGCGTACTCATTTAGTTCACGCGTTGCAAGGCGGTGTAAACGGAGGAGAAGCAAGCATTGGTCCTACCGTACTATCCCCACCCACTTGGTCCTATCGGACCAAACTAAACGAGCTTTCGGTGTAAACTAGGCTACTAGGAAGTTTTCATAAATAGCAAGGTGGGTTGCCAGTTGATTATTGATCTATTTAAAGAAGTGTATTGGTGATGTTTTTCAATTATGATATTGTATTGCTATACTCAGGCCTACCACCAATAGATGGAGGTGAAACTGCAAAACGCGCTTGTGGGAGAGAATAACATGTATTTCGCAATTCTCAGCCTTTTAGGCTCTTGGTTAGGCTTATGAGTTGAGATTATTTTAGTTATCAATAATCAGCATAATTTGTTTTGGTTATCTGCTTGCAGTATTCTGGTTTTAGACTGGTCGTTCTTGTGTATTGATTATATTTATCAGTAAGACGTACAGTGTGCATAAACGAAATCAGAATAAGCCCTATCATTCAATGGCTACTTCACACCAATATTTTTAAGGTCAGCGTCAAGTAAAGAGACTGCAGATCAACGTCGAAGTTTGTCCTAGGAATCACGTCGTTATTCACGACAGTGGTTGATTGTGATCGTATCCCAGTAAATCATAAATTAACCTGTAGAAAAAGAGAGAGAGAGAGATTGACGTCGACGTCGTCTGAACGTCGGAGTTTGACCTGAAAGTTACGCCGTTGTTTGCGTTGTTGCACAATACTAGTTCTACAACATATTTCTTGTGGTCTCTGCACTTCCCAACAGTAGAGGTATCTCAAGTTCTAAAGAGAAATTTGCGATGTTGTGAAGCCAGAGTTCATACGTCAAATATCCTGATAGTATGTGACTTCCATTTTTACAGATACTGGTGCGTAAAAGGGGTCAGATTATATCTGGAGAGTTTTAATGAAAGTGGGCATTACGAACAGCTATAAATTCTTCAATCACCTATAATCGTAACTGTTAACGTCACCCAACATCACCGGCTTTATGAAATGTCAAAGTTGACCTTTGAAATTATCTGAATAAACCTAGATATACAACGGATACGTGAAATCGTTTTTTATTCATTGGTCATAAACTCCGCCTAATGATTTGATCGCATTTGGTGAACATCTTTATAAGAAAAGTATCCCTCTAGATTTATAGAATCTCTCTTTTCCACCGAGATGAGAATTTTGAGTATTACTTCAATTTTATTATAATTTAATGAGCTTCGTGGAAGTTTGAAAATGCTATACAAAACCCTTTTCGTCTTTCACCCAACTTTTATCTCCTTCCTGTTCGAATTATTTTTATTCCCAAGAACATATCGTCCCCTTAGTGCAACAACTAGATAACTCGAAATTTACGTATTCTGAGTTATCCAGCTAAATCTGACCTATACAGTATGCCCTTTTTAATGCAGCAACTAGATATCTCGTACGAGCAACCAAACTCATTTAAAGAGTGATCACAAATAGACAACTTTCAAGATGTACATTCTGTACATCTTGAGATATCTAGTTGTAGCACTGGGGTTATTGAGTTTCCAGCCGGTACTTTTTTTTGGTTTTTATATGAGATATCTAGTAGTGTTCTCGAAACAACAGGTACATTTCTGTGTTGCTAAATTGTTTTACGGTGCTTTTCAAACAGTGTTGATATAAAAATGTCGTATATCCCCTAGAAACAATAACCTAGAGTCTGTATCAATTATACCTCTTATAAAAGAAAAATATGACGACCTTATTTTCCAGCTTTTCCATAGTACCTATGTATAAGGCATTTTTTGAAAATCTCCCACTTCAAAGGGATCAATGTAAAAAGTCTCAAAACATGGAGATTTCCGAAAATTACATCAGTGTTAATGACATTCAAGTGGTCTTGAGTGAGCAATCTTCTAGATTTTATTTAAACTTTCTAATGTGTGTTAATTTTTCTTTCCAAATAAAGTTGTATTTAGTAGGTGATTTGGGTTTAATTGGAAGTGGTTATAAAAACATAACTTTATTTCTAAGACTAGATTTCCAACAACAACTAGATATATCTCAAGTTTTTGACTAAAGATATAAATCTAATGGGTCCAAAATTAGCAAATCTTTAATTGATATGAAACATATGTATTGTATAGATATCAAGTCTGTTTGATCAGTCTACGGGTGTATTTTTTTTTGCGTTTCGAATCATTAAAGTGAATTTTCTCAAAACTATGAATTTCAAGTTATCTAGTTGTTGCACTAAGGGGGCGATATCTTGTAAGGTACTGACTAACGAACACATTGAAGCAGATACAATGGATGTGGAAAAAGTCAAAATTCCACATTTTTCAAGTCTAGACATGAGAATGTTTGGAAAACACACGAAAAAATGTAAATACATTTCTTGATTGAAATCCCCACAGCAAGGGGCTGAATGATAAAACTTGGTTCAAATATCTCCTGCGACTTTATTTGCTGTCTCAATTTAAAATTTTGATGAAGTGTGATTATCAACTTGGAGGGAGATTGGAAAAGAAAATTCTTTTGCTGTAACCGTCTGTTCAGGCAATCTAGCACCAGATATGTGTCATACAATTTAACAAAAATAGTTTGATGACATTAAAATTGTATATACATTCGACATTCTCACCTTGAATGTCCATTTGTGTGTAAGTCTACATTATTTACAAAAGCTAGCGTTTTCTACATGACCAAAGGTCACGCACACAACGTGATAAAATTTTCAAAAATATAAAATTGATTATCGATATTCTTTCGGGAAATTGCTTTAGTAAAAGGTCACCTATATAGCATAGTCTTTTTCATTGTTAAATAGCCAGGCCAATACTAATTGCCTATAAAGTGTTCGAAAAATGCATTCGATTCATTGCTCCACATAATTTATAGGTAAGGTAAATATTCCAATTAACTTGAACAGCTAACTATTGTTTGCTTCTTTGTAGACTTGCCGATCATGGCATGTTCATATAATTTGAGTAATGGCTAGCTTCCCAGTTTCTGATACTCTCCGTTTTTTTTTTATTCAACATAATGCACCAAATTAGCAGAAAGCAGCATTTACGTGTGAACTTTGCATGAATTTGGAGATAGCAGGTTTTTTCGGTTATGATCAGTGGCAAAATTTGCATGATATACAGGGTGTTTCCTAACCTCTGTGACAAAATGAAAGGGGTGATTCTTCGCTTAATTTTAAGACGAAAATGTGGTATCATTTTTTTTCGAATTTCGCTTTGTTTCCAAAATACAGGGTGTTTAATTTTTTTTTTGATAAGTTTTTTATTTTTAATTAATTTATCTTTTACTCGATTTCGTTGAAGTTTGGTAACGGTATTTATAGTGATAACGGGCTCATTTTGCCATAAACAAATACAAATTATCGAATACAGTGGCGTCCCGAGCGGCACTTCAACCAATATTATTGGGAAAAAAATGTACGCCACTGACTTCTTGTGTTATTTTAATTTTTTTCTCAGGTTATTCAACTAAAGACGCAACTTTTTGATCTCTTGAATTTTTATCGTATCTTGCCTAATTTTTGAGATAAAAAATTAAATCTAGTTGAGTGAGTTTTGACGCAAAAAGTAATTTTATCGCTGATGTTGAATTTTCTAACAAATACAGCAATCAATTATAATCCTTTTAATGGAGTGTTCAAAAACACTAAATAAATAAAAAAAAAGTTAAATAAACTGCTGAAAATGTCCTCCACGAGCCAGTAAACATCCATGTACACGACGTGCTAAGTTATCTCTTACCACACGGAAAATTTCGGGACTGGCGGAAATCGTATTGAATCCATTAATAATACGCATTCGTAGGTCTTCTTCGGATTGAATGGGAGTGCTATAAACAAGTTGCTTAAGATGTCCCCAAAAATAAAAATCTAATGGATTTAGATCCGGTGAACGTGGTGGCCATGAGTGAGGTCCTCCTCTGCCGATCCAACGATCAGGATATTGCTGATCTAAATAATTTCGAACACAAATTGCAAAGTGAGGGGGAGCGCCGTCATGCATGAACCACATCAGAGATCGCGTTCTTAATGGCACTGCTTCCATCAATTCGGGTAATTCATCTCTAAGGAAGTTGTAATAGACCTCACCAGTAAGTCGATTTGGGAAAAAATACGGTCCAACTAAGACATCTTCAATAAACCCTGCCCAAATATTAAATGAAAATGTATACTGGTGATGTCCTTCGACGATAGCATGAGGATTCTCTTCTGCCCAAACATGGTTGTTGTGAAAATTCATTATTCCATCTCTAGAAAAATTGGCTTCATCGGTAAATAGTACTTTTGCCCAAAAATGAGGTACTCGTAAAGAAATTTCTTGAAACCAGTTACAAAAATCAACGCGAGCTGGAAAATCTCTGGGCAACAAAGCTTGTACTCTTTGTATGTGGTAAGGATAGAGTAAATAGTCTTTTAAGATACTCCAGACTGTTTTGTGACTCACATTTAATTCACTTCCAATTTTCCTAGTACTCATGTTTGGAGATTCTTCTACCATGATCAAGACTTCTTCCTCAAGTTGGGCGGTCCTAACCGTAAGTGGTCGGCCGCCTATTTGGCTTTTTGCAAAACTACCTGTTTCCTCTAACAGGAGATGTAACCTTGTAAATGTTGCCGAACATGGTACTTGTCTATTAGAAAAACGTTCTGCATACAAACGTCTCGCCTCTCGGGCATTTCCATCCGCTAAACCGTACATAAAATGCATTTGAGCCATTTCTTGATTGGTAAACTCAGCCATTATGAAGAGAACGTAATTTATTACGAATAAATTGAAAAACAATAGTTACTTGAATACATTATTGGAAACTTTCATACAGTAGGCAAATGTCATGAAGAAAACAAATAATGTGGTTGCCATGGATCGAAGCAAAAAGCCTACTTTGCATCATATTGTTATTTTTGTGTAGTCCAGAGACATGCAATAAAATGGTTTATCTCAAAAATTACGCAAGATACGATAAAAATTTAAGAGATCAAAAAGTTGCATTTTTAGTTGAATAACCTGAGAAAAAAATGAAAATGACACAAAAAGTAAGTGGCGTACATTTTTTTCCCAATAATATTGGTTGAAGTGCCGCTCGGGACGCCACTGTATTCGATATTTTTTATTTGTTCATGGCAAAATGAGCCCGTTATCACTATAAATACCGTTACCAAACTTCAACCAAATCGAGTAAAAGATAAATTAATTAAAAATAAAAAACTAATCAAAAAAAAAATTAAAGACCCTGTATTTTGGAAACAAAGCGAAATTCGAAAAAAAGTTATACCACATTTCCGTCTTAAAATTAAGCGAAGAATCACCCCTTTCATTTTGTCATAGAGGTTAGGAAACACCCTGTAGAACATAAGTAGAACGATATACTCAATAATTAACAAAGCATACACTTTGAGTTGCACAGCCCAGGAAGACATCTGCTCATAGAAGAACGACGACGATATTTTGTATTGATCCTCGATACACTCATCATCCAATAAACACATCCACTTTAATTCGTCTGTCACGGATCTAACTTCTATATTCAAGCTGATTAAGTTACTTTTGAGAAAAAAACTCAAAGGCGAAAGGGATGAAATGAGGGAAAAAGGGGAATTTATTCTAATATAAATCAACACTTTTGAGAATAACAAGGGATCAACAACAATAAATACCTACAAACTCGCTTGTCAAGTTCTATTTCGAAACATGTAAATATCTACTCGTAGATTATGGATTATCATAAAAAATATTTTTGTGTGATAAAAGATGAGTCTATGGGGTGTTGTAATCACCTGTGAGGTTGGGTCGTACATGGGTGATAGCATCTAGTTCTGGATTAAGTGGCTTTACTTTTTTTTTCATATATTTCTCCATTATGATATTCAAGCTATTTTCTTAAAAAAAAAAGATTTTGTTCTAATCGTTCTCGAATTTCATTTATTAGTAGACTTGATCAATCACTATTTTTTATCCGTTGATAACTAAAGATGTGTATTCACCTGCAAAAATTTGTTCCAGTGAGGACGTTGCGCAGAATCGAACCGAACGCGCAAAACATGTTCCCACACTTGTAGGTAGACTAGAAATGCACAAAGACAATTTGTCGTTCTGTTTCACGCAGTGAAGAGGGGTCTTTGGAGCATTCGCGGTATTTGCTTGGTTCATGAGAAACATTAAATTTGTCAGGAAAAAATGCCTGCAAGTCATCGACTTATATGAAAGGCAACCGGCTTTGTGGAACCTTAAACATGAGCTTTACCTATTTCAATGAAGTTTGCTCGTCGTAAATAGAGGCATTTTGAACTCACTGTACGCTGCTTTTTTTCCTTCTTGCTTGTCATAGCGTCAATATTTATTGGAAACACCGCAACTTTCGCGTCGTCTACATTCATTACAGGGAATATAAGAAGCTGATTAAAACGACTTATACCACCTATTCACTGCGCGGCGCGTTTGGTTCGTTCGTTGTCCTTCTGATTCGTTCATAGCGTTGTTCGTATTGTTGTTTTGTCTAGTGAAGACTTGATTAAACGAATTAATTTTTTGAATTAATGTTCCATTTATTTGTCTTCTCTCAAAAAACATCTTCTTTCACATGTTTCAACATATAAGGAATTTTGTTTAATACGTTTAAGCACAAATATTTGTGTACTTTTTATACAGCTGATTGAATCCACTTTTTTGTTCCAAATGTGAAATAATGGAACATAGTATTTGGAGAATATTTTGTGAAGTTTTTCGACAAAAAGCTAAAAGCTGAAACTCACTACTCAACACGCCATGCCACGTGAAAAGAGATCTATTTTTCATTAGACATGGTGGGTGGGTTGGTACGCAGCATGGTTTTTGAATGGAAAAAGAGATCCCACCACTTTTTCAAGCAATGTTCCGTGTTGTGGCGTGAAATTAATCTTTTTATTCATGGTAGTTGATGATTGGCTTGGTAGAAATAGGTCATCACTAGAAACATGAGTTTTAATATGATTTCCAAGTAAACCTAAACGTTTTGATGTGCTTGGACACGCGTGAACATTTATGTTCTCATGTATATCTTATAAGGTACGGTCAGTGGTCGAACGTTCGAAGCACTGGACTTGAGGGACCGTGTTTCTGATAAACGTGCGTTCGATTTCCACGGTAGGCAGAAAACATTTTTCTGTTCGAACATTTATCGGCAACCTCAACGTCTAATGAAACTGAGTAGGCTGTAGTATTATTGACCACTACAGTCAAAATTGCCGCTATTGTTCTAAGGAAAATCCTACCTAGATAGAAGAACATACCCTGAACAGATTAATATTTGGACAGGAATTGTTGGAGATCATATCATGGGTCCCTTTTTCATTGATGGCTATCTGATAAGAAGCGATAATCATATAAATAATGTTCCTCTTTCACAAACTAATAATCCTGACCCAGCAAGCCCACAATTAGAGCCTGTGCACTTAGAGAAGATCACAGTCTGTTGAAGTTTGGATTTTTTTCATCTACATTCTATAATTTGATTTGCACGGTAGGGTAGGAAGTTGGATTATGACCGACGTAACGTTAAGGCGAATTTCTATATCAATCAAATAGATACTCTAACTTTTGAATGTTAATAGGTAACAGTTGATATTTCCGAAACGGTATAGGATATTTTACATGAAATATGTTTAGAATTTTTTTAAAAATCCAAAAATTAAATAATTTACCGGATGTTAGTATGAAACACCCGTTATAAAAAGATTTGATTGAGAAAAATGATTAACTACAAATACCAACTGACATATTGAGTTTATTACATTTGAATGATATACAGTATAGCCTTGTTGGCGCTGTTAAAAGTGCATTTTATTGGCCCATTTGCAGCATCGTTGTGGAGATGTATACTCAATTCAAATTAAATGCTTTATGAGCCATCTCCAACATTAAAGGCATTTCTTAATAATGGGGGAGGAAATCCTCAAGTCAGCTTGATTGATTTTGATAGAATAAGTTCCGCTCGGAGAAACAAAAGGTTCCGGTTTGTGTCTAAAGAATTAATTTGATGGTTTCATTTAATTATCATCGATCAATTTAGTCAGCCGTTAGCAAAAATATTTCTAGCAACAGTGAAACATATTTAACACCGCTCTTTTTCACTGGTCCATTCATGTGAGCAAATCTGTAATAAAAGGATCTTTATACGTTCTTTTATTATACCCTGAACACATATCGTTATCGTAATGATGCCAGAGTCTGAAGAGTCGAGTTTATCCACGCTCAGTACACAATTCAAATAGTTTAAATCGCCACTCAACCAATGGCTAAAGCAGTAAATCTTTCTCATTCGAGGATTTGTCCACTCAGCTTCACAAAATGTGAACAGCTAGCAAGCTGGCTTGGTTATGTTGCTATTTCAAATAATAAAAAGTTTTTATACCAATCACTCGGTGTTGTAAAGAGAGGATAAATGGAGACGTTGTGCCTGAAGGAGTTACTTTTACCCTTTAACGCTCAGAATCAGAGAATTCCAACAAGAATCACTCTAGCAAGTTGTGGCAAATCTTTATAAGTCCTCACTTACCCTGTTTGGCTCCATAATAAAGTTCTAAAGTTCAATGACTTTTTTCTTCAAACCCAAAAGTTGAAAACGTCTTACACTTTTTCCCTACCAAAATAACTCCGACCTGATTATGACCCTCTTATCACCAACATCCTCATCTAAATATTTCTGGCATTATTTTGAATGTCGAACTGAAATTATTAATATACCGAATACACTATAACCATCACACAAACCGGAATTTCAAAATTGGATAAGCCGCAATTTTGACTAGTGTGATGATAGATGTCGAGTTCAATTATTAAATATCAAATAACAAAACTTCTCAACGAATATCAACATATTTTGATAGGTTGTCAGAAAAACTTATATTGGTTGTTGAAAAGTAAAATGAACGATAAATGTCGTTGTCCTTAATTGGAAATTGATAAAATGGGTTGAATCATGTATTATGAGTATTTATCTAACGGAAAGTACATTTCAAATGATCTCTCTTTACATTTTGGAAAATCCTTTTTTACTTTCCTGAAATATATTCGTGGTATCCATACAAGTAATTTCCTTCAGTCTCAAGTACAATTTTTAATACACATTTGCTTACCTCATTTTTCACCCCCAATCACATCCCCTGTATGTTTTTCTCGTGCTAACATGTCAACATTTCCTTCAATATGATATTGAATAAGTGATATTTTCGGAAGCAAAATATGTTTTTACTTGCTTTTGCGTCATATGTCTCCACGTTCATAATGTTATGTCATATGGTATTCATGTGATTTTATCTGATGTGATACCTCATAAGCCTAGTTCACACCGACAACTTGGTCCGCGGACCAAGTACTAAATTCGAACTATATCAGAACCAAATATTTGGTTCAAATGATGTAAACAGTTGGGGACTAAGCTGATCCGCTCTTGGTTCGGTATTCGCCAGCAGGTGTACCGAACTAAATTTGGTGCGATCTCAATCAAAATAATGAGGTTATGTTGTCTGTTGATATGTTGTGATTTTGTTGGTTCTATTTCTAAGGCAATCTGAGCGTACTGACGTATGTTTTTTTTTGGTTACGGATTGTGTTGATAAATAGTTTCGACTTGTTTTTGATATTTGACGAATTGCGCGCGTACTCATTTAGTTCACGCGTTGCAAGACAGGGTAAACGGGCGAGAAGCAAGCATTGGTCCTGCCGTACTATCCCCGCCCACTTGGTCCTATCGGACCGAACTAAACGAGTTATCGGTGTAAACTAGGCTATAGATATGTTCTGAAGAGAAGATTGTTCGTACCTATTCACGCTTATCATCTTATTTACAATGACATGCCGTATATTTGTTTATAATCTTCTTTGGTATAATACCCCATATATGATATTTTTGGGTAATTTTTTCGTATTTTTTTCTACCTAATGATTTCTTTCTTTGAAAAGATGCGTTTTGACACTTCATACTTGTTCTTTAATTTGATACCTATCAAGTCTGAGTGATGTATCGATTCAATAGAATAGATCAGGTTTTCACCCCTCACTTACACAGTTCTGATATCTTGTTAGTCCAAGGTATTTCTGACTGTTTCCACTTCCACAGTCAACTTTCCACCTTCCTTAACAACTGATCTGTAAGTCTCAAATAAACGGATTTACTATGGATTTAATTGCAAAGACGAAACAAACAAACAATCGGGCAGGCCAAATACTTTAATCCACGTAGAATCATCAATTAGTTTCACCTAATTGGCAAACCTGCGTCACGCTTGCTTTAATCCGTCGAATGTCGAAGTCGCTGATTTGGAAAAGCTTTGGTCAGACTAAGTGAACATATCCCAGTTTTTTCCAATAACATAATTGGTTGACCTTGATGTTTGTGGCTGCAAATTCCCATTTGAGTGGAAGAGGCTGATTGTTGTACACATAGCAGACGTCAGGAAGTTTCTAGCAAAAATCAACTTACACATGTATAAACCACATCCAACACAAACATCCACATTATATTAACATGAATTGATGGAAAATGAACTCTTTTGGCATATAATGCAGATTTGTTTCACTGAAATCAAAGTGTGTTGGCAACGCAACTCTAGGTGTTCAAGAGAAGTCGAATAAACGGGTAAAGGTACATTGGTGTTCGAATGAATCAAAACGAATAACTATAACTGTGTTGTCGGAAGCTGCCTTGCATTTGGAATTGAAGTGTTCACCGAAGAATGTTGGTTGTACAAAGTGGACGCTTCCACAGATGTGACAACCAACCAGAAAAACATTTAGTAGCAACAGATGAGGTTCAGTTAAATGTGTTGTTGCACTTCAAGAAATCTCCTTAAACCTCATTGAGACTAGCTTTGGCAGATCTGGCTCATTTGAGAATCCGAAGACCATCCGTACAGGCTCGTCTCAGTACTGAAATTATGTGAAAAAGCATGTGAAACTGCATGCTGATGAATGATGTTGGAAAGACATTTTTTCAAAACTATAATATGGACATCACAAACGGACGTAGAGTATTGTAGGTTAGTTTGGTGTGGAGTATGGAAAAATCGCATATTGAGAATCATATTCATCGACCACAAGCTCATCTCAATTGTCTATACTTCAAAGTCGTGAGGCGACGTCGCCTGCATATCTTGTCAACATTGCTGTCTATTCGTAATGAAGAGTGAACACTTATCAAATTCGCAAACGTCGCGATTAACGACGTAGTTTTTAGGTCAAACTCCGACGTTCAGCCGACGTCGGTCCCTTTTTTTACAGGTTAAAGTAACAAGTCACCTGACCCAATCCAATCAACGATCACTAAAGAATGTGTTACGACCAGAGGGGCTTCGATACATTATTGGCTACCATTTAGTCAACCAAGATATTCCAAAAGCATGCCCAAAATCGGGGTACAATTTTGCATTTGAACAAATAAATTGTAAACTATCGAAAAGCTACTCCAAAATCAAACAGATTTGCTAAAGAAAACCTCCAGTAACGAAAAGTTACAACGGTAGTATTGTAGAATAAATGTCCACCATAATCGATAAAGCCAACCGAACCGCTAGGAAAGTCAAGATTTAACAGCATGAGTTTACATGGTCTCTTTTGGGCAGTTTGCCCGATAACAATGAAAAAAATGCGACAAGTCAAGCGAAAATTATTTCCACTTTCTACGAAGCTCCAAGAGCGGAAGATACAACAAAATAAATTATATGCAATGAATGTGTTCCATTCATTCTAATCTCCTTTCCAACCACTATAAGCAACCGCCATTTCCCATTCTTCTAATTTATCTAGGTCGTAATAAAAATAACCCATTGATGTGGAATTAGCATTGATATGAAGACATAGTCGACAATGTGATTTTTCTGATAAATAAGAGTGCAATTCACATAGTTTAAAGTTCCAGGAGTAGTCACTTCCACTGGACGTCCAGTATTTATATATTTTACACTAACGATTTGCTACGAATGTCATCTGTTGGATTTAGCAAAGCAAAGCAAAAGTACCTACAAGAAAACAATAATTCAATAAACAAGATGTTAGCAACAAAGGACAACTAGATGCCACATAGAAGTCTATTACATTTCGTGTATTTCATTCATGCTAATTACTCCGAAACTTCAGTTCACCAGACAGATAATAAATGGGAATGGAACCATTTTTCATTTCGTTGATAAAAACAAATGTCTTACATGATTAATGGTCTGACACTCAATAATTAACATTAATTGGATGGGTGTAAACATTTAAGAACATAACATTGTACGTAATGCGCGGATTTGTATGTTTTGCAATAAATTTGAATTTACAGAACTATGCTGTGCGCTCACTGACCTTTGACCTAACTGTCCCGAAGAGATATCGACAAACTTCAAGGGGTGATGAGGGACATTAAAACAAGCATTTTTGTTTATTTTGGAAAGCCAAAAAAATTTGATTTGATAAAAAAAAAAACATCAACAATCCAAAAATTCCTTTGTCGTAAAATTTATTATTTGTGCTTAGTTTTTTTTTATTTTTTAACAATAATTGTACACCATGATTCATTTGTTATAATATTATAATCATAAATAAGTAAACAGTGATTCATTTAACGCGCAAAAGTCAAAAGTATCAGATAGTTTATTCGCTCTAAAGCTTGAACGGCTCATTTCCGGACATACAGATGTTTAACAAACAAACATGTTTGTTGTGATATTTCCTATCACCCTGTTTGTATCTGTATCATACAATTAATTGTGAAAGATATCTGTTGGTTTTCAGTAGACTGTCTCTCGAATAAATCCCACCACAAAAATGTCTTGGGGAGTAAAGTATTGGACTCTTCCATTCATCTACTATTTTGCCCTATATTCACCGATTACGAAAAGGTTCATCTATCCACATTTTCACGGATTTAGTTAAAAAATCCTGAATGAAGAGTAAATTATTCATGTGTGTTGATTTTATTTTATTTTGCTATTTGATAAATTTGATGTGACTGATTCGTTATCGCTGAAGTTACAAGATGATGCATTATAACCAAGTTGACAGCAATAGCCATAGAATCGTTAATGTTCAATATTTTTTCATGAAATTTGATTCAGATTCATATCAAAGGATGACGAATTCAGTGGCGTAGGCTGATTTTTTATAAAAAAAATAGCTAAAATGGATTCTGGATTTCTCAGCTTTTAAATGCCATCTGGTAGTCCTTGGTTTGCAAAAAACCTGGACGCCGCCTGGCCCCAAAATACGCTTTTTCTCCGTCTACAATTCAAAACACGTCAAAATCGTCCCATAAATAAAAATGTAATGAGGGTGGCCCACGTTCGAATAGGTCACTCTGTCGATATTTCAAAATAAGAGTTACCACTTATTTTTGTCATTTGGCTTACATTCTTTTATTTTTTTGTTTGGAGGTTGTTTGTTTTTAAGAATTTAAAATTGACATTGAGTTCCTTAATCAGTGTTCTGCGTGTTGTTTTGTGATTCTGATCTCTGCGAGAGTTTTTGAGTGATTTTTGTACGCGAAATTCACGGTGATATAAACGTGTGTGTGTCGTTCAACGATGCATGTATGACAATCAATATAATCACATAAAAATAATTTCTTCCTGAGTTTTGTATGATTATGATACATATATTTTTTCAACGTGGAAAGCAAACAAAGTCAGAAGTTTTTTTTTGTTTGTAGTACTTTCAGGAACGTTGTTAATATCAAGTCAATGGAAAATAAAATTTGATTATCATTATAACTCAATGTAAATATCATTCTTTATTCACTGAACCACCTTTCGACAACACCATCGAAAATTTCTCGATGAGGGCAGCATAGATGTCATTGCCCTTAATCGCAAAAAAAAACATTTTTTTGGATTATTAAGCAATATCGCGAAATATACATATACATAGATCGAAAAGATAATTGTGCCATTTAGAGAATTAGGTGGGATTCAATATTCAAAAACTAAATCAATGTTAATTTTCAGTTGAAAAATGCTGCTGCGAATGTGTTGAGAGAGACGTGGTTGATATACAAACACACAAGGCTAGTGAAAAGGGTAAATCCAGGACGCGTCAGGACACACCAAAGAAAATTTTTACTGGCGATTTATGCGTAAGTGAATAAACTTTGATCAATTATTGAAGGGGTTATTGGAAAAACGCAACAAGCCACAAAATCATTTTATCGAGAAATCGAGCTTCAAAGTCTGAGATGTCCCAATCATAGTGCGTTGCAGTCTATGCGGCTTGTCCTACTGTTAATGAGTACTATAGAGTGGAATGTTTATTTTTGTTTAAAGTGCGGCTTGTCACTTTTTTCCAATAAGCTCTTCATTTATTTTTTATAACTCTCTAATCTTATGTTGTTACTGGTTTTATTGTAGGTACAGCTTGTTCAATGCTTTTCTGCGGTCACGTCACAGTATTTGACGTTTGGCAGTATGTCGTAGATTCATCGCTCCACATGTGACATTTGTCAAATTGATCCGAAAGACCCTCGTCAAGACGTACGTGATTTTTTTTCCAATGTGTAAGAGAGAGACGGAAAATTATGACGTAACCGCAGGAAAGCCATGAACAGACTATACTCACCTTCTTCCTAAACTTTATAGAAAGTCATTTTAAGTTTTGTTAGTTCTTTATATAAACCGTTTGTTGAGAGTAAATTTTACAAGAACGTGTTTCAAAATGAAACATTTAAAGATAATGATAATGTTTGGTTCTTTCACGCATGCTTATGTTTTTGATGTAATTTGAAATGCTTTCTACAGGGTGTTCCCTCTCAACTGGTCAAGACTTCTAGAGTATATTGAGAGTTGAGATTCGACACCGATGGCCACAAATGCGTCGTTTCTAAAATACAGGGTGTGTGTTGTTTTTCGAGAAAAAAATGACACGCCACTGTTTTTTTGACGTACATTTTTTTTTTCAAAAAACTCATTCAATTTTCAATGAAGAAGGTCTTTACAGAACTGAAAATTTCCGTTGTTGAACGCTTTGAAGAACACTAGTATGCTTTTAATTTTCTAACTCATAAACCGTGAGTTGGAGACAAAAAAAAAAAGAATATTTTTTCTCTTTGAAATTGAATGAATGATTCGGATAAAAATAATCTCCTCCGCAATAGACAGTGGCGAACCATTTCGTTTTTTAAAAATACAATACACGTAATCCAAATCCAGGCCTGGAGAAGTTTAGTCTACCCTGATAGCTCAAGAAGTTTCAACAATATCTTATGTCAAAATTGGAGAAAGCGGCGTCTCCAAGATACAGGCATAAACTTTTTTTTAATTTCAACACCCTGTATTTTGGAAACGACGCACCTGCAGTCATCAGTGTCATATCTCAAACTACTTCTTTATGGTTCCTCAATATATTCTAGAAGTTTCGACTAGCAAGGTGCATACAATTAACAATTCTTGAAAAAATATCAAGATTATGAAGTAATAATGCCATTAACGTTAAAAAAAATCAGCCTCAGGTCTTAAATGATATAGTGAATAGTGAGTGAAAATTGCACCTGGCTCCGCCCACCAGAATCGCGCGTATAACAATCGTGGCGTCACAGTCAGAGTGCGAGATCCTATACAGAATCCTTTAAGTCGCTTATTTTCTTTAATCATTTATACTGATTCATCTTGTGTATGATAAACAGATGGTTTTTGTTGGTGTTCATTCATGAACTAATACTAGTACCTATATAATGGAGAAAGAAGGAGAGATTCGCTTCTCTATACAGGGATCTTGGCTCCTATTATATCTACAGCAAAGGTTAAATGGAGAAAGTTCTAGAAGAATCTCAGTGCATTCGATATCCGGTTTCAGATTTGCGATCGATAAATTGGTTTTGGAAATATCAGCGAAAAACCGAAAATGGCGGATTTTGTTTTTTGCCAGTAAATCCAAAACGGCTAATTGGACACCTATGAAAATATGACATTATCTGGACACTTTTTCAAGACGAATAAAATGGTGTGTATGACATGTCTCAATCGTCTTTTGTTTTCCCGCAACCCGACTCAACTTTCATTTTTCTTATGGCCGCCATATTGGATTTTTCTCGGTTTTTGGAAAGAGTGTGAAATTTGCAGTCTAGTGATGTCTCACAAGTGCATAAAAGATTTAAGTATCTTCGGAATATCACATTTCGTAGTTAGGACTCAATTTATGTAACAGAAAACTGGTTTATAAGCAAAATCCTAGGAGGCTCTGATATGTCGTTCAATAATTCTGCCGAAAGATGGCGTTGTGGTCTATAACACCCCGCAAATAATAATTCAGTATGTTAGTTGTGTTCACGTAAATTCGAGTACGCTTCCCTGTCATTAAAATAATACTTAAATCTGATAAATTGTCGAAACCTATTAAAAATGCCCGGTATTCCCTATTCGAATGAAGAAAAGTTGGATATGTTAGCGCTGTACTTGCAGTCGAAGAGAAATGCCGACATTACCTCAGCAAGGTATTTGGAGATGTACCCCGAACGACGGCAGCCTGATAAAACCCAATTCAGAAAAATGGTTGTTAATTTGATCAACTTTGGGGCCTTCGAACAACCTAGAAGCGGAGACAACATTGAAAATGAAAATCGCAACAGAAACATTTTACAAGCTGTCAACGAAGACCCTAGTAAATCGGTAAGAACTGTGGAACGGGAAATTGGTGTGTCAAAATCAACAGTACAGAGAGTGCTTAAAAAGAATAAGTACCATCCATACAGACCCACAGTAGTTCAAGGACTTAAAGAAACTGATTTTCCAAGACGAATGCGCTTCTGTGAGTGGTATACAAGGAAGTGTACTGACAATCCCGATTTTGTCAATCATGTCTTGTGGTCCGAATTGTGGAGTTTTTAATAAGCACAACACTCATCATTGGGCTGTGTAAAACCCTCACGAAGTGGCAGCGAGACGTCTACAGACCAGATTTGGGTTTAACGTTTGGTGTGGGGTCATTGGTAATTTAATCCAACTTACCTTTATCAATTGGGCAACTATCAATCAATCATTTTAGGAAATCGACTTATAGGACCATTTTCTTTTGACTACAGCTTGAACGGACAGAGAAACCTAGAGCTTTTGCGGAATCAGGTTGTGCCGGCATTACGACCTGCTCTAACCGAAGATGAGTTCAGAAAAACGTGGTTTCAACAGAATGGATGTCCGGTCACAACACCATTCAAGTCAGAAAATTCTTGATAGAGGAAAGGATCATTTCATTTAATGGTACAATACCCTGGCCTCCTAGATCCCCCGACCTTTCGCCCTTGGATTTTTATCTCTGGGGTCATACAAAAAATGAGGTCTATGAATTTGATCCTCCTGCGACTATAGAAATCCTGAGACAAAGAGTTTTTGACACATTTACAAATATCAACAGAAACATACTTGCGAGGGTTGTACGGAAAACAGTTAATAATTGTCAAAAATGCAAATGGACGTCATTTTGCAAACTTGTAAATCAATACCAAGACAGTTGATAACACATTACAGTATTTTCATTTTCAATATATTTGTATCTACCTGTAAGTTATTCAAAAGCTGGAGTGTTGATTGAATAAACAATGATTTTTCTGACTTTTTATTCAATACACTCATAGACTCGTTGAAAAGTCATTATTTACGTCCATGTTCTATTGAAAATTCAATGAGTTTAACACGCTCGCTGCACACCAAATAAGGTGACCTTAGGTTGATACAGTACCTATTAATGATGTTTTGCGACAAATAAATCATGGCCTCCTTAGAAAAGATTGAGTCCCAGCTACAAAGTGTGATATTTCGATGATACTTAGATCTTTTATGCACTTGTGGGACATCACTAGACTGGAAATTGTACACTATTTTCAAAAAACAAAAAATCCAATATGGCGGCCATAAGAAAAATGAAAGTTGAGGCGGGTTGCGGAAAAACAAAAGGCGATTGAGACATGTCATACACACCATTTTATTCGTCTTAAAAAAGTGTCCGAATAATGTCACATTTTCATAGCTGTCCAAATAGCCGTTTCGGACTTACTGGCAAAAAACCAAATCCGCCATTTTCGGTTTTTCGCCGATATTTCCAAAACCAATTGACCGATCGCAAATCTGGAACCGAATATCGAATGCACTAAAATTCCTCTAAAACTTTTCCCATTTAACCTTTGATGTAGGTATAATAGGAGCCAAGATCCCTGTATAGAGAAACGAATTTGGGACACACTGTATACTCACTATGCACTGGCCACCGAGAAGCTCAGATATAAATTCCATATGGGATTCACTAAAGTGATCAATTAAATGCCAAGAATCCCTCCCATGAAACGATTCTTACATTTTTGATAAGGGTTAGTTCCAACCACGCACAAGAACCGTTCCAGAACGGTTTGATTCTCTCAACATTGCATTTGACATAATTTCCTTCTCCCCATTGTGAAAACATATAAAAAACTAGTTGAAGTTATTCAATTCTTGTTAATCAAATAATGTAGATTAAAGGACTTCGCAGTTTGATAAAATAAAATTTTCAAAAGAAATTATGAAGATGCCTAAATTTTGTCCAGGGGTTTGTATTATTTTCTCTGAATGTAAGTGGGATGATAATAATTGTTCTAACGACAACTAGCATTATAATAGACATTAATAATTGTGTATTGCAGATTAAGAAAAGTAAAAATGGATCAAAGAAAACTGATGGACAATGCCAATACCATAACCGATATGGCCAAGGTAAGAGAAACTTGCCTAGTGAAAGCTATTATTATCCTATATTCGAAATTTGAAAACAATGAAGTCTCATTTCCGCTTGGAGTGGCATATCGCAGCGTGACCAGTTTGATGAAAAAAACCAATGCGAAATAGGACGCTGCCGCCGGGATTATAGTAGGATTTATACTATTTATAGTCATTTTTGAAAATGAATTATATGAGAAACCAATATCGTGCTAACAAGCGAGCGTGACTGATATCGCTCGATTTCGGGCATTAGGGGAACATCGACGAATATTGTTGTTTAGGAAAGTTTATGGGTGATAATATTTACAGATAAAATCAGGTTCTGTAAATCCGGCTTTATTGTC
Organism: Orchestes rusci; assembly: GCA_958502075.1. NCBI lineage: Eukaryota > Metazoa > Arthropoda > Insecta > Coleoptera > Curculionidae > Orchestes > Orchestes rusci. The sequence goes on from OY293303.1 coordinate 15,960,249, forward strand.
TGCACGATTATGTCTAATTTCCATTTTGACCTGGCTTTCTATACATTCTGAAGTCATCACATAATAATCCATGTATTCAAAATTCATAAACATTTGTACGTATTTCTTTCTGAAATTGTTTTTTAAAACGTCACAATAAGAATTACATCATCATCATGATCCTCAATTTTCAAAACTCACCAAATCCATGTAACTAGGTATATGTTATCAATTTCATTTTCTTTGCGATGTGCTCGTATGCTTTTGATGCATATCAATCGTGCATTTGATTTAAAAAAAAAATCACTTTTGCCAATATTTGTTTTCTGACATTTATTTTTGGTTTACCAGGCATCTCACCGTAAACTTGAATTTGCTAGAAGTCCATTATTTTCTCTAATCAGTTTATCTTTCTGGGGTCTTTGAATATGAATGGATTTATTCGGAAGTTACGGGGCAGTTCGACTTAAAATATTAACTCGATTACGCCCATTGCCTCCTTAGTCCATCACATACCAAATTGTCTTGTTATGGCGATTCTGCATTTAGCAAATCCGCTGATAATGTTTCTGCGAGAGACACTTTCCAAAAATGATTGGGAAGCTAAATCAGAAATATTGTAGATAAATATTGTTTTTCCAGGATTTGAACTTGCCTTGAACTATTACTATTTTTTTCGAAACACAGATGTTAATATGAGATTCATGAAAATCAAGGACTAACAGAACTGACTCTGAGTCTGTCCGTTGTTTTTATGGCCACCGTCTTGAGAAATGTCACCTAGGAGGAGGGTTCTTCTTCTATACAGTGAACTTTCGAAAATGATCTTTCAAATGAGGTTTTTCTCTAACCAAACTTTTTTGAAAGCTACACGACAGCTTCACAGATATCTGCATCCTTTTTGTTAGTCCAAACTACTTTAGTTGGCAGGCCGACAGTACGGTATATAGTATATATTCACATGTTATTGTTTTTGTGAAAAACACAAAAATACGGGATGATAAAGACTTGGAACTGTACCATTCAAGGAAACTGCTACTGATTCCAAATTGTTTGTTTCTTTATTAACCTACCTTTTACTATTCAAAGAAGCTTCGATGAACTGATTGTTGCAGCCAAGTCCAGCAATCAGCAATCTGTTGTGTGCATTCTTGAATTGCGTGCGGGCCTGTTTAAAGATATTAGATAGAGGATGTGTCATAAAATCTTACAGCCCACATGAATAGGTTCTCCATGGAAGAGTTCCAATATACCCCTAATTGTTGGTTCAGGGCGCCTTTTCTTATAAAAAAACACTTCAAGATCTTTTTTTATCCTTTGCTATACAAATCTCATAAGTAATTGTTCAAATTCAAAGAGGAGGACATTTCTGATAGAAAAGTTCCTATAACATATACTTCGATCTCCTCTTTGAGTTTGGACCATGAACAATGTATAATGTGTCATAGTTATGCAAACAAATGCCTTAACCATTTTCCAATTCCAGACTCAAAACACCGTCTACGAGATAGTATCTGATATGAGTACAAGGCAAGACACTCTTGAGGATAGATTAACGAGTTTAGAAGAAAAGCTAACAACGCTACAAGAACAACTAGATCTTCTTCCAGATTTGATCGCTTCGAGAATACAAACTCAGGTAAAAATTAAGTTCCCTTCATCAATAATAGAAAAACCCTCCTGTGATTATGATCACATGACAGAAGTGAAAACTTCACCAAGGCGAGATTAATAACACGAAATAGAATTTTTTGTTCTTGTTTGACCACCCAATTTTTGTGAAATGGCATGGCGCAGACATCTTGAACTGGATCTGTCAATTCTACTTAATTTTAATGTCATTATTGTCGATTGTCGAGTATCAAAGCTTTAATCCTTTCACTCATGATTGTCGTATGTCAGATGTTATGTGTCATGTCGCCTCGAGTTTGTTCTTGTTGATGGTTGCATTTTCTGATATATTTTTTTTTCTTTATATGAGTATAGTGATTTATAATGACAAATATTTTCTCGTGTCTTCAAAAATGTTTTTGTGACACTGTTAATTGTGTCCAAGACTACCAAACCATCTCAAACAACCACGACTACAACCTACAACACCCGTGGAAGAAAAAACTTAAATGTGGAATTCCTACGACTTGATAGATCATGCAATTAAACTCTGCACTGCACGCCTACACTATACAACAAACTACCTCTGAGTGTAAGGGATTTGTGCCAGGACTTATTTAAGGCCCACATCAAAAGATATTTGATTCACGGAGCTTTCTACACAGTGAAAGGGTTTCTTGACCACCAATTCATTAACGACTTTTAACCTGCTGTTCTGTATTTTGTCGTGCCGATGTTTTGTTACATGTTTCTTTCATGTGTTTTTCTTATATGTATTTTATCACTATAGTGATTTGTGTTTATCATCTCTCTAAACTAACTGACGTATGTAAAATTTTTTTTTTTTTGATAACATGAATAAAGGAATTTGAATTTGAGAGCACAGTGCTATTTGTGAAATATATGTTTGTATCAACACTGCAAACTAATACTTGTATTCCGCTCCTTCAAAAATGTTCTGATTGCGGCCATGACTTACTCGACTCGAGCCGACTTTACCCGCAGGAGCGTTACATAACCGAGCGTGACGGCTCAGTCCTATTCGGTACCCACAAAATAAAGTACTCAAAGTGGTTTTCACTTCAAAAAGATATCTTCGCAAAAAATGGTGCAAAATAGTAATGTATTTCATATTATACAGTCTATATAATTTGATTTACATTCTATGAGCTGCAAAGCTTTTTTCGGTACAATGGACAATTTGCCATTTTTTGGACACATGAAAAATATGAGGATTAGTAAGTACTGATGCCATTGATGTTCAAAAAATCAACCGACCTCTAATAATGTAGTAATCACCGATAAAAGAGCGCCAATCAACATCCACTACGTCACAGAATACATTACCTATCTTCGTCTGAAGTATTGACTGAGATGACTCTCTCTTTCTCGAGGGGGTAATCTGGCTCCGCCCCGTTTTCGATCATACAGTGGAATTTGCGTTTTCTTTTTCATTTATATTTTTGGGTATTTTGGAAAAATGTTTTCGCTGATAACTTTCTAATTGTGTCTAGAATACGTATATAAAATTTCAAGTCATTTGAAAATGTATGCAAATTGTCCATTGACCAACAAAACTAATTGTTTTATACAAGGTGGACCAGAAGTAAGGGGACATACGGTAACAGTAGATGCCTCATACAAAAATATTGCGATAGACCTCAACTTGTCATTTCCGGAAGTTGATAAACATGATGATTAACAGAGATACAGGGTGTCAAAGTTGAATTTTAATATTTGATTTTTTCAAATAACTTTTGATATAATCAAATTATTTTGATGAAATTTTGTATATAGGTATTGTTTGACATTCAAAATTCATATCTGGGCTTGGTATGGGCAAAGGCGTACCTACCCAGGATCTGAACCAAGGGAGGGCCGCTAGGGGGGGCGGCTGAAAAAAGACACAATGCGTATTCTATATTTTTCTTCTATAAGTTTCCATTTGTATCTAACTTTGTATTGCTGTATCCTAGAGGCTTTATTTTATTATTTTTCATTTTGTCACCACTTTGGATGCCATTTTCTATGTTCTATGAAGTTCTAGGGGGAGACAGCTGCTCCACCCTGCCCCTGCCTGGAAAGGCCCTTGGGTATAGGTCTTACATGTAGGTGCGCCACTTACACATCTTTCCACTCATTTTCTTTTGAAGTAATCGATGCAATATTGTTTGGAATGTAACATTTTGAAAATTAACATAGGGGGCATCGAAAACGCCGTTGTCACGACAATATTGAGAAGTGTCCCGATGTTCAATGTTTCTTATAAAAAAAAATCCAAAGAAAAATTGATTTTTTTTTTTCAAAAAATGTAAAATTATATTATTGTTTTTGAATCAAGAAACATTGAGCATTCAAGCTTATGTCAAAATTACTATGATAACGCCGTTTTCATGCCTCCTATGTTCATTTTCAAAATTTTCCATTCAAAACCACATTGCATGGATTACTTCAAGTTCAAATATCTTGAAAAAGGTAGTCCAGGCACTTCTACAAAGTATACCTTTTTCATGTAAACATGATGGAAAAATAAGTTTTTCAATTTTAAAAAAATGTACGAGTGCGTACAACAAAGTTCTGACTATTTGAATGTGTGAAAAGGTGTGTAAGTGGCGCCCCATCCCCTACAAGTAAGAGCAATTCCGTGCTCAGATTTGAATTTTGCATGTCAAACAAACCCCATATATCAAATTTCCTTGATTATTTCAAAAGTTATTTGAAAAAAATCAAATATCAAAATTCAACTTTGACACCCTGTATCTCTGTTAATATCAATTTAGGACTTGACAAGTTGAGGTCTATCGCAATATTTTTGTGTGAGGAATCTATGTTACCGTATGTCCCATTAATTCTGATCCACCCTGTAGAAGTAGAAATGCAAAAATTCGTTGAAATTCTCCAACACTGCTAGATTAATTGCTATGTTTTTCTGGGATTTTTTTGGTAAAGTGCGCATTTCTTGTTTTCTTTTTAGAACGAAGACTGTGAATGGCCTGCTCTGCAAAAATGAGACACCCTGTATATTGAAAAACCTTTTCACAAACTGCACTGGGGCCTGGGGCATCCTGTATTCAATCTCAATCCATTGTATTGATAATAATAATTATACGGAGGATGCATATGGATTAGAAAAGAAACAGCCCGTGAGCACAAAACAGTTAAAAATCATCTTTATGCTAAGCCCTGATCTAACCCTATATACCGGCCAAGTGATTTTGAAGTTGTCAAAATAACTTGAATAAAAAGTCAGTTTAAAAGTTTCAGATTTTAGATTGTTATTTTGCTGAGATTCCAAGAGGAATAACAATAAAAACGACCTCAATTGACAATCTAGTTATATTTATTAACGCGCCAGAAGTGCTGTTGTTACATAACCTAGGATAGTGAAAGCAGCATCTGTGAAAGTAGGACGAAACTGAAAGTTGAAGTTTTAATTGAAGACAAACTTTGGAAATCCTTAGCGAAGTGTAAATTGAGCATCAACCGATTGGTCGGTCATAGCTGTCGTGTTTCCTGATTTTAAATTACATCCGGAAATGTTTGAATAGCCAACCGGTCCATTTTCATTAATTCCTGGGTATAATGGACGAACAATATTGGCCTCAAAATGTTTCAGTCATTCCGCATATGGTGTTCAATAACGAGAACCGTATCTCATGGGATTCCGGGTAGTGAGGGATTCCCATCTTGCTGATGAATATGAATACCCACTCAAACTCCACCTCAAGGTTGCCGGAAGGCTTGCAATGCGACTTCTATTGAACCCTGTCTTGTCTTTTTCTGGTTAATGATCAGCAATATTTATGATAGTAACCAAAAAGTACTCTTCGAAATATCAATTCTGTATAAGATAAATTTGTGAACATATCACTGACACTTGATTTATTGCAGCAAGAAAAAATAGAACAACGGCGAAACTTCCTACATCCAGAATCGGCTGCAGGACTTCAACAATCCAGAAGTGTTCCTCTAGCATGTCCATGGCCTGGACCTGCCCCATCGGCCCCGTCAAATCTTATCAGCGTTAACAGACCGACAGCCCCGCAAAGCTAGGGATAAGCCAACTATTGTAGTATTTGTTAAGGACTTTATTTTGGAGGACGTTTTTATTTCGATGAACAGAAATGTGTTGAAAGTAACATTTGCTGGCTTTGGATCTAGTAGAAGCAATCTTTTATTTTGATGCAAATATTCAGCACAGTATGTATAGATCGATCGGAATTATTAGAAGCTTGGAAAAAAAAACGCTGGATTTGTTGTGACATCGTAGTCAAAATTATTATTGAAGTCACAATAGAAGATTGAACTGTAATTTTTTGATCAAAAATACCAGAAATCCTGCTTTTGAACCAAATAAATAGTCTCCAGATTATCCAGATTCTTTTTGGCCGGATTGCATGCATCATATCATATCACGATACACTCACAATGGTTTGTTTAGCGCACGCAGCATTGACGTTAGTCACCAAGGTTTTTTTGATCCACGTCAGTCACTGTTGCCAGATCTTGCCTTTTGTGGCAGAGAACGTGCATATAATAACGCCCGACCGATTCAATCAACTCACAAAATAACATAAGGATAACCTTATGCATGAGACTTGGTAACACTGTCGGGCGTTCGGATGTCAACGGTCAGCCACCTACGTACCGTTGTGAGTATATCGTGCATCATCTAGATTGAATTGGATCCTCTTGCATTGTTTTCTGAATTGTTGTATTAATGTTTTGGCGTTGCAAGAAATATTTCTTGGCTTTTCAAAAAAGAACAAAAAAAAAACGTTGCCAACAATCACCAAGAATTTCACCACATCGACTGTTAAGTCCGAATCCATTCAATATCTTCATCACCAATCGTTCTTTTTCAAACCGTCAGAATTTTTAATCCAAATTTAAATTGAAAATCACCACAAAATATTTGAAGATTTGAAGCGGTAAGGTAAGGATTATTGTTCTTTCCTACCTACCAACATTGAGGTGTGAAATTTAACAGGTCATATAAGATGTCTCAAAAGGTTGTATCACAGAGGTTATCTGTAGACTTCTGAGATAGAGTAGGAAATGAATTTAACGGAACAAAATTTCTCGAGTTAGATTTGTATAAATTGTGAAAAAAATAACCATAAGAGGTGGTGACTGATTTTTATCATTTTTGCCATTGCCTGTCAGAGCCTCAATCAGATCTGATTCAACTTGTTCATGGACGTTCAGCATTCTTTGAAAAAATGAAGTTTGGGATCTGAAAAGGTATCCAAAATAATGTATCCGACTTATTTTCAAACACTTACAACCTGTATGGAGATGAAACTCATGTTAAAGTACAGGGTGTCTATTTAAGAATGGCAAGGTGAAAGATCTCAGAAACTGGGCTGGAAATATATTTGAAGTTCCTTAGATAGCCACAAGATGGCGTAACGGTGCTATCAAAACACAAAACTGCCGTTTTTTCGTGATTTTTGAATAGAAACAAATATAAATGAGTACCGCTATGGATTCCTTGAGAAATTTCCTCCAATTTTTTTTTAATTTTTTGTCTCTAGCATGTCAAATAGAACAGGTTTCAGCTGTCAAGCGTTACAACGCAAGAATGCTCATAACTTTAAAACAACTCAACCGATTGATGCGATCTTGGTCTCATTTTGAAGAGGAGGCTCTCCTCTTCCACAATCTTGAGATTTCAAATGATCCCGATCAAAACAGACGATTGTATTTAGTATAATATGTGGACGACGGACGTTTTCTGAATTTACTTGAAATTTTCAAATGCAAAGGTATACTGAAAATTGTTGGTCTGAATTATTGACAAAATTCCGCACAACTTTCATGTATTACACTTGTTTTTAGATTTCGAAATAAAAAAGCTACCTATACGCTTTTCCGTAATTCAATGTAAAATAGTAATACTATTCAAGATGTCCTCGTAAAGAAGATATTAACAAATTTTTGCGTTACCTAGTAACCAACCAGTCACTGTTTTATTGCAAACAAATTATATCTTGAATAGTAGGACTTTTTTGCATTAAATAATTACAAAAAAGCATTTGGCTTATTTATTTCAAGAGCTAGAAAAAAGTGTAATGTAGGAAAGTCGAGATTCCAGATGATCTATTTTCAGTATGCCTTTGTATTTAAAAATTTCGAGTTAATTTGAAAAATGTTCGTCGTCCTCATATTATATTGAATTAAATCGTCTCTTCTGATCAGAATCATTTGAAATCCCGAAATTGTGGAAGAGGAGAACCGCCTCTTCAAAATGAGACCAAGATCGCATCAATCGGTCGAGTTGTTCTAAAGTTATGAGCATTCTTGCGTTGTAAGGTCTGAAGGCTGATATCTGTTTTATTTGACATGCTAGAAAAAAAAATCAAAAAAAACAAATTTGGAGGAAATTTCTCAAGGAATCCATAGCGGTACTCATTTATATTTGTTTCTATTCAAAAATCACGAAAAAACAGCAGTTTTGTGTTTTGATAGCACCGTTGCGCCATCTTATGGCTATCTTGGGAACTTCAAATATACTTCCAGCATTTTTTCTATCCCATATCACCCAGTCATTTTTTCCCGCAAGTCCCTGGGATGCCTAGTTTCTGAGATCTGGCACCTTGCCATTCTTATATAGACACCCTGTACATAACTTATAGTTACCATACATAGCATTAAACATGCCGCTCCGAAAATGATCAAAATAGATCCAGCCAATTGTTTTTGGACAAACAAAACTATTGCACAAATGAAGTTTTTTTTTCGATTTTGAGCATAGGTTAACAGCGTTAAATTATATAATTTTTTCCAGTGGTATTCCATTTACCTTTCTGGCGACACCCTTTTAGTAGGTATAGTGAATCATGGAATGATTTTTATCATTTAACAGTTCCAAAAATACTTCATAATACAAAGGGTTTCTCAAAACTCCGAACTTGCCAGATGTATGTATCCAAATTTCATATTTCGAATATCTTGTTGTCTTGACAGATTCCCCAAAAACGAATACACCGTTTTAAAAATTGAGAAAGACTAGACAATTAAATTAACAGCGACATAAAACAACACAAAAACAACATAAAACAACTCAACATCTCGTTTTTCGTTGTTATTTTTGTGCTGTTTTATGATGTTTTTTCCTTGTTATCATGTCATTCAAATGAATTATTTTCAAATGACTTATTTTAATGTCAATATGCGGCAAAATGGTGAGATTTTACGAGTCGAACAAAAAGTAATTTTTTTGTCTAGTCTTTCCCAATCTTTATAGCAGCGTATTTGATTTTGAGGAATCTGTAAAGACAAAAAAGATATACGAATTATGAAATTTGGATTTCAGGGAAAGCGCCCTCTAGCAGAGCGCAGAGTAGAGAAACATTTTTTCAACAGAACGTTACAGATAACCAAGTTAAATCCTTGTACCAATTTTCGTTTTGATTTGATAAAAATAACGAGGAGTGGCTCCTATCAAACTTTTGCTATAGTAGCACCATAATCCGCTACACTCCGTAGAGTGATACATAATGATTTTCCTCATGAGAAAGTAAAGTTCATGTTTCAAATAATAGATGGATATTTTTGTCAAAATTATAAACGTTTCGAAAGTTGCTTTTAAATATTGTAGCTTAATTGTTTCAATACATAAGAATTAAATGTACGTACTACTCACGCTCCGTTTTTATGTGTTACAACTTTTTGAATGCGATGACGCAACAAAAATGCATTCGAAAATGTTTTTTCAGCCAACGACTAATTCCGTCTGATCTGATACCAGTTTCCAGAACGTCGACCAATTTACATCTGAAACGTTCAAAGTCAGAAAAACCCAATGAGAAACTAACGAATGAAAAAAATTAATTCTATGACGTCTGTTCCAATTCACCAATGAATATTGCAGCATAGCAATTATGGTAATTACTTGGGAAAAGTTGCATTATTTGTCGGAATGAAGCGTTTCAAATTGTTATACGATCGAGAGAAGTACGATGGATTTTCAAAAATTAGATGTTTCACGTCTGATTCTTTTCTGTTATTGCTGATACGAATTGCTCACGTTTTAAATATGTTTTTCTAGCTTTGCTGGTTCTTAACCGACTTAACTAATTACAATACCTGAGGGAAAGGGTAAACGTAATAAGACTAAACCATTCTTAAAGATTCAGTGGTACCTATAGGAATTAGAAAGTAGTGCCTTTTGAGTTAAACTCCCTTAGTTATAGATTAAGCTGTCCTTTTAAAAAAGTCCTAGTAGATACTATAATAAGTTATTGGCTAAAAAAAGTTATTCACTGTTCTGCAGAAAATTCAGTAATAATTCTAGGCTCATTATTTATTTTGAGCTTTGATATTAGGCTTGATAGTATTATCAATGCATTTGTCCTAAAGTTGATGCTGACTTTTCTACAGAACACATTATCTTACAAATTTCCAAACATTTCGCACTATAGAGAATAATATGTAAAAGAATCATCATATTCCGTTCATTATGGAGATTTCCAAAGACTTTGTATAAAATCATCATTAGTGTTAAGTTAACAAAGAATTTTAGAATCTTGAATTTATTAATTTTCAGTATCAAGTTTATCAGAGAAAATCAATGTAGAGACAACACTTGAATTGGGTGAAATTCAAATGGCTCGCGCTCCAATTGATTTAGATACCCACTTAATACTATAATCATATTAGACCAAACCCTGACTGAATGGTGAAGTTCTCTCACCTATGCCAAAAGCAGAGTAAGTTGGGAGTATTCTAGGCCTATACTGATTTATCATTTCCATCAATCATAACAGGAACTAGAAGTATTATAATGAAGTGACTAAAATCATCTTATAGTGCCATTTTATCAAATAAGACTTTTGAGCTTATTTCACAATGAGTAAGTGCCAGATAGGATTTACTGTTTATATACGTTTTTCTATATCAATGATTCAAATGATGACACTTGAATAAATCTTTGCGATAATATGATTATAGTATCGTTCAACAATATATAACACGCTACTGCTTATTTTTGTACAAATCATTTTCACTGTTATAGTTGAAAAGGCTTACATAAATTCAAGCCAGTAGTCGTCGATCCACTTTAGCATCTCGTGCACTATATAAGACCAACTTTTTGTCGATTGAAACTATGTAAGCCTGCACCATCCAATACTTATGATACTCAAATTTGAACACAAATGTCCCATAAGTAACCCTACAACCTGAAGAAGATCCAATTCATACAAAACTCAAGGGCTTAAAACGTTCAAAACGATGTTTTGTATGTGCTACTATTTGCAACAAGTCCAGCTGATTGTGATTGAAGCCGAATCTTGGTCTCGATAGGATATTCTTATTGCTCAAAGTTAAAGTTTTTCCAAAAGTAGGATTCTGATCTTTTTTTCTGAACTTAACTTGGATAGGGCCGTAGCTTCATGAAGTTCATCAACATATCCCGACAATATGAATCTACATACAAACCTGCAACCAGCATTTCCATCCTATGCAATGTAGTTTTAGTATCAAAAATTTGGTTGTGGTTGAAATAACGGAAGTGAGTTTTGGGCTAGTAAATTTGATCAGGACAAATTATTTTGATAGATTACAGTTACTGGCATTATACTGTTATGATATACATATATAGGCAGATTAAAGATAAATACGAGTAGTAGTGGAAAACAAATAGCATCCACACATTCATACACATCTTACATTCATCGTAGAGGTATGGGCTTGTCAATTAAAATGATCGGTGGAGGCTATCTCAAAGTCAATGGCTTGGCAAGTTGATTCAACATATTCGACATCTCAGCGGTGTAAGACAATAATGAGTAGTCGGACCTTTCCATCACTCATGGCGAATCAAACAGCGAACAGTTAAAAGGCTTTAAACAGTGTAAAATACACAAACGTACAATTAAAATTTTTATTAACAGATAACTTCTAGAACAACCGAAGCTTTAATTAGAATTTTAAGTTCTAGTCATATACAGAAGGTATCTCCTATACACTCTGTATATAAGCTACACTATAAACTTTATGGAAAGGGGAACAAAAGTAGATTATAACTTTTCCAATACTATTCGCTTATCCAATTGTACTAGAGCTAATAACTGAGTATAACTAGCCTTAAATATAAGCTGTGTATTTCCAAAAAATGTAAAAATGTTCAAATCTTATGGGACCGCCATCCTAGATGCTTATCCAGACTTTCACACTAGTTGAATTAAATTGCAGAAATAGCAGTATGAGTACCTATTTTGGGATCACGATGTTTTTCATAACACAAAATATTGCGATCAGTTATTTGTTGATTCATTCGACATTCGCATCAGCCAGAAATTGAAGTGTCTTCGGGTTATACAAAAAATGAAGTAATATATTTCAATATAATATTTGGAAGAAGAATTTGACCGAAAGATTGTTCAATTTCTAGCAGATACTAATTTTTTGCTATGGAAATTAATAAAATCGTTGTTTTATGAAAAATCCTTTTCAAGAAATATTCCAATGTAAATAAAAATATCTGGATAAGAAACACGAAATAGATATTAAATTACCTTAATCAGTGGATATATACTGGTGTGATATAGTGTATGGTGCACCCTAACATACATTAGGTATATATTTCAGAGGTCCAAATTGTTAGAGTTTCCTGCAATTTCACAAGTTTTATAAAGCATATTATTTAAGTAAATATATAAACTTGATATGCAAGAACTAAAGAATATAATATCTGCATATATAGGTAGCATGTTTTCAATTTCTTAGCGTTGTTATATATTTTGAGAAATGATAAATAAATGCAGTTTCATGTTATCCTATTAAACGAATAAACTATTAGTTTCATAGAAAATTGCTAATTTATTCATCCCATAACAAATCTACTTCACAGCACAAGCGTTACATTTTTGGTCAAAATTCAAATATAATTTTGGAGAAATACCAATAAAACATAGGCTATAACAAATTTCTGACATTTTTGCACGTTGCCAGATCCTTTTGTGAACTTTCTTCGGTGCTCCTGGAGCATTTTTGCGGCAATGTCTCCTGGTGGATCCAGGCATTCAAATTCACAGCACCTCTCCTTTACCCTGAATTTATTGCAAAACTAAAAAAGAATATCCTAAGAGTGCTTTAAGACTAAAATAATGAAATTACATATGGTGGGTCGCAGTAAATGTCGCTGCACCACTTTGGTTCGCTGTGATAACAAACACACGATGAACAGACAGACGGTCCTGGAACGTAAAGTACTCCATGCTCTATGGTTTTTCCTTTAAAATCTGTGCAATTTTCTTCAATTTCATCTGTATACATATTAAAAAAAAATCAGTATAAGATATCTGTTCCACGTGCGAAGTATGAATTGCACCGTTGATTGAATAATGCACTCAAGAAAAATAACTGCGTATATCTGTGAAATAATCCAAGGAAATCCACTCCTACCTGAGAAATCCACAAAAATTAACAAAAGCACAAAAATGAAGAGTCGCATCTCAAAACCAGTCCCATATAATGGGTATCACTAACCAAACTAAAAATAACTTTCATTCAAAATTGTCGCATTGTTCGACGGTTATAGCAAATTTAAATACGATTAACAAAAGGGTCCGTGAAGATCTAACTATATAATCTGATGGATAGTTAACACTTACTACTCGTTGTTCGTGTACAAAACGCGAGGCGACGATATATTTATTTATTATGTATAATAATGCAGTATTTTGCTTTTGAACGCCCTAATCAATATTTTTCACATTACTGCAGGCAAATATCTGGATTTGGCAAAGAATGAGGTTTTCTGAATTGAAAAGTAAGTTACTGGTTTGAAAATAAGACTTTATTACAAAGTTTGTGACGATTTTTAGTTTTTTGACATGTCAATTTTCTGGTATAATAGTTTAGCTGACATATATGATTATCATTATGCATTCTAGTAATATAGAGCCTATAGAGCTCACTTCACTTTCAAATTTCCAATGAATATACACTTATTGCAGATATTTTCGCAGAAGAATAAATATATCGGATTATTCGCACTGACGTTCAAAGAATTATTCGATTCGTCATCTGAATACTTTTTTCTCACCCAAAAGTATAATTGAATTATTTTTATTGTTTCAACCCCTCATCTATCTTTGCATCAGACCTATAGATTTTCTATTCACACAAATCCAAAGCGATCAGTTGAAATAACTTTTGATAGTCTCGAAGAAGTGGTTTTTATTTTTATTTTTAGTCAAAAATTGGAGAAAATATAACGCTTTGAGGTGTGCTAAAATCACGGAGTTGGACAGCACACATCTATTACACCATCCTCCTGACTATATCAATGTATACCGAAGTTGAAAGTTGAATAACTTGAAAAATCATATTTCAACCCAATAAAAAAATACGTATCGACTTTTTTGCGATTTTCTACAGTTTGCAAAAAAAAACGATTTATAATTTCTAATGCAAGTTCTCCATTTCATGAACATTTCATTAAGCTTGATCGATTCACTAACCCAAAGTAACTACATCACCAAATGTATTGTATTTTCTTTGAATAGGTTTAATACGTTTTTTCAGCCTTTCTTTATTCCATATATTTGCATACAGAAAATCTAGTTTATAAATATTTCTCACTAATGGTTCACCCAAAAGATTGTTCAGTAACAGACCAAAAAAATTGCATTTTTCGTAGCTTACAAGAAAACAAAATATGGGAAATGCAATTAATGAAGCGTTCAGGCTTTAATCTAAAATTGGTAACCCCAAAAACAAATTTTGGACGGCAACCACAAAACTCAATTTTTATTTTGATGTCACTTGAACAATCAATCTATCAGGGACAGGTTTCAAAAATATGAGCACATACTCATATAACTTTACTCCGCTTGTAGCAGAATAGGTGATGAAGAATAAAATCGGATAGATACTTCATGATTTTTCTAGAAATTTTCTACAAACGCCAGACGTCTCCATGAATTGCTCGTCTCTGAAGTCAGGGGCGCCCACAAGAGGGGTCAGGGGCGGTTGCGTGACATCCGCCCCTATATTCATGGGTCACTCAACGAAATGGAATCAGCGTTCCCAAAAATCGCCACACTGGCTCTCGGCTCTGGGCATAATCAGTTCTCACGATATTCTTGTCCCAATTATTCAACTCTTTTCGTTCATAAATAATATAGGTAGTTTCTTGACCCTCGAAAACATAAATAAATATACCTCAATTTTGCAAATCATTTTCCACTCGTACCCTACTGATTTTTTTTCCTAATAGGCTTGTTCGCGGCGCACACTGTAACCAAATTGTAAACATTTGGTAATAAGTGAAGAAATAGTTCGTGCATGTCTAAAAATAAGTTTCTTTATGTTTTTGATGTCGCTGGATAACAAACTTGACATTTTTTTTCCAAAATTCACAATGGCGGATCAACATGGCCGATCAATTTCTGGAAAAATGAATTGCATTTGGTACCGATTTATCGAAATTCAAAATAAAATTGAAACACACAAATTATATATACATCCTGATATACATATATTATATTTAGGTAATGAAGAATGTTAAAAAACATGCGGAATTAGTCGGAGTCTTCGAATTCGCCATGAAGTTCGTCAGAGCTTTGTTCCTCGAAGCAGTTCAAGTCCCTTTCACCACATTCGTCGCCGTCGTCGACTTCTTCGAAGATCGATTTCTGCGACTCGTACAAAACCTTCCCAAGCTTTAAGAAGCCTTGTAGCCTCGCGAATCAACTAAGAGATTTTTTTAGGTGATGATTTTTGTAGACTGGAAATTACTGGGCCAAAACACAAAAGTGAGATTAGCTCGGTCTTGGGAAGGTTTCGGAAGCTACTTTTAACATACAGGGTTAGGAGAAATTACCAGAACGGTTGATTTTTCCAGAAGATACACGAGTTGGCAAAAAATGTCACAGATAAAAGTTGTGAGACTTGCAAAAATATACATATCTGTTTTGAATTGGAATATACAGGGTCGGTCTTAAAGTCATGACAGATCAAAGTTGCATTTTTTTAAATGACTTCCCCCTCATAATATTTGATAATTCAATTCTTCGTTGAATTTTGAGCATAAATTGTGATTCAAATAATGTTACTAAATTCAACCGTAATTAAAATGACATTTTCGCACCTCTGACAAGCTATAAAACTCAAACGATTCAAGATAGGAAAAAATGGTCTGTACTTTCTAATCCTAATTTTTCAAGAGCTATTCTGTCATATGACAAGAAAGTATTGCCAACTGTCAACTTTTTTTCGACCCATTTTGACATTTTTTGACAACAATCAATTTTATGTACCTAGATAGCTCTTGAAAAGAGACTAGATAGTGCAGTCCGTTTTCCTCTATCTTGAACCGTTTAAGTTTTTTAGCATGTCAAACATGCAAAAATATCATTTATAAAATGCTATAACTCGAAAACGGCTAAATTTAGGAACATTATGTGCAAAATAATTTTTGCTCAAAATCGAAAGAAGAATTGAAATACCCAATAATATACAGGGGGTCTCATTAAAAATACAACTTTGATCTGCCATAACTTCATGTCCGACCCTGAATATGTTTCAATTTACTACAGATATGTAGATTTTTGAAAGCCTCACAACTTTTATTTGAGACATTTTTCTCCAGCACGTGTATCTTCTGAAATAATCGACCGTTCTGGTAATTTTTCCTAACCCTGTATAATTCATAACATCACATCCAGGAACATATAGGTATTATTGTTTCCAATCAGATGGGAGACAAGTGGAGGTTTTTTTGTACGTACTTTTCATAATCAAGATTCTAGTTATCTCGATAATAAATATCTTGAATATTGACGTTGCATTTTTGAGCCTCAAAAAGGTATTTACAGCAAATTCCAAACAACTTCAATTGCCACCAAACGAGATATAATGTGATTTTTAGGATTGCAGGTGACCAAATTTGGTCACCAGCAAGCTTCATCACAACTAGCTTGGTGGCAACGATGACGTAGATCGAAAATTGTTTGGCGTTTACTATGGTATTGATATACCTACATACCTCGAGAACTGTCCTCCATTACAAAACGTACCAATCGAGCTGTTATACACTTCAAAATATTCACAATCTTGTCTTAACGACTTTTACACTTTGGTACATGTAACGACTGATTTTACTTGAATGCTGACTTTGAAAATGCATACACGCGCAACTGCGAGCTTTACCAATCCAATCTGTCGGTTTTGCATTAAAGTAGAAAGTAGAACAATGTCCTCTTTACTCTTAGCTATTTGCAAACCAAAAATGAGATTTTGATTTTGGGACTTTTTGCCAACTTTTCACGGTTTGGTTACAGTGTGCGACGTCGACGTTTCATTTTCCATACTTATTCATTTGATTCGATACCTTTTCATCACTAGAACACACTGCTATATTTCCAACACAGCTCAGCGAAGGCTCGGCTCAGCGGTCGCAGCAGCTGGGTAAATTTTGACCAAATAGGTATAATCGTACTCCTTCATAATACCTAATTTGCAATACGAAGAATTCGTCTCTCAGCTGTCAATGAGTTCAACACAAATCTAGCAGTACAACAAGCGCTTTTTATTTTCGGCTTGACCGCTGTTTGATGTTGAACAAAAGCCAGTTTCGCTTTGATAATTTGAACTTGGACGGTAAAATAATGCTGACATGCTGACAAGCTGATTTTTTATTGGGGGGACGTCCGCACTGAGTATGAAACCGAAGAGATCAAACTCGTCACCCTTGTGACTCTTTGGCAAAAGAGGTTGTTTTTTTTCAATTGAGCTGATTTTCACAGGATAATTCGAAAACTGTCCTCTGAGTGTCCAGATACAAAATCACACTCGTCACCTTTGTGACCATAAGGGTTATTTTTTATTTATGTATTTTTTATTTTCTGGTGAAAAATAATTTTCGTGTTTTGGTGAATGTGTCAGATATTGTCAAACAAAAATATATATTTTCTTCAGTTTGAATAGTTTTTTTTTTCATCTGCGCCAGTGATTTTGTACTCTCCATTAAAATATACACTATACAGAGGGTCCTGCATTAGTGCGTCGGGCATCCATATCGTCCTTATTGACAACACTAGAAAAAAAAAGTTCAATACAAAAGTTGTAGGATGTGAGTTTATGTATATTTTAAAAATATTTTTGAATATACCGGGGTCCAAAAAAGTGTGACGTTATAAAATATATTTTCTTTAAATGACAAACCCTGTATTTTTTGGCACATTTAAGGTCATTTTGTTGTTCTCACTCATGTGCCAATATATTTTTTATTTGCCTCGATATTCTAGGAGCAATAACTAAAAAAGATGTAAAGATCGTTTTGCACGCTTTGAAAAATTAGAAAAACAAAATTGCTAGCTCTGTTTTATTCTAGCTAAATAGTGTGGACAGTAATGCTAGAGGTCTAATAATACTTTGAAAATAAACAAGTTTTTCTAATTGTGTTCAAAATTTAGTTACAAAAATGGCAACTTCCAAATCAGTTTTTCCTAGTATTTTTAAAAAGCACCTGGGAACCTTCAAACGTAATTTTTGACATAAAAAGTCAAATATTTCGAAAACGCTTATACTTGGGTATAGGACATCATGCTTCAAAGCTGCCTAGAAATTTACGTACAATCGAAAAATGTAACAATATATAGGGTGTTCCATTTGAGACAAGCGAGTTGACATGACACCTACTTCCGGTATAACCGGAAGTCGTGCAACGTCACTATTATTTCATTTGAATAGAGCATTTCCGATAATCTCTCCCTACAAATGGGGTCGTTGCACTGTATCAAAATTAAAGCTGATTTTGTGTAGAATATATAACTGCGTAGGCTTGTTAATAGAATGGGTCACATGAATTGGCCAAAATAATGCACAACATTTAAACTAGGCCTGTTTGAAATAAATAACTCCATCAACCTGGGCCCACCGCCACCTTGACGTCACAGAGAAATATACATTATCCGCTTGACAATGAAATGATCGCGCGCTGCTTGAAACATATGCGGCGTTGCGAGATGTACTATTGATGGTATTTTTACAAGAATTACTAGCTAAATATGATGAACGATAGATAATCGACACAATTAAGTTAACTTTGAAATTGTTGGTAAATAATGTAATTTAAAGCAAAAAATTAACCAGGAAACTATATACGACACCACCCAGACTGGGTTTTATGATACCTTTGATCGTATCATAAAACCCTGCTTGAGATATTTATTTTTCTCAGATCGAAATTAATGCAGACGGCTAGAAAAGTTATTCATCAGACGTAGGAATAAATTCAATGACAAAATTCTTTGAATTCATCCCAATGTCTGATAAATAACCACCAGGGGCGTCGCATTCAAAACACTGCAACTGCAAATTACGATACCCTCAAATAACACAAACGACCTTCAACAGTAACCGAGACAGTAACCCTTATTACGGTTTATGCCGGCGCTATTGCCAAATTGGATTAATTCAATAAGACATCAGTTTCGATATTTTCCGTATTTTGTTAATCCTTCAAAAAAATCAATGCGTTTCTTGATTTTTAATAGTAGCTATCACACGTAAAAGAGTTATAAAATGTATCAACTATTCATTGGTTGTTCTACGGTACATGGATAAATAAAAATTATTTTCTTTGAATTGGTCATCTAATCCACATATTTTCACATCTATAGAAACAGTAAAAGTCAGGTAAAATTTTTCTCGCAGGTAAAGGTAGAGCACACATGCTCGAGTATAGCAACGCAATTTTAGAAAGTTTTCCATTTCTTTCCATTAATGAATGGTGAATTTGAAATCTCGATGTAGGTATCTGGAAAACAACCATTTTTAATAACAACTGATGGTTCTGGTTTTGATTCACATTTATTCTTTGAAAATACGTCTAACATTCTAGCCAAAGACACATAAAAAAAAAGGAGTCCAGCGACCGGGAAGACCAAGAGAAAGTTGATCCAAAACACGAACGTGAATTCGGAATTGATAAATCCCTTGAATAAAACACGCTTTACACTCGACCCCATCAAGCAAAAAGCATCTCGGCAACGTTGCGTTCTCTCCAGTTATCGATCCACGGAAGAGCTGCGCCGTTCCTACTCCGGATTCAAGCGGCGACAGCGCAAACGCGTCATCATTTAAAAGGCTTAAAAGGACTCTTGGCGAACTTCGAGACTTCGACGCTAGTTTTTGCCCTTAAAAATCGATCAAAATCATCCTTTTGACGCAGAAGAAGACTCGTTGAAAGTAGCTACGGGCAATCATTCTGGAGATTTTTGGATTTTAAATAATTAATACATGTGATTTTGAAATTATGGCGAAGGTACTGCTAGAAGTTATAAAATATTTCGTATAACTGATTGATATTTTCAGTAAAAAAGATAAAAGTCAACGATTGTGTAATGTTATCAACAAATCTTACTTAAATATTACTACGACAAAAAAATCAAAACTTCAACACCCTTTAGCTCTGTAATGAAGCATTTTCGAACTCATGTCTATAGGAAGTTTTCTTCTTATATTTTCAAGTAGGCAAACTCATCCTGATTTTTTGTCAATAACAATTATACACCATACTTCGCCATAGTTTCAAAATAACATGTATTCATTATTTCAAATCCTAATATCTCGAGAATGATATTGCTCTTGGCGACCTATAACAAGTATCCATTTTCTTTGCAAAGATCAAAAAGAAATCTGTTTTATCACTTTAAAATATAATAAATGTACGTTAAAAAAAAATGGCTATTCATAATAGGAAAAATAAGTGTAGGTAGCGCCCTCTACAAGTTAGAGCAATACTAAGATCAAATTCAAATTTCTCATGATAGGAAACCACAAACACCAATTCGAAACAAAAGATCGACATAAGTTCAAATATTATTAAAAAAAAATTAAAATTAAACGTCAACTCCATGTAGCTCTGTAACGAAGCATTTCCAGATACATAAATAAGAACAAAACTTTCCATAAAGTTTTGTTCTTATTTTGAAGCGGGAAAACACATTTTTTTTTCGCATCAATAATGAAACACCTTGTATATCACCAATCACCATACAAACTCTTTTTCACTAATCAGTTTTTCTAAAAAACGATTGAATTCGTAGACCTACAGTTTTTGGGCAGAAATAAATAGCAGTACTTGTCTGGTGCCTTTTTGTTACGCTTAAAAAAACTTTTTCTATGTCGTACCTTTTGATGAAAATAGCAAACACGATTAGAGAAAATTTCACAAATTGAACAAAGGCTATCCAGTCTGGCCATGAAATTTGAAACTTGGCAAAAATGGTCCATTTTTCACGATTTCTACATACCTATCTAACAAAAAAGCTCCCCAACAATAATTTCTGCGGGCGTCCAGTCCCATTTAAGTGAAAGTGATTCAAAAACAGCTGAAGATATCGAAATGTATAGTCTGGATACTCTTTTCTATGCATTTTCTATAAAGTTCTGAACTAATGGCTCAATTCTGAAAAAAGGCTGCATATTTATTCAAAATGTTTCGACTGTCCACGTCCCATTTACTTGAAAATATTTTAAAAACAGCTGGACATGTATTGAAGTGATTTTTGCAAATTTTCAAAAAATTGGGCACGTTTTTCTATCAATTTTTTACAAACTTTAAACCCCTCAAATAATTGATCACCTCTTAAAACTCGTCCCATTAAAGTGAAAATATTTCATAAACAGCTGAAAATATCGTAACGATGATTTTCGAAGTTTTTTATTTCAGACACTTATTTCTTCTAAAACGCGACGAACTTCTCAAATAACAGCTTAAAAGTTACTGCAAAGTTTTGGAATTGATTTTATAATGTTTCAAGTGTCCTCGTCCCATTCAAGTAAATCCACAGGGGGGCCTATCGAAAACATAGATACCGCAAGGCATTACAGGGTGAGAAAAAAACCTCTGCAAAATTCAAAAATACGTCAAGTTTGATTGTCGGGAGGGATAACTTTTGGCACAAATTATTATATATATTATATAGTCAAGATGGCGGAGAGAGCGGACGTGGTTTCGGATGACTCGCGATGTTTTATTTGTAAAGTAACGTTTGAAGATATTAAATCAGTGATTCAGTGTACCAGTTGCAAACTTTACTTCCATGGAAAGTGTGCGAGTGTAGATTTGAGGGGTTTCCATAAGAAACCCAACTGGAAGTGCAAAAATTGTGAGCAGTCAGAACTCGAACTAACGACAAGCAGGGAGAGAACTCGTAAGCGTAGTAGGCAAGATGATTTATCCATTGATGAGACCATCGTTAAGCAAATTCAATCAACACTTATCAAATTGGTAAAAACAACGGAAGATTTGCACTTCAAAATGGATTCATTATTGCATGAGAACGCCGAGCTGAAAAAAGAAATTTCATTGCTCAAAAATGCTTCTAAAACCAATAATCATGAAACACATTCCTTACATTCCAATGTCTCGAGTAAATCATATGCGACGGTGGCGAGCAATGTTTTGGTCTTAAAACATATAAATAACAAGGAATCAGCCGATATAATCAGAGGGCAATTGAAATCTAAAGTTGATCCAATTAGTGATGTGGGTGCAGGAGTAGAAATTGGGCGTTCGTTAAAAACTGGTGGAGTAATCCTTAACTGTAGCAAGGAAAAGGAAATTGAAAAAATTCAGGCCGTCATACAAGAAAAAATGGGTGAGAATTATGAAATAATAAAACCAAAAGTGTTTGAAAAAAGACTGAAAATTGTGGCTATAAACGAGAATGAGCATGGAAATGATGAATCACTTATGAGCAAAATTATTAAACAAAATAGATTGGATGATAATGCCAACTTAAAAATATTGAGAAAAACCAATGTTGTCAATAATAAATTCAACTTAGTGATTGAGGTCGATAACGAATCTTTTGATCGGATTATTCAACAAGAACGAGTTAACATTGGATGGAATCGCTGTTTTGTGTACCCTGAATATGGAGTTCTTAGATGTTTTAATTGTTGTGAATATGGTCATATCAAGAAAAATTGCCAGAATAACATTGTTTGCCCGACCTGTTCCGGATCCCATGAAAAAAGTACTTGTGAATCTAATGTCAAAAAATGTCACAATTGCATCCAGGCCAATCAAAAGTTGGGAATGAACTTCCAAACCGACCATGTAGCTTGGGAGATCAACTGTGCAGTATACAGGCGGTATGAAGAGATGCAAAAGAGAAAATTTGTCAAGTAGCAATTAGAGAAAGGATGTGAAGTTGATCGGAGTGAGGGTATGTTATTATATACGAATTGTAGGGGATTGCTAAATAACTTCGACGAGATCAAATTATTAATTAATGAATTCAAACCTGTGGTACTCTGTTTGTCTGAAACTCACCTTTCTGATAGAGTTTATGATTATGAAACTAGAATCAATAATTATGCAGCTGTACATTGCTTAAGTAATAACAATCGAACTGGAGGAATCACTTTCTACATTAAAAAAAACTTACTCTTTGAAATTAAGATAAATAAAAATATCAATGATATGTTGTGGATACTCACATTGGCTTTAAAAATTCAAAATTCGGATTACGTCGTTACAGGTCTGTATAGGTCACCATCGGGTGCTGACAGAGTATTTGTAAATGAACTAGAAAATTTATTTGAGGACTTGAGTAATTTTGAGGGAGTTCAGATTGTCATGGGCGATTTTAATTACAATTATAATGGTGACTCTTATTATACTAACAAATGTAAACAAATAATACAGATTAATGGACTATCACAAATTGTAAAGGACTGCACAAGAATTACAGAGTACAGTAAAACGTTAATTGATTACGTAATAACGAATGAAAAGAGCCTCTCTTGTGACGTACTATTATCACCAAAAATAAGCGATCATAACATTATTTCTTTGAAAATCGATAGACCTTTTACAACGAATAAAACAATACAAGTTAAAAAACTCAATTATGATAAAGAGAGACTCATTAAAGATCTGATAGAAAGCGACTGGGATAGCTCCATCATTGACGTGAATTTCATGTCGAATGTTTTGATCTCATCAATACTCAGTACGTTGGAAGAAATGACCGTAATCCACAATAAACAAATTATTGCTAAGTATGAGAGTAATAAATGGATCACTGCGGAGATCCTGACAAAAATGAAAATTAGAGATGTAGAATATAAAATGGCAACTATATATAATGATCAAAATTCGTGGAATCGGTACCAATCCTTAAGAAATGATGTTGTGTCTCTAATTAGAAAGTCAAAAAATGAGTATTTGTTGCAAATTCTGGATGGCAATAAAAACAATTCCCAACAACTGTGGAAAAATTTGAAAACTCTTTTACCTAGTAAAAACAATAAATTCACCAATGTCATTTATAAAGGTGTGGTCATGGAGGACGACTGTGATATTGCAACAAAATTTAACTGTTATTTTATAGAAAGTGTTGTAGAAATTGTGGAATCAGTGAAAAAATATCACGATGTTAAATACGTATTAAGTTTTATCGACAGTATGGATGTTTTAGATCACTTTGAGTCAGTTAACATGCGTGATCTCAATAAAATAGTTAAAGATATAAAAAATACTGGAGGATGTGATAACCAGATTTCTACGGGAATTTTTAGAGATGTATTTAGTGTCATAGGTAATAGATTTTTAAATGTTATTAACTGTTCTTTGATGTATGGTGTTTTTCCTGATGAATGGAAATGTTCAATAGTAACACCTGTCCAAAAAATTCATAGCTCCATAAATATTGAAGACTTCCGTCCTATCAATACGGTGCCTCCTTACGAAAAAGTTTTAGAAATTGCTGTTAAGAATCAGATTCTAAAATACTGTGTTAACAATTCTGTGATAAACGAGTGCCAGTCAGGATTCAGAAACAATCACTCATGTGAAACGGTACTGCTAAATGTTTGTAACGATTGGCTCCAAAAAATAGACAAGGGAATGTTCATTATATCTGTATTTCTAGATTTTAGACGCGCTTTCGAGACTGTAGATCGTGAATTGTTGTTGCATAAATTGTATAAAATTGGAATAAGAGGCACTGCTCACAAGTGGTTTGCATCATACTTGACAGATCGGACACAAAAAGTCAAGTTCAATAATATCACGTCATATCCGCAAGAGGTAAAGTTTGGAGTCCCACAGGGTACAGTGCTTGGTCCATTTTTGTTCTCACTGTATATAAATGATATAGTCAAGCATGTCAGAAACTGTAATATCAAGCTATTTGCGGACGATACTATGTTGTATATGTGTGGGTATAATTTGAAACAAATGTTGCAAAAAA
This sequence comes from Orchestes rusci, assembly GCA_958502075.1. Taxonomy (NCBI): domain Eukaryota; kingdom Metazoa; phylum Arthropoda; class Insecta; order Coleoptera; family Curculionidae; genus Orchestes; species Orchestes rusci. The sequence continues at coordinate 15,985,067 of OY293303.1, forward strand.
TAAATAGTGATATGAGTAGTGTAGCAGAGTGGTTGGGTGATAACAGTATGGCCTTGAACGTAAAGAAATGTAAATATGTAATATTTGGTACACCCAACATGTTAAAAAAGTTAAGTGATAGGGATATAAAAATCAGTATAGATGAACAAAATATAGAACGAGTCAACTGTATCAAATATTTGGGAGTTATGTTGGATGAAAATCTTAATTTTAAGAATCATGCTGATTATATAGCTGCGAAAATGGCAAAAAAATCCTACTTTCTTCAAAGAGTTGGTAAAAATCTCACCACGTATGTTAAGTTTCTTCTTTATAAAACAATAATAGCCCCACATTTAGAGTATTGTTCGACCATGCTGTTCACTTTGTCAAAGGAGAAAATGAATCACATTCAAAAAATCCAAAATCGATGTCTACGTACAATATTATGTTGTAGTAGATACACTCCTATCAATACTATGCTTGATACGCTAAAACTAATGAATGTAGAGCAAACTATTTTATTTAAAACATATGTTCTCATATATAAAATGAAACACAGACTTGTGCCAGAATATTTATCTAGAGAACTTGTTTATGTAAGTGATATTCATAGTTATAGTACTAGAAATGCCGAGAATTTTTATGTATCAACCACACGTCTATGTATAACCAGCAACAGTTTGTTCCATAAAGGTCTCACGCAATTTAATAAACTTCCTAGAGATATCAAAAGTGCAAATAATTTAAATACTTTCAAAATTAGTCTAAGAATGCATGTTCTCTCTAGTCATACTTGATCTGTTCATTATTGTTTTTTTTTGTAATCCTGATTTAGTTTAACATATAATGTAATTTTTTATTGTAAGTATTGTAATGATTTGTTATAGCAGATGCTAAATAAAGGCCATTATTATTATTATTAAAAACCAATTCAAAAGCCTCATCCCCCTAAGAGGGGTGTGACATCTTCAAAAAATTTTCAAATGGAAGTACGTAAGTGATGAGAGTGGTTTGATTTTGAAATTCTGAGCAGCATTGTATACAGGGTGTTGTAACAAACCAAGATCATTTACAAGAATGAGACTAAACTTGTTAATAACATTCACAATAGTCGCTGAAAATGACCATCGCCTATTGGAATTGATATTGGTATTGGTATGGGTGAGGGGGCAAACCACTGCCCGGCGAGTAGGCCTAATGACCCTTTTCGCCAACCCCAGGACCACTGTAGTTCTAACTAAGTTGATGATGGAGAACATCACCTAGTTATATATTTGAACCATCAGGACCAATAAATTTGCGCTTATTATTTAAACTTCTTGACTGTCAGTAATTAATAATACTGCAGTCTACTCAGTAACGTTAGTCGTAAAAACCTGATTTTCTATTAAGTTTAACACCCTGTATCTCAAAAAATATGCACTTCCTGAATCATATTTATATGGACTTTTGTTCATGAAATAAGCCCCGGAATACGCCCTTGAATTCAATGTACGCAATTAGGAATCACCCTGTACAGAGAATGACAGGATGACCCTTTTAAAGAGGTATCTTTGACGTCCCTTCCCATTTGAAAAAATAGTGAAGGATGTCACCCCCACTTAGGGGGTTGAGGGTTTTGGAATGGTCTTTGTGACAAAAGTTGCCCCCCAGACATACAAACTGGACGTGTTCTTGTATTTTGCCGGAGTTTTCTCCCAGCCTGTAATGCCTTTCGATACCTACATGGGCCACTCTGTATATCAAAAACCGTTGAAAATGAGGTACTATTGTTGTTATTTATTTTGAAATGATTCTACTGGCTTTTCTATCATTCAAGTAAAGATATTTCAAAAACCGTCGAAGGTATCGAAGTGATTTTTGAAAATTTGATGGTGGAACGAGATGAAAACACCTCTAGAAAGAACATACCGGGTCACGCACGGACATTACACACTACAGTATCTCGTCAATAATAATTCAACATAATCAAAACAGAATTGAATTTCAGTAAAAACATTGTATTTCGTGCATATGAGATATTTTTCTATCATTTATGTTACTCTTTGAACATTAAACATTGAATGAACATTTTTCTAATGAATATCAATTCAAAGATTGTTTTATCAACAATTTCTTCATTTCATCACACATTGAGACATACCTACTAAAATTATCAATTTTTAGTTCCAAAGAACGTTCGATAGTCCCATTTTACATAATAGAATATTCTTCATTATTGGTAATTAGTAGGTATATGTACAGGGTGATTCATTTTCAGCGACAGGGTGCCAGTTCTCGTAAACTATTCATCATAGAGACCCAGGAAAAAAAATATGTGCTCAAGAGAAAATGCTGGAAATATATTTCAAGCTTCTAGGATTGCCGCAAGGGGGGCGTAACGGTACCGTGAAAACAGAAAATCGATACATTTTCGATTTTTTTTCCGGTTAACTACCAAATAAAAATATGGAAACGGATTTTGGACGATATGCTCTACAACATTGAATCGAATCGGTTAAGGAATATCGAAGTTATAGGGAATTTAGTGACATCAAGTTTCACGGCTTGTAGCTGTCTTGTTTGACAACTTAGAGAAAAGTGTTAGGGGGCAATTTAGTACAGAATATCGTCTAAAAACTGTTTCCATATTCTTTTTTGGTAGTTCAAAGAGGAAAATTTCAAAAATGTGTGGATTTTGTTTTCAAAGTACCGTTACGCCCCCTTGCGGCTATCCTAGAAGCTTGAAATATATTTCCAGCATTTTCTCTTGAGTACATTACTATAGAGATTTTTTTTCCTGAGTCTCTATGATGAATAGATTACGAGAACTGGTACCCTGTCGCTAAAAATGAATCACCCTGTACAGTGCTTTCAATTTAATTTGTCACACTTTCTAAAGGCCGTTAAATATTTATTTTTTTAGCTAAAAGGTCGATCAAAAAAAGGAATTGTAGGGTTATTTGTAAAGTTTTGTGCTATTGAGTCAAATGTCAAAATTATTGACATAACTTACTTTTTTTGAATGGCACACCCTATATCATTACATATTTAGAAAGGCGTCTTTTTTCTGATCACGAAAATATAGCACACATGACCTTTCTATCCACTAGTTTAGCGCAGATTGGTATAAATATGATTGAAATCGTAGTTTTTTAGCATGAATATACACGAGTTCATTTGTTTCCAATAATTGTCAGGGTTGCACTCGAATTGTCAAATGTTATACGTGAAAACTGTTTTTTTACAGTGAGTTGGTGAAAATAAATAGATGTGTATACTTCTTGATTTGAGTAATTCATTAAAATGCTGTATTTACAAACCAGAACATTTTCTATATTTCAGTAAATATTTAGAACAAGAACTATGAAAGTTATTGGAATCAAAATTAAACACGCCTGTAAATTACAATTTAAATCAGATTTATACCAATTTCCTCCAAACTATTGAATAGTAAGGGCATGTGTACTATATTTTCGTGATCAGAAAAGAGACGTCTTTCTAAAAATGTAATGATATATAGGGTGTGCCATTTAAAAAAAAAGTATGTTGTCAATGATTTTGACATTTGACAGGTAAGAAGATATTTGACTCAATAGCACAAAACTTCGCGAAAAACCCTACAATTCCTTTTTTTGGTCGACCTTTTAGCTCAAAAAATAAATATTTTACAGCCTTTTGGAAGTGTGACAAATTAAATGGAAAGCACTGTACATCTGATGAATGGGATGCTGAAGAGATTATTGCATCTAAACTGACGTGGAACGGTACTGAATATTATTTTAGAGAGTAGGTCAGCAGGTCAATAGATTCTAGAATAAATCTTATTCACAAAGTTGTCTTTAAGAACAGTTACTAGTTGCTATATACATGTTTTAATTAATGGATCAAAAATATGGAAGCATTATTTTGTAATAATTGTATTGAGTGTACTCATTGGCTATGTTTCTTTTTCTTGTTTTAACACCAAAGCTTCTAGGTTGAATCAACATAGGCAGACTGGCATGAGTTAATTATTTGACGAGACTGAAATTTCAACTAAACGAGAGAGATACTCAGAGTTTAGCGATTTCTGAGTGCTCATCGACCATCGTAGAACAGTACCACGTCAGAAAGTTGTATTTTAACTCCTTGATAATAACTGCACTTTGTTTTTCTAGTAGTTATTACTGTTAGATAGATATGGAGGGGTAGCATGCGCCATCCTTTTACTTAGGCCATTCAGGCGAGCCCATTGTAACTTCCTTCGGGGTTTACCCGTCGAGCCAGCCGACAGCGATGATTTAGTTCAAGACTGTGGCGGCCGAGCATTCCCTGATCGAGGCCAATTCTGGTCATTTTTCCCCCATAATGGATTATTTGATATTCACGAGAGCTGGGCAGTGGCAAAGGACATGCTCAGCACTTTTGTCGTCCTCGGGGCACCCTTTACAAGTCGGATCTGTTACCCTACCCAAGGTGTTGAGGTGCTTCTTCAGCTTACAATGTCCCGTGAGCATTCCTGTCAGTTTTCCAAGGTTGCTCCGCGAGAGTCCAAGGAGGTACTGGGTTCGCGCGGCCTCGGGGCCGTGTATAGCGGCACTCGAGTGCCCAAACCGTCGTGTCTCCGATCTCTCCCTTATAACCTCTACTGTTTGTTCATTAATTCTGCGATTGATGTCTTTTGAGGACAGTGGAACGAAGGGCTCTGGAGCACATGGATTTCCCTTTGCTCCGTTTCGCGCCAAACTGTCCGCTTTTTCATTTCCCCCGATTCCTCTATGTCCCTTTCCCTTTATCAAGGATACTGTGACCGAGTTCTCGTTGGAGACCGACTGCAGAATCTGACGACACTCTAGAATCAGTTTGGATGTTAGTTTATTTTCTGTTTAAGGCTAAACTTGTTTGCTGTCGGTAGGGCAGATAATGTTTTTGCCCACTTTCTTTTTCTTCAGTATTTGTGTGGCTCCTTGCATTATGCCAAGCAGTTCTGTTTGGAAGAAAGTTGCCCCGGGCCTTGGGCTCTACTGATGATTTTTAGGTTGAGCTCCGGTATGAACACAACCAGCCCAGCACCACATTGACTTTGTGAACCGTCTGTGTAGATGTGTATACCCGCCGCTCTATCCTTTTCTGTTCAGCCGTCTGTATTGATTTCGTAGGTTTTGTTAAAAATGTAGCGCGGAATCAGGGCATCAGTTCGATACTCGACCAGAGGCTGCCTTGTGACAGCCTCCAGTAATATACGAGCATGTCCTGGGCCCCACTTTGTTCCGCACCAGAGAGGGATGGCATGCAGTCTACTTGCTGTTCTTCTGAAAGCATCAAGAGGCGGCAGGCACAGCAGCACCTGGATTGCCATCGTTGATGTGGATCTCATTGCACCTGTTATAGACAGGCATGCTAATCTTTGTAGTTGTTGCATTCTGTTCTGAGCTGTCACTTGTTTGGTTTTAGTCCACCACACAATAGCTCTGTACACAAAAATTGGTCTGATCACGGTCGTGTAGATCCAGTGGACAATTCTGGGCGACAACCCCTAGACCTTGCCAATCGCACATCTACATTGCCAGCATGCTCTTGTGACCTTCTTGGATTTTTCGCTTAAGTGCTTTTAAAAGTCGTTTTGTCAAAGGCGCCTTCTATCTCTAGGAAAGCCCCTAGTGCCGACTGCTTGTGAGAGAGCGCTTCTTCTATTCTTTGAACTACACAGGGTAGAGCAGTTTCTGTTGATTTTCCAGGTTGATTCGCATCTTGATTGGGGTGAATTTGCCACAGAGGCAGGTAAACGTCCCTAGTCTGTCTGTCACAGAGCCTTTCCAGAGTCTTCTTACTGTTTCCTGTAATAGGTACATCAATTACAATTTGACATTAGTTCAGTCTAATCGCGATAAACAGTTTCAAGTTTCAACTAATTAGGATAAGAAAGTCTAAATTTTCTTTGGAGGTGATAAAAATGCACAGGCATTTTTGTTTAGTTATAATTTATAATTCCAGATCCGCTTTAAATAAAATTATATCTCCCTAGTTTTTTTTGACAATGTATACAGGGTGTCCCAGCAAGGGTGGCCACCGGCCATATCTCAGAAACTACTGGACCTAAAAGTTCAGGAAAAAAAAATTATCACCAAAGTGGCCACGAGAAAATGCTGGGAAATATTTATAACTTCGAAATTTTTCCGCTAGGGGGCGCAATCAAAGCTTAAATATTAAAATTCGAAATTTCTCCGGAAATTCTCAGATTGAGGTATATCTTTATCAACATGGTTAGAAAACCTAGACAATTTCAGGTGTTTTTGGTACAGGGCTCATTGGCGTACCGATCTTCGTGTGAGTAGGGGAAGGTAGTGAAAGTGTAATTGTTCAAGTGGCTGTAACTTATAAACGACTTGTCCGATTTTGTTGCGTATAGGCTTGTTTGGAAGATAAATGTGAGTACTTTCGTATATCATATCCAGTGATGCGTGATTGTCTCCAGAAAAGTTGCTAGAAGGCGTAATTTGAATTAAAAACTGTTATTTTCGTTTCACCGCAAAAATTTAAATGGTACGGTATAATTCTGATAACAGAATCGAAATGAAGATTAAATTTACAAGAAAAAACACCCAAAAAAAAAAAAAAAAAACCCCTTAAAAACCTTAAAACATTAAATTTTACATAATTTGGACTAGTTATTATTATCAGAATTATACCATACCATTTAAATTTTTGCGGTAAAATGAAAAACACTGTTTTTAATTCAAGTTACCCCTTCTAGCAACTTTTCTGGAGACAATCACGCATCACTGGATAGGATATACGAAAGTACTCACATTTATCTTCCAAACAAGCCTATACGCAACAAAATCGGACAAGTCGTTTATAAGTTGCAGCCACTTGAACAATTACACTTTCACTACCTTCCCCTACTCACACGAAGATCGGTACGCCAATGAGCCCTGTACCAAAAAGACGTGAAATTGTCTAGGTTATTTAACCATGTTGATAAAGATATAGGTACCTCAATCTGAGAAACTCCGGAGAAATTACGAATTTTAATATTTAAGCTTTGATTGCGCCCTCTAGCGAAAAAATTTCGAAGTTAAAAATATTTTCCAGCATTTTCTCGTGGCCACTTTAGTGATCATATTTTTTTTCCTGAACTTTTAGGTCCAGTAGTTTCCGAGATATGGCCGGTGGCCACCCTTGCTGGGACACCCTGTATAGTTAATATAAATTCTAATTGAATGTCTATATAAAATTGATAAAACTTGTCATTTTCGCTGTTTATCCAGTCCTTTCTTATGCGAAATAAGATATGAACTAAGTTGAAACACCGAATCTGCCGACAAGGTTTCAAAATGCAATAGAACAGGCGGCATTGACATCTGCCATATAAAATTTCAATGGTGAAAATGGGGGCTATAGTACATGACTGAATATTTTTTTTGAATATGAACATTGCCATATCTGAAGAGACTGAATATCTTTATTCACTGGAAATGTAAATTAACATACCACGCCCATTTTGATATCGTCGACCTTTCATGTTAATACGACCGTCCATTTAAAATTCTTAAAATGTTGATGTGGAGCGAGGCATTTGCTTCGCTGAAAGCATTGCAACACTTCGGAGAATCCAATTTTTTCTCCATATGTAACGATAACGGTTTTCTCAGAATTCAGACCGTTGCGCTGATATGGAATAAATTTCATAGGTACAGATAAGTCGACTAAAGAAAACATCAGGATATATAATATAGAACTTTTATTGTTATTTTAATTAATGCTTACTCATAAAATGTACAAGAAAACGAATAACAGATGGATAGAAACAAATTAATGAGCAATAGTGAAACCTCCGTCATAAAAAGGACAAAGCGAGTCCAACACTTAAAGATAAATCGTCCTACTCTCTCTAATTTATGGCAAATGCTGCATGTGCGGAGGTCCTGGACCCGGTCCCATATTTTGACCCACTCCTCCCATTTGACTTCGGGTATTGGTCGCGTACAGCTGTTGTTGGAAATTGTGGTACTGCTGAGCGTAGTTAGGATCGGATGTTGTCGGACCCACAAAAGGCGCTCCTTTAAATCCGCCGCCACCACCTCCGCCTCCTCCTTGACCACCCATCGAAGGAGGCAAGGGCTGCGAGGCATCCGGTGCCATACCCATTGGGCTCCCTTTCGGTCCGGCAACGAACATTTGAGGATTTCCTGGACCCCCAGGACCCATCGGTCCTCCAGGTCCCATTGGTCCTCCAGGACCACCGGGAAACATACCGTCAGGAAGCCCGGGTCCGCCAAAGCCCATTTGAGGTACTCGCATCATAGGTCGCATACCTCCTGGTCCCCCACGCATCATTGGCATCATACCCGGCCCAGGTCCACCACCTGGTCCCATTCCCATACCTCCTGGTCCACCCATCATTGGACCACCCGTCCCATTGCCCATATGACCACCCATCGGTCCCATCATCGGTGAGGGATCTTGTCCCATTCCACCAGGTCCGTCCATATGACTCATGTGTCCCATTGGACTACCTTGCATTGGACCTACTGGACCGCCACCACCTCCTCCGCCGCATCCTTGAAAATATTGACCAGGCTGCATTTTCGAGTCCATCATATTCATGGGCGAGGCCAACCTTGTTAGAAAATCTAGACTCGGAGGTCCTCGAGGACCTGTCGGTGGGCCACCACCTTGTCCTTTCGCTGGCAGGTACTGTATCGTGTTGGGAGCATTAGGTTTAACTTGAACATTAGCTCCGTTGAACGGATTAGGTCCGGGACCCGGCGCCCGGCCCATCATCCGTTGCATTTGCGGCATATGATTAGGAAAAGGTCCGGGTAGTTTGGGCGAATGCGATCTCATATGACCCATAGGTGATCCCGGGTGGAAACCATGAGGAGGCCCTTGCATTGGATTCATCCCCATCATTCCTCCCCCTCCATCCATGTCTCCCATTCCACCATGACACGGGCCCATATCCATCATATGCATTGGGGATCCAAAACTCATCATGGGAGGAGGTCCAGGACCAGGCTGACCGTTAAGACTGCTAGCAACACTGTTCGTCAATTGCTGACTCATTTGTGCCAACGAAGATATCGGGTCGAAGTGGCTTTGTTTAGGATTGCCTACCATGGAACTGGTGCAATTAGGATTCAGTGGTATATTGTCGTTTCTACCTCCAGGACCCCCAGGGCCACCACCACCTCCACAACCATAACCTGGCAAATCCATAGGTTTGCCTTGGGGTGAAACCGTCATACCAAAACCTGCACCCATTTTTTGAGATCCGGGAGAGGCATTTGGACCTGGAAACCGTGGCATATCCATCATGTGAGGACTAGGAGTGGGAAAAATATCGTTTTTCAGTGGATCTGATGTGGGTCCAGGCATTGTTTGTGGACTCATTCCAGGTGTTACAGTTGTAGGACCCATTCTTTGCTGAGGTTTTTCCCCTATAATGAACATTTGCATAGTTTCTATCAAATATAAATTACAGAAGAACATGACTTACCGCAAGAAGTGGCAGTAGGTGTATGTGGAGAAGATATCTGGAAGCGACAACCTTCTGAAGGAGTCGGAGGAAACCGAGTATCCATCGATGTGGGCGTATTAGGTCCGGATACTCGGGTGTGTGGAAGATCTGGTGTATTGCCAGGAAAACCACTATCTAAACTAGTAGATAGAACTCTGAAATGAAGTACACAATATAATACAATACTGTTACAAAACATCTACCACTTACGGGGGTGAAATAATATTGCCATCTTTAAGACTAGTATTGGGTTGTTTCTGGATAATCAATTCCTGGCCTTCAAAAGTATTGAGATACTGGATTTGTTGTGGGGAAGGAACTGGCATCAGGTTGGGTTCTTTACCAGCCCCCGTCGCTGAGAGAGTGGGACATGAAGATGTCGTGGAAGTGCTCATTTGTTGCTTCTGTTGTGCCATTGATTGTAGTGTTCGACCAAATAAGCCATCTGATAAAGAAAGGCATGTAGAAAAAAAAAAGTAGGGCTAATGCTATTATCAGTCTTCAAGGTCGCGAGTCTCGTCGAGTTTTATCAACCTAGTCGCGGCACAATATTTGTAATTTGGGAGAGATTTATAGTTTGTCGGACTGTAAGCGTAAAAAGAATGCATGGACTCTTGTTTATGGATAAATGTGAACGTATGGCAAACGTAATGTAAGGTTGACATCCAATTTCACTTCGAAGTGGAAGTGACAGATTTCCGCATGGCAAACGCTACCATCTAAAGGGTGATTGTTTATAATTTACTTGATAGATATCTCAGTTAGTTTTGGTTCTTCGAAGAAGTTTAAATGAGCAAATTTGCAGTATTTTGCATGGACAGTCAGAATCCGATACTAAGAAATGCCAAAATGCATCAAAAACCAAAAAATTTTACACAGCATGGTATTTTTTAAGTGGGAAAACCTGTAGATTTTTGGCTAGATTAATAGACCTTCTTCTTCTGATTTCAAAATGTTGGTATTTGGTTCAGCCGTTTTTGTGCTATTCAAGTTAAAAGTCTCTGTACATCTCATTATGTCCAAGTATATCCTTAGAATAAGCAATACTCCGTATAACCAATGATAATTACACTCCCCGATAATAAATTCCGGACAAGAATAATTTGAGTCAAATTGATATCCCTATAACTTTTTTATTTGTTGACCGATTTTAGTGAAATTTGTACCAAAGTGTAGCCCTATGTCTTGAGATATTACCCTTGATTTTGGTTTTGGAAAAATACCGATGACTTGGTCATTATACAGGGAGGAACAGAAGCTACATTTTTACCCATAAGTTTTTAACACCCTGTGGAAAAATTGGGCGGCAAAATCTAGCTCCATTAAAATCTGTTGTGAAGTGCGATCTTTTCTCAACAAAATGCTTTTTTGGTCATGTCAATATCTGCTTTTTCAGAGCAGATACAGATGTTTGAAGAAAATGCTGCAGTTTTTCAATATTTTATAAACAATGAATAAAAACATTTTTATAGACTTGCATGATCAAAATATTTTCAAATTTATAGCGCGTATTGTCACATCGTATCCCTATGACTTCTGCCATGCGAATGGCATACTTTTGGTGCATCTTGAAAATTATTTGTTATTTTTAAAGAAGTGCTTCTCGCAAAGCAGGCAAGGTTTATAGATGTCTATTGCGAACATGTCTACCAAGCAATCCTAGCATACCTATCCCATGTGTTTGATTTCCCATTTTCAATTTAAACAAGATCTGTACGGCCATGTAGTGATACCCCAGTCCACACCATGATACTACCGCCTCCAAAGTGTGATCGAGATGAACAATTTGCCCAATATGGAACATGGGGTAGATTGGGACAGTATGGAATTTTAGAACATTTGTTCATGCAACTCTAGAAGAATGTTTTCATTCATTGTTGATAAAATATCGGAAAACTGCAGCAGTTTTTTCAAACATCTGTATCTTCTCTAAAAAAGCAGATATTGACATGACTAAAAAAACAATTTGTTGAGAAAAGATCGCACTTCACGACACAATATCATGGAGCTTAGTTTTGCCGCTCAATTTTTCCACAGTGTGTTGAAAACTTGAGGGTAAAAAAGTAGCTTCTGTTCCTCCCTGTATAATGACCAAGCCATCGGTATTTTTTGAAAACCAAAATCAAGAATAATATCTCAAGACATAGGGCTAAACTTCATGCAAGTCTATGAGAATGGTTTTATTCATTGTTGATAAAATATCGAGAAACTGCAGCACTTTATTTAAACATCTTCTGTATCTTCTCTAAAAAAGCAGATATTGACATGACCAAAAAAGCATTTTGTTGAGAAAAGATTGCACTTCACAATAGAACATAATAAAGATGAATTTTGCCGCTCAATTTTTCCACAGGGTGTTGAAAACTTAAGGGTAAAAAAGTAGCTACTGTTCCTCCCTCTATAATGACCAAGCCATCAGTATTTGTCCAAAACCAAAATGAAGGGTCATATCTCGAGACATAGGGCTACACTTTGGTAAAAATTTTGTCAAAATCGGACAAAAATTAAAAAACTTACAGGGATATCAAATTGACTCAAATTATTCTTGTCCGAAATTTATTGTCGGGGAGTGTATATGAGGTTATACGGAGTATTGCTTAATCCAAGGATGTACTTGGATTTTAGAATCGGCCCTTACTGGACATTACCTTGATCTGGGTTGCTAAGATACGGTAGAATCCAGATCAACGTAATGTAATTCTTATAGGTCTGTTCGTAGAACAATCACAAATCGATCAGCGCTTCATAATCAGAAATAGTTTGCAAACTGCAAATGCTAAATGCTGATTGGCTCTGACTGGTTTGTGATTGTTCTACGAACAGACCTCATGAGACTTTGAACTTGAATAGCGCAAAAACGGCTGAATCATATACCAACATATATGGTATATTTGGAATCAAAAGAACAAGATGTATTGATCTAGCCAAAAATATAAAGGATATACCATCTGAAAAATACCATGTAGAGTGAAATTCTTAGGTTTTCGATGCATTTTGACATTTCTTAGTATCGGATTCTGATTGTCCATGAAAAATACTGCAATTTTACTTCTATAAACTTTTTTGTAAAACCAAAAATAACTGAGTTATCTACTGAGTAAAATATAAACAATCACCCTGTACATTGAATCTATGTTCAAAGTCACTCTCACACCAAATTCAATGTGGATGGTAGCATATGATTCCCGTTTTCCAAGCGGAGATCTGTCACTTCCACTTCGAAGTGAAATTGCCAATCAACGCACAATATTCTGATGTGTGCTGTCACTCATAGGTTATCACTAACCTCTGCTCACACTGCTGTCAGTGCTTTGTGTGTGGTTTTCTATTTTATCAGTTCTAAGTATGAATGCAGATAGTTGTTGTATTACAATAATAAATCTCATATCGTACTAAATTTGAATATTTTAGATAAATTAATATGAGTTGTTAATTTTTCTTATCCTAGTCACACATTACTCTGATCCGATTAACCCGATCATAGGAAGTTGTGTTTTGTTTCTTTTTATCCCACGTTGATAAAAAGAGACAAAACATACAGCGAATGGTCGGGTTAATCGGATCAGTGTTTACGATAGCGCTTTTTTTTGGATTTCGTTACAGAGAATGAAAAAAGATATAACGTAGTGAGAATGACAAAGAGAGCTTTATATCGAAAAACACTTGGTACTCGATTTTTACTCACTTCAAATGCTCAGATTGATTCAAAATTTTGCACACATACCTATCAAGGACCGATGACAATAAAAAAAATTTAAATGAAAAAAAGCTAAATAGTAATCAATACTTTTTAATTGAACAAAAACTTGGAAAAGACTGGTTGACGTTGACGCTTTGCACAAAGCTGTGTGCTGTGCTTATTTGATAATATCCTTGAACCGCTCTCTTGTAAGTATATTTAAACTATTATAATATTATGAAAAATAATACTTCTAAACCTATACTGGGCTATTTGTTACAAAAATGTTATACTGTTATACAGGGTTGGTAGAAATTACCAGAACGGTAGATTATTTCAAAAAAATATGTCTTGTATGAAAGATGCGAGGCTTTTAGAAATATACATATCTGTAGTAAATTGGAATATACCACTGATCTCTAAAATGAATGGATAAATAAAAGGAAATTTACGAGCCCGAAACATAAACACCGATCAACAGTTCTGATCATGCCTAGTAGACGGATTTATTTCTGTTCTGGGGAATGCTGAACTAGGCCGTACTTCATATTTTAACCGGTAAATTGAAAGCAACTGAATAGGTATTATCTGTCGAAATTTCCAATTATAACGCTAACCAACTAGGAATAAATTAAATAAAGTCAAAAGAACCACAAAATGTTAGACGCCGAAAAAAACACCAAAATCCAATAATCTTCGAACAATAAACAAGCAAGCTCGATTCACTACGAAAAAACGGCGAGGATACCGTGATACGGCACTGCAAGCAGAAACAGCAACGAGAAGCTTTATTCCCACGTCATTGAAAAATTGGTATTGCGCTTGAGCCATTATGTTTCGATTGACGACTGCGCCAACAACACATTATTTTCTCCGTGTGATCTCTGCTTTTCAATGGGCCAGCTATACACCTCTATTCATCCATTTATTTTAGAGGTCAGTTGAATATACAGGGTCGAGCATAAGGTTATGACTGATCAAAGTTGCTACTAAAGCGGGTATTCTACTTGCGAGGAGCGTTTTACCTGAGTTCTACTATTCTATAGATGTGAGAGTAAGTTTGAACGAAATGATTTGGTACAGAGCATATCCACTATAATGTCATTCTCCTTCAAGTTATTTTTTTTTCAAAGTGTCCCAAAAAATTAGAAGGCATAATCATCATGTAGGTACTGGAAATTACTCTTTTGCCGACACGACATAAAACTGAATTTTACTGCCCAATAACATTGGATAATTTCTGAGACATAAAAATTATGTGAGATACTTTCAATATGTTTAATGATCAGCTATTTCATTTTTTTTGAGTATGTAGTAGGAGATACCATTACCCACAGTTAGGTATGTGATGTCAACAGAAAATTAATGTGTAGATCACGGCGATAAAGTGATTTTTCGAAGCTACAAAAAGTGTCTGGACCTCGATCTGGACCCACTAAAGCTCAGCCTGGAAAAATGTCACTTTACCGCCTAGGTATACAATATACTATTCTTCTACTATATGAAACGGAGCAGCGAAAAGCAGAAATTCTACTTTTTTTAATGTGCTACAAGCAAATGAACCTGGGTAGAAAGAATGCGGCAAGGGACTATCTGATTGGCTACTTACAGATGGCAGTCAAACATCCCATAGTAACCGCTTGGTCATAGGCGTAGACATAAAAATTAAATTATTGACTCGACTTGTTTTTTTGTATATCAATTTCTATAGTATCGATTAATAAATGATAATAGAGTGAGTATATGCATGTAGATTTGATACTTATTTGGTGATGTATTTGTGGGTCCATAATTTAAGCTTTGAATATCTGATTAAAATAACTTCACACGCCTATGAGACAAGATTGTTGACACGCTTCCAGCTCCACATCTGCCCCTTCAGACGTTGTTAAGGTTCATTCGTTTCGTTCATTTCGCACTGTATACTTCTTTGAATCTATTTTCCGATTCCTCGTAAGATTCTGAGCATAATTCATACAACATACCTCATACCCTTTACCTAAGTTCAACCGTTTCTGAACTATTCAGGTTTGAAACATTATTTATTAATAGTTTTGCAATCATGTCATATAAAAAAAAATGTATTTTTTTAAAGATCGACATACAAATTGATAAGTTATTCGTCTTGACGAAAAAAAGACAATGCAATAAGAAAATGTATTCTTATACGTTGTCACGAACTTTATGTAGATTTTTCTAAAGAATCTGCAGCTGAAATTATAAAGAGAATTGATAGCTACCTATTGTAAGCTCTGTATAGTTTAATAGTTCGCGGGTCGGTTACGAACCAGTTCCGAACCAATTCAGAACTGATTTGCAAGCGCAGTTGATAAAATATCCAAAACTGCGCATGCAAAACAGTTCTGAATTGGTTCGTAACTGGTTCGTAACCAACCCGCGAACAAAGCTTAGAACTCGTCTGCTTGAGAAATAGAACAAAAAAGTAATAAAACAACATATAAACGTCTGTAATTTTTATTTTAACAAACAGACGGGTTCAGCTTGCGCACTCTTTTTATGCTTTTTACACTTTTGACACACTGACTCCGTATTGTCCGCGTACAACCAGAGCGGGGCAAAAAGTTTAGATTCCTCAAACACTATATCTCAAGGAAGAGCTCGTGGAGCTAGCATGCGCATTGACGTAGATTCAGATTGTTGTTGTTGAGAAGTTGGGTTATAAATTTTGATCTTTGATGGGTTTCACTGTTCACTAATAAGTAATTACTAATCTGGAATTCTGCCTTCTTTTGTGATATGAAATTCCACCACGTCAGTCACGTGCTCGGTCACGTGTCATTGATCATTGATGCTCAAACTCAGTCTGGCCAAGCCGAACTCACCCATATATAAATATGTACTATTAAAACTGTTCAATAGAGAAAAAATATTTTCTTGAATTGAGTATAAAAGGTTCTCATGAAAGAATTACGGGAAAATCTTCGATATAAACAAAACAAAAAAGAAAAAGGTGATTTCTTTTAAATTCCAAATACAAGTTGTATAGATTTTGTAATATTCAGGTAATAACGATCATCTTATTTCCAAATAATACTATAGATTTTAAAACATGTTCGAAGGGTAGGAATTGGGTATGTTACACTACACAGGATGTAAATAAGTGCGAAAAAATTCAGAAGGTGATTCTTGGGTTAATGTTAAGGAAAAAACGTCATATGAACGTATGTCCTAAAAGTCCTAACTTTTGAGGTACAGGGTGGTGAAGAATTAAGAAAAGCATATGTTTTTTTATAATATCTATTTAGGAAACCCCCGTAGATATTTTAGTGAAATTTGGTATCCATTTTCTATGCATCAAAGGCCTTTTCTGACGTTCACCTATTTTTTTTAATCTGTACAATTGGCGTTCGTGCGGGGTTTAAACTATATTTTTGAAAAAAATGGTACGCCACTGTTTTCTCTAGAATTATTTTTTTTGTAATTCTCATTTATTTCTGAGCAAATGTCACTCACTTTCTTTCGTCCGACGTTGCGTATTCTATTAAAAAAATAAAAACCACTGTTTGTTTAAATCTATTATGTGTTTATTCTGTATGTTCAAATGTGACTCTCATTTTTGTTTTGTACTTTTTGAAAAAAAAAAATTTAATACAGGGTTTCATACATATTATAAAAGAACATATGTTTTTTTTTTAAATATTTACCACCCTGTATCTGAAAAGTTAGGTCCTTTAGGACATACGTTCATAAAAATTAACCCAAGAATCACCCCCTGAATATTCTCGCACTTATAAAAAATAAATTAAAATTTTCAGAGAATCCGATGATGAAATTAAAAAAAATATGTGATTTGAAATAAAAAAGTAGGACCACGCCCAGACGTTCTAAAACACCCTGTATATGTGAAAATATAGTATTTAAAAAATATAATTTTTTTATTAGGGACATTTTTTTCCCAAGCATCAAATTGAAGTTATTTTCACCAAAATTGAGTACAAAGATTTTGAAGGCATCAAAAATAAAAAAGAATGCTCATATAAATATGAATATTATGTCGTAACTTGCTTCATTTTTGAAATACAGGGTGTCAAAGTTTTCAGAAAAAAACGGTTTTTTATCAATTATTCAAAATCCATTTGGCTGATTTTGACTAAATTTGGCACGCTTATTTGTCGCCATAGAGGTCTTTTTTTGTGTAATTGAAGTAAAATTGTTCATCCCAGTGGCATCCCAGAGGGTCATCCCATTGATACTAATAGATAAAACTATTGTACGCCACTGCTTTTTTATAGGTTTATTAAAGTACCTTGACACGTGTCCAGTGGACCTTATTAAAGCAGAAAAAAGGTTTTTAATTTTTATCCTAAAACCGAAGCTGGATACAGAAAAAAACCAAGAAGACAAAAAAGCAACATTTTCAATTGCTTGACCAAAAAAATGTCTGCAAAAAAGTGACGTTCCATAATTATACCTATAAACATCAATTAGATGACCCTCTGTGACGCCACTGGAATGAGTGATTCTATTTTAATCTCACAAAAACATTACCCTTATGACGACAAATAATCGTGCCAAATGTCAAAATCAGCTGAAAGGTTTTGGAGTAATTCATAAAAAAAAGTTTTTTTTCTAAAGAGAACACCGTTTCCGGATACTTGCAAGGAAGCGGTTTCTAATTTTTATTTTGAAAATGAAGCTAGGTACAGAAAAAATAGAAGAGAGAAAAAAGCCACATCTTTAATTGCTTGGTCTGAAAAAATCGAGGAAAAAATTATAAAATCTTCAAAAAGCGGTGGCTAACCAATAAACATCAATTATATGACCCTCTGCGACGCCACTGGAATGAATGATTTAATTTAATAACACAAAAAAATTACCCTTATGACGACAAATAATCTAGCTAAATGTTGTCAAAATCAGCCAAGAGGATTTTGAGTAATTAATAAAAAACGATTTTTTCTAAAAACTTTGACTCCCTGTATCACGAAAACGAAGCAAGTTAGGACATATGTTTATACGAGAAAAAAACTCTGTTTTGAGTTGCTGAATATGTCCCTGAAATCTTCGTACTCAATGTTGAAACACCTGTATTCTGCAACACTTTTCTATTAGAGGCTAAATGTGTTTTATCGCAAATTGAATATTCCGCTCGTTGAACCTCTAGACGAGTTAAAATTGAAAATTGCATCACAATACTAGATGACTGCCGGTATTCACTTAAAAGATAAAAGTCAACCCGTCGAAGTTGACAAAGTTAATCAGTATTGGAAATCGTATTTAATGATCAATTCACGATTTCGACAAAAATATACGGATGGAAGAACAAACGACTACAATAGAAGTGTAATATGTGTAGGAGCAAAAACCATTTTTACGAACATCATCTTTAAGCTTATTTGTTTACGTTTTAGACATATTAACTCACTCATCTGTGTCTGTCTGTTGCTAGTCTGTAAGACAAAAGGCAACAGATTCAAATGCAAAATAATGACGAGAAAGAATGTCGACAAGCTTGTCGGTAACATATTGAGAAAAAGTACATCCAGATTACGATACATTATTGAAAATAAGAAAAAAAAAGTAATGAAACAATGATTATTCCAGAAAAACGATTACTAAGTATTGCGGCAACCGCCGGCCGGCTTGAGAGACCGTTAGTTCTGATTGACGTGGGTTCGATCCTCGCGGTGAGCAGAAATTATTTTCTGTTCTGTATTTAGTGGCACTCAATAGCTAATGGAACTGAGTAGGCTGTAGTATTATTGATTACTGTCAGTCAAGTTAATAAATTAGCCTAAATAATTTGGATCCTGCATGTTCAATACTAAAACTAGGTGATGTTCTCAATCAGCACCTTAGTTAGAACTGCGGCATACGGGAGGTCAGAGGGACCGCCCTTGGGCTACGTTGTCGTCTAAGCTAAAATGCTGTGGCTTGACACCTATGCTGTCGCCTATGCTGAATGGCTAAAGGCTTGACGACAATGATCCAAGAGAGCAACTTCTCTCCTCCTGAAGGCTCCTCTTGGAGGTGCGCTATGGGCCCGCTGTGTGGCCTAGAATGTGCTGTGGTACTTACCACCCTCACCTGAAATCTCTACATCTATTGCGGCAACCTTGGTGGTAACTGTACATGACGATAAAATGTTAAAGGAATTGTAGAATGACGAACTTCTGAGGTATTGGTTTTTAAAAACTGTGAAATTGAGCAGTATTGCATTTTTCCTCGCATTTTTCCTAGATTTGTGAGGGAGACTTCATAAGGTTGGTTCCAGGAAAAAAAAAGTATTAGTTAAAAAATACGAGAAAAATTGCTAAGCTGAATGGCCAAATTTCCAAAAAAGTCAGTAATCGAGGATCACGTTCATTTCAATGATATTGTGAATATTGTGATATTTTTGAAACATAAATGAAATGAAAAGTAGGTAGGTACGGGGTGATCCACCATTATGTAGCCCCCCTTAACATTTTTATTTCAATTGTCACAAGAAACTTGAAGGCGGGCTTGAAGGTATGGTCATGTAGGTACTCGAAAATACTTTTTTTCTACGTGTGAGAGAGGTTCGAAAAATCATCCAGTATACCGGGGAAATCAAAACGTTTGATTTTTTAAATGCATCAAACTATATTTGAATGTATTTTTCAATTGCTCGTGAAATTTTAATCATAATTCATATAATATACCATATGCCTAAATTCAACCGTTTCTGAAATATTCGCATTTGAAAATTTGAAATGTTGACATGGAATATTTGTTTAAAGGACTATTAAATTAGGAGAGGTTTCTTGAATAAATCGGAAGAATGATTCTGCCAATTGCACGGTCTCCGAACCGCCCCGAGTTGACATCAATGCATGCAATTTTTTGGCGTTATGTGAAAAACCGTTCGTTTCAAATGCGAATATTTCGGAAACCGTTGAATTCAAGTATATGGTATGTTAAATGAATTATGCTTAGAATCTTGCGAGGAGAAATACATTCAAATATAGGTTGATACCTCGGTTGATACATAAAAAAAAAACTTTTTGATTTCGCCGGTATCCTACTAATGACTTTTCAAACTTCCTGTACACGTAGAAAAAAAGTATTTTTCAGTAGGTACCTACATAACTATACCGGGACGACCGAGGGGTTGACCACCATGCAATTTTGGTGTAAACAAGTAACTGTTGCAATTGTCTGCAATTTTTGCAATTTGCTGTAATTTTTGCAATTGTCTGAAATTATTTGCAATTGTCTGATTTTTTTTGCAATTGTCTATAGTTTTTGCAATTGTCTATAGTTTTTGCAATTGTCTGTAATTTTTGCAGTTATCTAAAAATATAGAGAAATTATTGTTTCCAAAGAAATACGATTTTTTCGAAAGTTTAAGGCTGCATTTCTGCATTATCATTGAAGGTCGTTGTGCAATTCGTGAAAGTTCTCTTTTGCGTGGAAATCCTCAATTCCACGCAAAAAACATTCAAATAGATGGGTTAATTTGAGAAGATATCAAGAAATTGTATTAAATAAAGTTTTTAAGAACCCGCAAAGGCCTCTACATGCCGATTTTGGAGCAATCCAGATAAAAACATTTTAAAGTCACATTTTACCATGAATATGAAACTCGAAAATGATGATTTTATTCTAAAATTAACTTTATCCAACCAAACTACATCGGTTTAATATTGAATCAGTCGATTTTTTAATGGAATAAAACATTCAAGGCATACATAAATTGAAAAACACCGTCTGGTCGTGTCCCTCACTGTACCCATATCCTTATTTCCACCATAGATACGATTTTATAAAATCATCATTTTCAAGATTCAACTGTAGGCGAACTATAGTGAATATTCGTTAATTGGTTATTTTTCTGATAGCCAGAAAATGTGAAAAAAAACGGACATGGGTTAGTTAGGTGCACGACCTGACGGAATTTTTTAATATATATCCCATCACTGTTTTATTTCATAAGAAATTTGACTGATCTAACATCAAACCTATGTAGTTTGATTAAATTGAGTTAATTTTAGAATAAAATCATTATTTTCTATTTTCATATTGATGGAAAGTGGAAAATTTGAGTTTAAAATGTTTTTATCTAACGCATGATAGTTATAGGAGTCATTATTGATGTCATTTTGGACAAGTAAATAGTCAAATAACCGGGCAAATAACACTATAGTGTGTTATAATCCATAACTCACCAGTCACTAGTGAGTTATGGATTATAACTCACGTTTCCGTGGCAAACAAACAAACAACCTATCACGTTCCCGTGGCAACCAAACATACAACTATACTATTTTGACCAGAATGTAAACATGTCACTGTCTAATCATTTTGACACTGAAACTTATATTTCATAATTATCTCATAAAAAAAACGATTTCCTCCATTTGTTGCATGAAACATTGGATGGCACTCCTGCGTTATAATTCAAAAGTCACTGGAGAATCTTTAATCTAATCTTTCTCGCGTGACTTATTTTCAACACAACGCCCTAGTACCATAAATAACTATTAATCCCTTAGAACATAGAACCCACTAGAACTAGCGTACACCCTAGATTCCGGGCAAATTGTTTGTCACTATAATAAACATGTTATTATTTACATCTCGTCCGTTGAATTCGTTCAACGTTCGTTCAACGTTGCCTTGTTGCAAATAGAAAGCACTCAGAATTTTCACTTTTGATCAAAAGGGATTAACCAGTTTATCAACGAGGATATGTTTTAATGTTTTATTTGTTTCAATATCGTTGCTGTTATAGGACAGCTATAATTTACTGATTATTGATAAGTTTTGTTCACATAAATCAGCTGTTCGGCCTTCAAAAATACTGAATTTTGAACAAGCCGACAACAGTGTTCCAAGGGAGCTACAAGCTATGATTGGTTAAAATGATTATCAGCTGTGATTGGTTGATCTCAAATAGGCATTTGTGTGGTGTTGCCAGATGTATTTCGTTGCATCGTGTCTACATAAGTAACTAAGGTTCATGGAAAAATATGAGTCTCATTGATAATGTTTTATTTTCACTAGTGATCTAAAAATGTACATATTATATAATTGGTAACTACCGGAGATGCACTCATAGAGTATAGAGTATTTTTAATTAGAATAAAAATACCTTGAATACAAGGTAGCTACTTATTAAATTTGCAGATTGGCAAACTCGCAAGAATTCCTCTCTCCCCTCAATGTATAAACATGTGACACACAAACAGACGTCGGGCTATATCTAGTTGTTGGAAAATCATTGATTAATCCGATAACTCCCAAATCTATTTTTTTGTTTATAAGCACAGACTATCCCCGAAAAAAGTTTCTCAAAAATATGAATGACAAAAAAAAATCCAGATGTACCCAACTATCGAAGAGGAAGATGTTTCGAAAAACTTCAGGTTTTTTATTGAAGACGTATTACGTAAACTTTGTTGAATAAAATAACCATACAATATAGGTAGGTTATAGGGTTTCATCAAATAACAAAATAGAGACACTGTTAACATTTAAATACAATACCTGAAGTTTTTCGGAACATTTTTTCAATGCCTCTTCTCCGATATTTTCTTGATACTATAATGATAATTTTTGTGGTTTCAGAATAAAAGAAGTAGTTATGCAACAGCCCTAAAGGCAATGATGACAAATATTGCTTCTTACGTGGCTTTTACACTCTGGTTGGATATTCTTCAATCAAGGAAAGTTCCCCCAAAATTCTCAAAGATTTTACCAAAGTCCGCCAGATTAAAATACAATCCATTCAGAGCCAAGAGAAAAATTAGTTATCACAAAAGTTGTACCTATCAAACGTCACGAGCTCTGGAATAAAAGCATACTTATCAACAATTATTTTGAAGTTATCCTAAATATATCGATCATGTTTAGCTAGTAATCACCTTGCAAATACGAAATATCGTAGATCTTGCAACGCTGTATGTCTATGATTTTGCAAGCGCATGAGCGTCGTCTCTATGTGACGTATGGACGTCACTGTGGATATGGTGATGGAGCCATTAATTTGAAAGTGGCCTTTTTAAAATATTTATTTCAGTAAATTCATGTAATATAGTCTATTAACAAATACAAAAATTATCTCGGTTATTATATTCTGCCTTAATTTTGATATAGTGCAACAACCTCGGCTGCAATTGCTTGCAATGTCTGCAACTGTTTGCAATGTTCTGCAATTGTTTGTAAATTTGCAATTTTCTGCAACTGCGCAATTGTTTGCAATTGTGTGCAATTTGGTGTACACGATTTTTGACAGTGTTCAACCCCTCGGGGTCGACATTATGATAGATCACACTCTACAATGCTTATTTGTCCCTTTGGGCTTTTCTTTATCGTTATATTATTGTAAGCTGAGTATCTATTATAATCTTCTTTATCCACAATAAATAATAACTTCTGGCTCATCCGTTCTATTTATTTTTGACGATAACAGCAGAATAGAGCAATGAAAATAATTTCATGATAAAGAGATGGGACAGCATTCTCGATAATATCTGATTTTAAATAAAGGAATTTATGTTTTTATACACTCTATAGAAGAAATACTAAAGAAGTCAATATGTATTGAAGAAAAACTTTCTTAAGAAAAATCAATGTTCAAAAGACAATGATTTTTCTAGCAAAATATGTTTTCACTTCAATGGAACGTTCTCATCAGTTGAAGAAAATTTTAGAGAGAATCTGATCATTGATATTAATACGATAAGAAGAATATTCAATTTTATAATAACAGGAAAATGTTCAAACGACTCAAGCAACAACATTTTTCCTCGTATTGCACTGATCTAATCACTAATTATTTTGCCTTGTAACGCTCCAAAATAGTTTTTCAAAATAAAACTTCCATTTCTATATGCGTTCGATGGTTTTTGTGTAAATCATTGAACATTTTCAGTATCGTATTGAGTATCGTGGCAACCTTGTAATGTAATCTAACTTTTTTATTTGTTTAAAAAATGCAATAAACTTTTGCATCACGCTGATGAAAAATGGTTTTACATAACCAAGTGGAGATTGAGAAAACTGCCACCTGCGTCTAAATCATATTTGGCAAAACAACAACATTTTCTTTGAAATTGTATGATTTGAATTGGAATTATGAATTATGAGGTTTTTCTAACTATAGCAAAACGTATACTTATTTCATTTTCAATGATTTTTTCATTGATGCCTAGTCCTAACATAATCTCACAAATTCAATGATGTACATTTCAAGCCTACTCAATTTCAGAAAATACTATCAAATTCTTTAGTCAAGTGGTAGCAATCAATAGCATCTTCAAAGTGATTTCGTCACTTGATACTGAATAACAACAGATCATTTTTATTGTAACAACGAGAAATGAACGGTGTTACACAAAAATTCGTGTATTTACATTTTTCTAGAGAATGTTGTTTTTATAAAAAGATGGGCAGATTGTCATCCTACTGATTCGAATTACATGAAGACGCAATAGTGTTTAACGATCCCAGAAACCGTTTTGTGTTCGATTTCTGTAGCACCATCCAAATTTAGCTCATCAATATTTAAAAATTGTGTTTATGTGATACTTTTCTCGGGGTTGTAGGTTAAGTGTTTTGAAAAAGATATGCACAAAAAATATTAAATTAAAAGCGGTATGACAGATTCGTCGTTTAATTGAATTCACTATATCATCAACAGAAAATTATGCGAGAGCTCATGATTGATAGTTTATGACCTAAGATAAGACAATTTTTTTAAACAATTATAATTGATTCAAATTTATGAATGTTTTGATAGTTATGACTAATAATATCGGAGAACACAAACACTATAATGTAAAATTGAGGAATCTCAATTTCATATTGTTTATGTGATGTAATTGAATTGTAATTAGCTTTCAGACTGAGATTTTGCCGAAGTGTTATCAGCCATTCTTGGAAATGTTTTATATCGTTATTGTCGTTTAAGTTGTATTAAATGTTGCAGATTTCTTTTGAAGCAATATTTTATCTTGATTGCTTCATTATCTCATGTTATCCATAAAAAAATTATGTATGTGTGGAATAATATTTTCGTACAGAATCCATTTGATATTAAGAGATTTATCTATGCCATTCTCAGAAAAAACAATTTTGAGAAAACAAATCAAAACCACTTTATTCAAGACTTTATTGCATGTTAAAAAATTGTTAAAATGAAATGGTTTTTATTTTATTTTTCTCGAAAACGTAAAAAGATATGAAAAAATATTGAGAGACGGAAAATTCGTCAAAACTAGAAAAAATCAGAAAATCCAGTGGCGCACTTTTTTTAAAAATTTTATTCGTGGAATTGTCCCCTTGGACGCCACTGGAACTTCAACAATATCGGCAAAACGAGTTTTGAATATGAAAAATAGATCCGATTTCTTTCTAAACCTTCAATACGTTGTATTTCGAAAACCAGACAATTATTTTTTTTTTAAATAAAGCACTCACCTCGGCACTCACTGACTAGATATTTTTTCGTATCTTTCTTCGTTTTTGAGGAAAAAAATCAAAACCACTTTATTGCATGTCGAAAAATTGTTAAAATAAGGTGGTTTTATTTTTTTTCTTCAAAAACGAAGAGATTCAAAAATAAAGACAAAAAAGTTTTACTTTCAGCTGCTTTAAGTTGGAAAAAATATAAAATTTCCAGAAAAAGTCAATGGCGCATATTTTTCGTCAATATTATCCGTGAATCTGCACCTCGAGACGCCACTGGAACTGATAATCACCATTAGTTCTAATTTAGCGTCTTGTTACAGTGAAAAACTCTACCAAAATTCAATAAAGTCGCCAAAAGGACTTTGAGATATAAATAATAAAAAAATCGTTTTTTTCATCAACACCGTATCTCAAAAATCAGACTACCTATCTAGGACACTTTTCTACTTGAATTTGGTTCAAGAATGTGTATTTGGAATTACGGCCTATCATCACCCTGTAAAGCACACTAGATAATCTACATGCTACAATTAATACACATATTACAGAATCAGAGATGTTAAATGGACAATCCCGGGGACAATCTTTTTTAAGCAGATAGCAAACTATGAAACATACACGTACATCGGAACTAATCTTGTTCATAACTTCCAATGCTCCATCTATTGGAGAGTGCATTCCGTAATTCGTGACATATTCAGGGATATGAAGTTCTTATAGTTGCCAAAATCTGACATGATCACGGGAGAATAAAATTTCGAAAACATTTAAAATAGTTATAGTTACATTTATTAGGTATACCCATATAATAATATATTTAGAAAAACAGTTCCCTCAAAAAAATAAACATAAAAAAATGAGAGCGGATATCTCGAGGGATATCTTATGAGAATCAACATTTTCTGGTGCTTTTTGAAGTCTCTTTGATGGTTGGCAAAATAGAAACAATATAAATGTTTATCGTGCAGAAATAATGCTGATATTAAATCACATAGAATTTCTTACCTGAAGTCTGATGGCTGGAGGATGGCTCCGCACTACAACTTGTAACACTTGGAGATAAATGAGATGAGAGAGGCGTTCCAGGATTACTGTGATTCAATCTTGACGGCGCTGAAGGGGAGTCTTGCGATGTGGGGCTTTGTCCAGTGCTCATATGCCTCGACAAACCACCAAAAGGTCTGTTCGAATCGGCAGGAGAATTTAAAGCTGATGAAGCCCTGGGCGAAGGCAAAGAAAGATTAGAAGTAGGATTGTTGGGGGACGTCGGGTTAGGGCTCTGAAGAGCTATAGGAACACTTGCAGATCGCTGTGTCTGATGATATGGAGGCGGAGGACCTTGAAGACGAGGACCCAGACTGGGGCCACCTCTTGGATTTTGTGTTGGAGCTCCTTGTTGAGGGCCCGAGCAGCTAACTGGATTATTACCTTGTTGCGACTGTGGCTTTATTTTTGTCCTATCATCAAAGAACTGTGTTTGTAGTTTTTGCCATTCCATTTGAGGGGTGACCGGGGGTGGAGGAGGATGTTGCTGTTGACCTGGGGGCGCTACACCAGGACCAGGTCCCCCTAACGGCGTGGCGCCCCCCGGCATTCCTTCTTGTGGTCCTCCCGTGACTGCACCACCCTCAGCTTGACTCTCTGGAAACAACAGCTGGTGCATCTTACGAATACTAGCTAGTCTCTCTTCACGATGCTGTCTTTGCTGAGGGGTAAGATTTTCATCAGGCACTTGTACGCCCTGCAGTTTGGGCTGAACGTTCAACAAAGAAGGACTACAGGGTCCCCCTATATCTGGGAGTCCATTGGTCACTGCACTTTCCAAACTTTCTAGCTGATGACTACTTTTCTGATCCCACGGAGCGTCACTATCACCAATCATATCATCCAGTCCTTCAGGACCCAAGAAATTATCTATACTAGGAGGAGGTTTAGGTCCCGGACCTAAGCCTGGACTCCGCGTACAACCTTTGTTTTTTATCATAGGGAAATTGTTCAACCACTGCACTGGATGCTGCCTATTGAATTGTGTCACTTTTAAAGGGTTCTTTTCGAGATACTTTTTAGTACCAGGTTGGGCACAATGGTAAGCTATGATAGAAGGAAACCGACCTTGTAAGACTTCGTCCGCTCCAGAATTAGCTAGCACCGTAGAAAACACAAATATTTGACTTTGTTGCTGCATATACTGCACCTCCATAGAACTAGATTGTTTACTTATCACATTACTTCCTAAATTCTGTACACTGTCCGGCTGAGAATGGGGCGGCGGAGGTGGCTGTTGCTGTTGAGTGGAGGGAGGAGGCCCTGATTGAGGCGGTGCCGGAGGAGGCCCCAATCCTAATCCAAATGGGTCTCCCAAGGGGTCGGTATCAACTAAACTATCTTCTTGCTTGAGGGGCAATGAGGAAGATTCCGCACTTGTCGTAGAGACGGCTGAGGCGGAAGAGACTCCAACAGAAGTGGGGTCCTCATTGGGGCCCTCCGTCTTGAGATCGGGGGCGGTTTGGGTCTGAAGAGAGCCAGCATTCGTAGATCCAACGAGCCCCCCGTTTTTTGTAATGGGTCCACTTGAGGGCTGATCTTTTTTGTTCGCCACATCGTCTTCCTTTTTTATTTGTACTTCTGTATTGGCTGGCACCGAGTCCTTCGTGGCGCTTACAGGCTCTTCTTTCACGGTTTCCGAGCCCTTTTCGTGCTTTTCTTTAATCATTTCGCTTATAAATACACGATGATAAATTCCGCTTCCGTGAGCACTGCACTGAATAAGCACTTTTTACGAGAAATATCACGACCATAATAAAAACTTTTGGGAAAAATCTCACTGATCACAAAATGCCAAACTGTCCACACGCGTTGATACCAACTGTTCCCGTTCCAAACATTAAAACGTCAAATAAAGCCGCCATATTCAAATATCGAAACTTCACATATAAACAACTTATGTAAGCAAAACGATTTTTGTGTTAAAAACTACCGACTAAGCTTTTATGAAGGTCGAAACAACAAATACTGAGCACTGATATTCCCGTACACCAAAATCAGTCCGACTAATCCCGATTTAAGGCAACGTAGGTAGATTTTCATTCGTCCGTTTATCTTACGGCCATTATTAAATATATCTGTGTGAAGCTAGCGCTGACAACGTATAGAAAACAGAGCTTGTCTCCGAATAAGACGTTTTTTCGCTTTTCGTCCAACATAACAACAAAGGGGAACTTCAAAAACTTATCGTAGTAAACATGGGAGGTGACAAAAAGAAACACCCTTCGTTAATTTTTAAGAATGGAATCCGGCCTTTACATAGTTGCCGGATTGGCTTTTGAGACACAGGATACAAAGGAAAGTTGAAACTTCCCTAATCAACTTCACATATTTATAAATACGCTACATAAGAAATCCACTATTGGACATAATCATGATTCACAACAATCAACTGAAACAACTGATTTCAATACGATTGAACAACATTCAACCATTTTAAAAAATCATAAAATTGCGGCGAGTTGGCAACGGTGTCAAGAGAAAAGTGTGATTGCAGATTGCATGCTTGGAGCCATTCGTTTATCCTCCGAACGAGATCGGGTCATTAAAAATAACTTCATATTTATATTTATAGGGACTTACGTTTTACACCAGATTGAAATTACTATTTTTGGCTTTATTTTAATTCCATTTCAAAATAAGACGAGTGCTATTAGAAATTGGAAGAACTAGAAATAGCCATCATGCTCGGGATGTTGGATATTGAATTTTTGACTTTGAAAGCAGAATTTATCAGAAATCTACATAAACATATGATCTGGGTTTTGGCCAGACATTCTCATTCATTGAATATTGCGAATTGCGACCAAATGGCGAAGGTCTGGAAACACTTCGTGTTCAAGTAAATTCAAACTCATTCGCCAGATTAACTTACATCAAGTAACCCCTATATTATGCACCATAGAAATCTAATCAGGATAAAGTCTTTATCGCGATTATCTTCCATATCACCCAATGGAAAATAATCGCGATGAAGTCTTCATCCGGATTAGATTTCTACGATGCAATGGTGCATACCTATAATACCCCTAAAGGGTGTTTAATAAAAAATACGGTCGTAGGTGGCTGTGGTTTTCTCTATCTATCATGAACTTAGGTCAATAAGGTCAATGCTAAGTTCGTATGGTTTAATGGCAACTGTCACAATTGTCACTGAATGTCATTATTTGTTGACATTAGGTGTGTTTTATAATACTCCACTGGTGCACTCGAATTCACACTTTTCTACACTGCTACACTCAGTGTGGCTTTGATTGTGAAATGTTTGTCTGCTTTTTAGATGAGAATATCCGCACCAAATGTACTAACGCTTTTGGTGAATTTCTTTCACACTGGTAGCCATAAAGTTACACCATCAATCTGCATTACACTATCTATCCTACACCGAAATTACAAACACACCCCCATTATGTTTCTTGAATTTAATTTAGTTCTTGATAAAAATGATATGAAATCCACAAAAATATTGGAAATTGCACACAATTGGCACAAACAAGAATTCACAGGTTCCACCGAAATAACGCATCTCGGTGGAACCTGTGAATTTTTAGACGGTTTTTCGAATGTGGCTTCCCTGACCTGTTTTAAACTAAATTGATAAAATGTTAGGTAAAGATGTTGAAAATGCCCACACTCTTTCTTCAATAAATTTCAAAGCCCTTTTTCTTACAGAATTGGACACAAAATTTGACGCATTCGAGGATTGTTCAGTGAGGAAAAATACTGCAACAACACTTGTTGAGTTCTGAAGAGAACTAATTTTGAATTATAAAAAGGCACAGAAACTCAAAAACACGAACATTCTCAGAAAGTCGACAACAATACAAAAAGTTAGGTTAAAAAGTGGATTTGGTGGCTGTCATGTACACAGCTATAGCTCTAGCACATAACATTGCCAGGCCTTTATGAGATGTTTTCTCTATGTGAACAAGTCAACATTCTAAATGTGATGAAGTTTTTACGTCTTATTGATGTCCATGCACATAGAAGATAATCCTCTCAATAATAAAACTTTGTAACCTTTCTTTTCAACGTATCAGAAACATCAAGGGATTATTGCCTTCAGAGTCACTATTTCGTGTCCCCAATAAGAGATGACTTATAAAGGTATTATAAAGGGTGTCCGGTAAGTATATGGTAATTTCGGAACCAGGAACGGACTGGCCACCAAACTTTTTGGGCCCAATTTTTGACAGGTGTCATTTTAAAGAGCCGAAAACTCTTTTTTCAAATACTCTGACCTTTTCTTATCAAAAAAGTTGCTCTTAGTCCAGTCATATAAGGAGTTCACTGCGGAATGAGAGATAATAAGCTGTAAACTTGTATAAACCATTATTTTGACACTCAAGGTTACCTCGAAAGTCTCATAAAATCTCGTGTCGGCGTCTTGAGATATTCAAGGTCAAAGGTCACAGAAATCAGTTTTTCATCAATATCTCGCCTGCTATGGTTTTACTCCTGTTTGTATCTATTATTAAAATTGTGAAGCACAAAATTCTCTTGAAATTTTGTTCGAAACTTTTCTCTACACGGCCAACCGTTTTTGAGATAGACCACGGAGTTTCACAAAAAAAAATGGGTGAAATAAATTCTCGTTGAAAGGATTGAGTGATAGCTCATTTTGAAGATCTTCTGTCCCTCACCATATCCCCTTAGTTTTGAGAAGTTATCTTGTGAGTTGTGAGTAAATATTTGTTGAAAAAAAATATTTCAATTTTTTTTTTTATATAAGCTGTCATATCAACAGGAATGACAGCAGAGGCTTGAAACACGATAGTTGTGATCAGGATCGCATGGCCTTCATAAATAATGTATCACTCGACCCCCCTGTCCATTTGAAATACTGGGGGAAGCTATCACCCCCACTTAGAGGTTGACAGGTCGGGGGTGAAAATACCAAAAAAAGTGTCCCCCAAAAAACAAAAAATCGCCTAACACCTAAAAAAACCTGGGTGGGAAGTTTTTCGTGCTCCACCCTGTATGTATGGGAGCGCTGCGCTCTCTACGCGGTCTATCTCAAAAACGGTTGGCCGATAGAACTAAAACCGTTTTCGAGCTAAATAGGTTTTTGTTGTATACGTTATTGCGATAATACACTAAAATACTACGGCAAGACACCAGTTGTTGTTATTTTTGGTATTGAATTTTTTTTTACACTGACAGAGTGATTGACTGTACTAGAATTTGTCAAATTGAGAAAAAAAAAAAAAAACTAATGAATTTACTTGATTTTTTTGTTTTTTTATTTTTAAATAATTCTAGTATAGGCAATCAATCTTAGTGTCAAAAAATTTTTCAATACCAAAAATAACAACAACCGGTTTCTCGCCGTACTATTTTAGTGTATTAACGGTTTTATCGGAACAAATTAAGAGAATTTTTTTCGTTGAGAAAAGGTCAGAGTATTTGAAAAAGAGTTTTCGGCTCTGTAAAATGACACCTGTCAAAAACTAGGTCAAAAAGGTTTGGTGGCCAGTCCGTTCCTGGTTTTTCCTACAATTCAATATTGACTTTACTATGGTTCTATGAGTCTTCATGGCCTACACAACATACTAAAATTTCATCAAACTATACAAGCCGGTTCCAAAGTTAGAGCTAAAAAATTAAATCGATGAGGCCCCTTTAGGGCTCTGTATCTCCGTTAGGAGGCACTTTAGAAAAAAGAGTTTTATGACAAAGTGGTGTTATTTTGACTTCCTCTATACGCTCCCGAAATTATGCCATATACTTACCGGACACCCTGTATAATCAATTTACCAGAAACATCGACATATGTTACCTCAAATGTGTATACTGCCCATCAAAATCCCATCCGGATTTCCGGTTCACAAAGTCACACGAATTAGGCGATCTTGATTCGATGTTGCGCGAACATGACTTCCTGATGTCAAACTGTTACGTTCTTTCAATGTACAATTGAAGTCACATCAGGAACATAGTGAAAATATATTCACTGGCGACTTGCGACGTTAGATAAGGTCCAAACTTCCAAGCCACGCGCGGAACCAAGACCAGCGAAAAGCTAAGCTAATCATCACTTTTTTGGCGGTTTTCACTGTTTTAGATAAGTAGTTTTCAGCATTCTCATTTAAATGTACTGAGAAGTATTTTTTCAGCAAGGAGACATCACTTCTGTGTTTTTATTGTTCTATTCGGACATCAGGTGTCATGATTTTGTGAAAATTTTTATTGTTTACATTCCATATCATCTTTTCTTACAGCAGAATTCACATGCATGCGCATGGCATGGGACTACAAAATGAAGTTAAAGTCGTCCACTCCCTATCCAAGAGACAGCAAAACAATATGTTTTGATACAAACTCTCTTCAGTGCTTATTAGGCGGAATTATAACAATGTTGCCCTTTATTCGAGACTAAATAATATTAATTGAACTTTGCTAATGTTGAGCATCTGCATATAATACTAGATTCCTTCACATTTGTTGGTGTTTCTTCAATATAGAATCCTTACACAATTCAGTGATAGTGGCTTCTATGTCATTACATCCTGGCAAAAAATGTTCTTTTAATATTAGTTCATCGTTCAAGGCTGGTTTTATGGAAACATTCATTGGACGTTCATTTGAAATCTTTGTGCTATGTTCCATATGAACTATTGTTGCTATATGTTTAATTAACGTTCACAAAGTAAAATTGAAAAGACTTCTACTGGCGACCTTAGTGTGAAGTACTGAAAAACTCGCGCTGGTATGTTCAATGGATGTCTCTAGTTGAAATTGATGGGATGTACTATCAATAAACCGGCATTGCGGACATTCGGCGGTTGCAGAGGTGTTACTGTAACTTCAAAAGTACATTACTTGCGAGGTTTTAAATCCCGCGAGGGCTGCTCTTAGACGTATTTGGGATGTTGGGGTGCTAGCTGGAATAATCTTTGCGATATTAGCCATGGCATACGTTTTTGAAACAATGGACAATTTGCACATTTTTTGGAAATATGAAAAATATAAGGATTAGTGAGTACTGATGCCATTGATGTTTGAAAAATCAACCTATGACCTCTATTAATGTAGTAATCACCAATTAAAGAGCGCCAATCAACATCCACTACGTCACAGAATACACTCTACCTCTGTTTGTCGTATTGACTGAGATGACTCTCTCTCGGGAGGGTTATATGTTATATTATGGCCCGTCCCCGTTTTCGATCATACAGTGAAATTTGCGTTTTCTTTTTATTTATTCAGTATATTTTTGGGTATTTTGAAAAAATAAATTCGCTGATGACTTTCTAATATTGTCTAGAATACGTATATGAAATTTCAAGTCATTTGACAATTTATGCAAATTGTCCATTGCAATCCATTGGTACGCTGACCGTATTCTTTGATTTAACACTCGTTATACCAACCTATACCTTATGCCAATAATGCCGGAATAACCTTTGTTGATTTATTCGAATTTTTATGATTATGTTTTTTTTTTCAAATAGGTATATTTATTGCGCAATTTTGAATAAAGACCAATTTCAACAAATCCACCTCCAAGCAGTGCATTAAGTGACCATTGATCACGAATTTTATCAGAACTGTCACTATGTACCGGGTGTCTCACTAAGAATGAGTCTTGGCCTCGGCTGTATCTCGAAAAGTAGAGGTTATTAGTCAGAATATGGCCTGCGAAAAAAAAAATGAGCAAAGAGGCCATGAGAAACTATACTGGAAATTATTTTGTGCATCTGCTATGTCAATCAGAAAATGGGATTTTACGAAATTTGTTTGATTTTTTATTTATTTGAAAAGTTATTTCAGAATAAATTACACTTTGTCATTGCTTCTTTATCTTCCACAGAAGATGGTTTGATACGCGGCCCTCGATTTTTCATTTTATTACAAATTACCTTTGAGGCATGGTATCGCAACCATCGAAAAAGATACTCATCTACAAAATGATACCCCACAAAATCATAACCGTAGAATGGGGTTATTTGGGAACCTTGAGGTTATTTGGGACATGACGAAAAAAAAAGATATTTAACAAAGCAGACGCAAGAGATGAGCTGAGCTCGTAGCCAAAATGTGCGTACGGCTCCACATTGTAGCAAGTTTAGACCGAGCGCTATGATGCGTTTCAAACTGCAGTAGCAAATTTTGAAAGCGTAGGGTGGATCGCAAAAAAGTGCGTAAATCGAAGTAAAAAACTATAGTGTCCAACTTTCCGTTCTCGGAACTGGACTCGGCTAGTGAGAAGGAAAGTTTGATAGTTATAACTTATAGTCAGACAACTATAGATGACGCAACAAAAATATCGTGGATATATGTTACATGTTTTTGATTTTTAACAAGCTATTTTCTTGAGTGGGGTAATTTGGGACATGAATGGGAGTAAATTGGGACAGCGAAAAATATGAAATACATGACCGCTAAAAATGATTTTTTGTCCTCTAGGCTGTAGAAATGGTGCGAAACCAAAGAGTAAACTTACGCATAATTCTGCTATTTGGCGATTGATCTCATGTTTGTCAACTTTTTAAGACTGAAATAAATCCCAATTTTCTGTTATTTTGCCAATTTTTTTTTATTCTTGTTGTTATTTGCAAACTATCAATTGTCACAGCCGATAAAATAAATTTCTACTTTTTTTAATTTTATTTCAGGTGCTCAAAAAAACCTTAAAGATCGATATTATTCGAGTTTTCACGCCGTTTACTGATAATCCCTAGGGGTGATTGGAAACCACGCTTAAAAAAACGTCTATCTCTTTTACTTGCAATAGGGATGCTTACCCCTATTTGTCCAAAAGTGTATAAGTGTTATTTTATTTTACGTAGAGAAAAAGTTATTCATAAGAATGTTTAAATTTTGTCTCTAATAGCCCCGTTTTACGGTACTTCAACCACCCTACTTAGTTTTGTTCATATATCCGTCTTCATTCGACACACGTTTAATCTTATGAAAAACCAAAAGAGCTTAACAAAAATGGACGAAACAAAAATCGAGATAACAAATCTATAACGATAAAAAATATTTAGTTTGGAAAAAAATGGAACAATTACGGTGCCGGCACAAGTGTTCAAAAATATTGAAAATAATAATAAATAATAATTGAAGATGTTGAGGTTGCTAGGAAAACTTCATCTGATCACTTTATTGGCTTGAAGAAGTTAAGAAGTAACTAAAAATAAAATACAAAATTCAGGGCCATTCAAAAAAAAATAAGAGGATGGCCGCTTTAAGACGAAACGTCCACTTATTAATTTAATACCGACTTATCCTTCAGAGGAGAGAAAGGCAACGACAAAGTGTAATTTATTTTGGAATATCTTTTCAAATAAACTCAGGAAGTGATAAAAATGTTTTTGCAAAAATTCGTTTTTCGTTTCGGAAGTAGTCGAAATCTTTTGAATTTTAAAATCGCATTTTGTGTGTGTCATAGATATGCGCAACTGCCTTTTTTCAATCGACCCTGTATCTTTTATAATAACGGAGATCCCCATGCATATACTTGAATCTGTGACACCCTGTACTATATTGATCTTACAAGGAAGTTCCAATGAGCATGAATTCAATATTTTTTATGGGCATAGTAATTAGCAATATTTATTCAATAGGTTTCAAAAAATTTATAATAACAGTTTTTCTGAAAAAATAAATATTTTGTCAGGTGTGCCTCAGGGATCCATTCTTGGACCCTTATTTTTTATAATTTACACTTCTGATATTCTAAAGTCTTTGAAATATTGCAAAATTCGAGCATATGCTGATGATACACAAATATATTTACATTTTGATCACAATGAGTATATGAACGCTTCTTATATGATAAATGAAGATTTAAAAACTTTAAGTCGGCTCTCCTTGGAACATAATCTTGAACTGAATCCCTTGAAATCCAACTTGTTGATCTTTGGTCCTAGGAGTGCTACAAAAATCTTGGTGGAAAACTTTAATGTGAATATTGACGGTGTGAATATTCCTATGGTGCAATCAGCAAAGAACTTGGGAATTATA
This sequence comes from Orchestes rusci, assembly GCA_958502075.1. Lineage (NCBI taxonomy): Eukaryota > Metazoa > Arthropoda > Insecta > Coleoptera > Curculionidae > Orchestes > Orchestes rusci. The sequence goes on from OY293303.1 coordinate 16,021,624, forward strand.
CTTGACACGGAACTGCGTTTCAAAGAATACATAAAGACTTTGATTCAGAAGTCATACCTTTCATTGAAAATTTTGTATAACAGCCGACATTTTCTTAGTTTTCAGTTACGTAAAATGTTGTGTGAATCGTTGGTTCTATCTGGTTTCAATTATTGCGATTTTATTTATGGCCCTTGTATGGATCTGTTGCACAAGAACCGTATTCAAAAGGTACAAAATGCATGTATCCGTCTTATTTGTGGTCTAAGAAAGTACGATCACATTTCACAATCTTTTAAGGAAGTTCAGTGGTTGAAAATGGATGATCGTCGAACTTTACACCTCGGAAACTTTTTGATAAAAATCTTAAGGAATCCAGGATTGCCTTCTACTATAAGGGATAGGTTTGTATTTCGCCTAAACGCGCATTCTCGTGACATTAGATTTGGGAATAGGATAACCATGCCGCGCCATCAGACTTCCATGTTTCGGAGGTCGTTCACATTCAACGCCATCAAGTTGTTCAACTCTTTACCGAACGAGTTGACTTCTCTGAATGAGAAACAATTTAAAGTTTTATTTAAGTCATATATTCGTGACCTTCGAGACTCCTGAATATCATGTAATAATCATTATCTTGTGCTCAGTTCCAGTATCAATCATTGTATGGCAAGTGTATCTTGGGAGATGTTTGATTTTCTAGTATTGTTTGTTAGGTTAGGTAATCAAGTAGTGTTTAAGAGTTTTGTAGTAAATACTTATTTGTCTACTAGAGCGGGGTTCAGTAGAGTAGCCTCTCTGGCTAGACTGCGCCTAGCTAGTAGACTTATTGTACACATTGTATTGTATTAGTTTGTTTGAATTATGAAATAAAAGACATTTATTATTATTATTATTATTATTAATATCACAAATATAGAGTTTGAACAAAAATTCTGGTATTTTTCAAATCGATTGATTTCAGGTGAAGAAGATCGGTAGATAGGTATAGTCTTATTATAAAATGATGATAGGAAAAATAAGTGTGTGTAGCGCCCTCTACAAGTTAGTACAAATTCGAATTTTCCAATGCTCTGTAATGAAGAATTTCCGGACACATGTTAATAGGAAGTTTTCTTCTTATTTTCAAGCGGAAAAATTTCTCCTGATTTTTTTTGCAATATTAATGAAACATCCTGTATAACAAGAAAGATATACGATTTACGAAAAAGAGTTATTGTTTTCGAAGGAACTTTCTTATTATACAGTATGTCCGCGGATGCGGTTAACAAGAGGTGAAATGAATCAAAAATTGAAACGTACGACAAAAAGTCATTCTTGATAAAAAAGTCAGCTTGCCAAAAAAATAGGAGCATCGATGGAAAAATTGAGTTTTATTATACAGGGCGTCTCAAAAATGTAAAAACATAAAATAAAACAAGAGCATACAGTCGTTTTTTGACCTTTCAACTTTAAATGATGAATAAAAAACATGCTCCAAATCTAGTCAAATCTCTAATTCCGAACTTACTGAAGAAAATTTCAATCTATGAAAATTTAACAATTTTGTCCGCATTTTACCACTTGCATATTATGACTTTTATACCTGAACATGATCACCTGTTGTTGTTGTAGGTATAAAAGTCATAATATGGAAGTAGTGAAATGCTGACTTGCAAAATTGTTCAATTTTTTTAAATTTTCATAGATTCAAATTTTGTCCAGTAAGTTCGGATTCAGATTTAGGACTAAATTTGGAGCAAGTTTTTTATTTATCATTTGACGTTCAAAGGCCAACAAATTACTATTTGCTCTTGTTTAATTTTATGTTTTTACATTTTTGAGCAGACTTTTTTATCAAGAATGACTTTTTGTCGTACCTTTCAATTTTTGATCCATCTCACCACTTGTCTACCCCATCCGTGGACATACTGTATAATAAGAAAGTTTCTTCGAAAACAATAATTCTTTTTCGTAAATCGTATATCTTCCGAGATAAGGTAGTAGAGGACGATTCAGGACAAAAAATTGCGTAATTTGAGTAAATGCATGGCAATATACCATAATTCACCGTTTAGAGCTCACAGCATTTTATAATAAGACTATATTATAAAATGGCTCTAGTAATGGGCTGATGTATGAATTTTCAGACAAACATTCAAAAACGATGTTTTCAAAATATTTTCTGTGGGTTAAATCATTTAATTTCTGTAAGGGAAGTTTCTTTGTCCGAATAATGAATAGAAGGGGGTTTTCGTGGCGTAGGAACAGAAAGGGAAATGAGAAAAGTTGTCAGCAGGCGGGATTTGAACCCACGGCCTTCGTCATACCAGGACAACGCTCTACCAACTGAGCTACCAATGCCTATGAGCAAAGCCAGCCCGATGCAAATTATTCTCACTTCTAGGATGTAAGTTTTTAAGGTTATGGTGAGCAACTTTCTGCGGTTACAATCCATTGGAGGAGTTATATGTGGGTAGGAAGAATCACACACATGTTCGAGGTTATTCAGGAGTCTTTTTCACCTTCAACCAAGATGCATCGTCGACATATAGCGACTTTAGCAGGTTTCGGGGTTGACGCCCTAACCATCGAAATTAAGCCAATAATGTAAATGTAAGGGAAGTTTCTTTGTTTCTTTTTTCTTCTTTTCTTTTCTTTATTTAATTTCGTTTGTGAATTAAAAATTTAATTATTATACCCAATCTTCAAAAAAATGTTCAACCCTACTTAAAAATAGCAAACGAAGTACATATTATGTTGTCATACATTGAGCCTTCATCACTGATAATCAATTTTTCAGAGCAATTATTACTTCATGATGATTCTTTTCTACAGTGAGTCCCCGGATCGACGCATGAATAGGTGATAAAGACAAAAAAAATGTAATTGAAATTCCATTTTCTGGGGTTCAGCCCTGCTTGGATAGAAACTAATTTGTGTCATAATTTTAGTTTCGAAAAACCAAGCATGTCTTGGAGATTCACCTAGTAGCTATTTTTCTCACCAGTAAAGTGCTTCTTCTATAAGAGATACGACAAAAAGTTATTGAAATAAGTTGTTCCGAATAAGAAACTGAGTTAGAATGCAAAATTTCAAAACCCTCCGCCTACTTTGATTTTTTGAAAATATTAGAAATTAACACCAAAAACTCCCCAAATTAAGCAATTTTACAAATTAAAAACGAATTTTAGAATAAAAAAAACAAAAACAAACTTAAAATAGCAAGATTAAATGTATCTGCTTGCTATTTTGAAAACTTGAAAGAAAAAATACAAAATATCAAAGTAGGCGAAGGGTTTTGAAATTTTGCATTCTGAACAACTTTCTTCAATAACATTTTGTCGTATCTACCACAGAAGAAGCACTTTACTGGTGAGAAAATTAGCTACTAGGTGAATTTCCAAGACATACTTGATTTTTCGAAACTAAAATTAAGACACAAATTAGTTTCCATCCAAACAGGTCTGAACCCCAGGATATGAAATTTCAATTCAAAATGTTTTTGTCTTTTTCACATATTCATGCGTCGATCCAGGGTCACACTGTATATGATAGAAGGGACTATCGTACAGCGGGACGTGAGGGTAGGATTAAAAAAAAAAGACTTTTCTAATAATTTTCAAGAAAACGTATAAGTTACACCAGGTCGAAATCTACACTTGTTTGTCAGTGAAAAAGATGAGTTCACAACCAAAACCTTTTGATTTCTTCAACATTGCTAATGGGATTGCCAACGGGATTTTCTAACAAAACAGTGCCTACAACTCCTTTGTCCTTGAAGTTTGAAAATTTGCAAAATGGCTGTGCGGTTGACGAAGGAGTTTCCATTTCATTCATTTCTTTGGGAGTTACGAATACTGTAGATCCCGAAGTCTTGAGAAGAGTTTCATCGGAAGAAACTGCAGCGCCACCTGCTTGTGAAAGTTTGAAATTATCAACGCCAAATAGGTTTGAAACTTCATGCTCGAACTGTTTAAAGGTAAGCATTTTTTTGCCAACTTGCAAAAGAACTACTCCTTTAGTTGCGTCTCGACAATATCTCGATTTGATACCAACTAATTGTACATTAACCCATTTAGTATTGGGCAATTCAATCGCATCTCCCGTTTTGGTTAGGGCTATATACAAGCTGTCGTCTTTAATTTTTTGAGTCTCTTCAATAATCAAATTATCAGTAGTTCTCTTTTCATTCAATAGTTTCAAAGGAGCTTTAATTGTAGTTTCGATAAAGTCCTTGAATTCACCAGCCACTCTGTCAATATCACCTTCAGACTTATAAAATACTGCAATTTCATCAGTGGGCACCAAATGTGCCTTTTTCCTTAGTTTTTGTATACGATTTATGATCTCTCGAGCAGAACCTTCGTCTTGCATAGAAGAATCAGGAGTGACATCCATCAAAATCAGCACGTCATTATCGCTGTTCACTTCGTATTGGTTACTACTAAGAGATTCAGATTTAAAAATCAATCTAACTTCATTGGCTTCAATTCTCTGGCCGCATATTGATTTGTGTCCTTTTTGTACCAAGTCGTTTATTTCAGCATCTGTCAGAGCTTTGATACCTTGAGTTACTGCTTTGAACTCTTGTTTTAATCTAAGGCCTAGAACTTTATGATCTGGCTCTGCTCTCAATGTTATTCCAAATTTACTTTTGTCAGTGGTTGTGCTGATTTTTCTCACGTTCAGCTCTGACAGAATGTACTCTTTCAATGATAGAATGTCTTCCAAATATTGAGCCTCTTGGTGTACCACGATAACTTCCGGCAACGGATATTTTATGGGAATAGTCTTTCTGTCTCTGACGACACGTCCAAGTTCAATCACACTCTGCATCCGGGCAACCGCCCTTTCAATGTTCAAGTCAATTAAAGAACTGTTGGATGTGGGAAACATCAAGAAATGTACACTATCTGCAGCAGAATTTAAAAAGCTTCTCAGATACTGATACATAGTTTCTGAAATGAATGGTGCAAATGGAGCCATCATCCTCACAATATTTTCCAAGACATTGAAAAAAGTACTCAGCGCAGTATAAGAATCTTGCTCCCCACCTTCTCCCTTTAGTCTTTTTCTATTCATCCTGACATACCAGTTGGTAAGGTAATCGATGAATTTCGTGAGCCTTGGAACTACTGTGTACAAATGATAAAGCTTCATTTCGGTTCGAATATATTCCACCAGACTTTGTGTGAATGAGAGGATCCACTTGTCCATAACATTGTCGCTTTTAATAGTTTCACTATTATAAACAAATGGTTTTTTGTTTTCCTCGACATAAATTTCAATATTTTGCAACAGGAACCTAAACGCGTTATACCAAGGGAGAAATACGTCTTTGATTATATCTCTGACACCTTCTTCCTTGAATCTCAGATTTTCCGCACGAACCACTGGACTGCTGATCAAATATAACCGCAAAGCATCTGCACCATATTTGCCCACTACTTCCAAAGGATCTGGGTAATTTTTCTTTCTCTTTGACATCTTTTGTCCATCTCCAGCAAGAACCAATCCATTAGCAACAAGATTTTTATAAGGAGCCTTGCCAAAAAGAGCAGTGGCTAATACTGTCAATGTATAAAACCATCCTCTAGTTTGATCGATACCTTCAGCAATGAAGTCGGCTGGGAAATTCTCCTCAAAGTCCTTTGCATTTTCGAAAGGATAATGTTGCTGGGCATACGGCATAGATCCTGATTCGAACCAACAATCAAACACTTCAGCCACTCTTCTCAATGGAGGATTACCAGGTTTGCAGCTTGGAATTTCCAAATCATCCACACTTTCCCTGTGCAAGTCGGTTATTTTTTTGCCAGTAAGCTGTTCAAGCTCAGCAATGCTTCCTATGCAACGAATTTCGTCTCCGTTTGGAGAAACCCACAAAGGAATTGGAGTACCCCAATATCTGTTTCTACTTATAGCCCAGTCGCGGGCCTCTTTCAACCAATTACCGAATCTTTTCTCCTTGACAAAATCAGGAACCCAATAAGTTTCAGCTGTGGCTTCTAAGAGTTGTTGTTGCATGTGTTCCACTCTCACAAACCATGATGGAACTGCTCTGTACAATAGAGGCGTATCTGATCGCCAACAGAACGGATAGCTATGCTTAATCTAGAAAAAACATTCATATGTCGATGCGATTCAATAGATAGGAAACACGTACCTGAGATTGATGAATAAGCCTCTTGTTGGCTTTCAGAAGAGCAATGATGTCTTTATCCGCATCTTTAACATATTGTCCAAGAAAATCAGTGACAGGTTCTATAAACTTTCCCACACTGTCTAGCGGACATATGGGTTCCATATCTTTGGTAACAACACCAGCTGCCAAGCAAACGCGGAAATCATCTTCACCAAAATAAGGCGCTTGATGAACAATACCCGTACCAGATTCTGATGTTACATATTCATCCACTAATACCCTAAATGCCCCTATAAGTCATATTTCAATGATAAAGCTTTCTCGAACGAAGTTAACTAACCTTTATCGGCATAAGACTTGAAATAAGGAAAAACTGGTTCATACTTCAAACCTTCCAACTTTTTACCAGGAAACTTGTCCAAAATTTCATAGTCCCCTGCTTTGAATATGGATTCAATTCTAGCCTCCATCATCACAAAAATGTTCCCAGTTGACAACTGCTTCAATCGAACATATTCCAAGTTAGGGTGGACACAAGCAGCCATGTTGCTTGGTAATGTCCAAGGCGTGGTTGTCCATACCAATAAAGCAGCATTCTGTTTGTCATTCAAAATGGGCAGGCTAACAGTTACGGCAGGATCAACAACATCTTTGTAGTTTTGACCAGATTCGAAGTTGGATAGAGGTGTACTACAGGCAGTAGAATAAGGCATGACTTTGTTGCCTTTGTAGACAAGCCCTTTTTGATACAATTGCTTGAAAATCCACCAGATTGATTCCATGAACCACGGGTAGAGTGTTTTGTAATCATTTTTGAAGTCTGAAATCAAGATTTTCTTGTTTTTATTCACATTTTATCGAGAAGTATCGACAAAACAACAATAATTGATACATGCAAACAAATCAAAACACAGTAAAAAATCATACATAGTTGGCTCATTTAGCTCACCGGAAATGATTAAGCTTTGAAACACTATTACTCATTTTTCATAAACATGGCGAAATAACTAAGCCACTTATTTGAGCTGGTAATTCAAGTAACTTTATAGGTTGTCCTCAATAGAGTGTACCACTATTGCTATCTTCAACACAATAATTATAAAAGCGGTTAAATGAGAGACAAGTTGCCGTTTTTGATGCTCATTGAAGATACATTCACTGTGCTGCAAAATATTATTCAGTTTATGAAATACAGGGTAAGATGTGAAAATGATCCAGATTAATTTCGTAAAAATAGTTATTTCCGAGAAACAGTTCAAATTTGAAAGTTTCATAATTCTTTCCATTCTACAATGATTTTTATAAATTGTGTATACAAATACGGTCCTGAATTTTCCATCATCATTTTTCAAAACTTTCTTCATACCCTTTCCAATTATGTACTACATAAATACCATTGACGTTTTAACCCTATAAAATGACATCTTCGGGAATTATTACGAGTACGGCTCTAATGGGGTAGTTGCATATCGATTTTCAAGAATGTTACCTGACTTTGATTTCTATAGATGTGAAAGTATGTGGGTAAGATGTCGCTTTTTACCAAGTTTGTGATAATTCAAAGAAAATAATTCTTATTTATCCATGTACCGTAAAACAACCAATAGTGGAAACATTTTATAACTATTTTACGCGTGATACTATTGAAAATCAAGAAACGCATTAATTTTTTGAACGATTAACAAAATACGGAAAATATCAAAACTGATGTCTTATTGAATCCAAGTTGGCAATAGTGGCGGCATAATCAGGGCTGCTGCTGAAGGTCGTTTGTGTGGTTTGAGGGTTTCGTAATTTGCAGTTTCTTGTTCTAACATATATATTACAATTATTACATAGCCTAAAATTGACAAAGCGAGGGTGTGTTCCTATTTGCAAAAATATTTATTTTTAATAAAATATTTTTGAGGGTTCCTTCTAATAAGGAACGTCAATAAAACGTACCTTGTGAAGATAATTTTAATGTAAGTTTCATAATAATCAAATCAAATATATAGACATAAATTCAAAAAAAAGTGGACCAATAAAAAAAATTGCCTACCTGCTTCAATTTGCAGGTATTTTTTTTCTACCAATATTTGCGGTCTTTGTTTAGTATGACGCTCCTGTCCCATACTTTTCCGAATTTATCTCTACGTCTGAGAAATAACTATTCTACCCATCTACATTAATTTGTGCTTGAAAACATTTCATTGCATTCTATTTTATGTTTCAAACATGAATGAAAAAGAGCCGAAAGTTATGATTTGTTTCGTATTTGAGCAACCACCATCTACTTTTTTTTAAACAAGGACCTGGATAGTCATCATGTGTGTGGGTTTCCTATGTTTGTATCTTATCATCGAGAAAAAAGTGTTCTAGACGATGCATTTTCTTGATGGAAACATCGAGTTGGTGAAAAACCCTATAGACTGAACACGGCGATCACCTGATATAACACCAACGGAAACCTACATATGGAGTTATACTAAGGATAGGGTGTATCAGCCTAAGCCATAGGATCTATATGATATCATCAGATCATTCGACGGGCTTGGAACGAAATGATTTCTAGAATATTGGAAAAAGTTCATAAAGGTTGATTCGCAAAAAATGCAAGAATTTGTTTTCCTTGATGACGCATTTTCTGGATAGAAACAGAAACATGGGTACCATGAGTTGGCTTTTTAGTGAGGTTATGGTCAATAACACAATATGGAGGATCGAATCGTTTATTCGTCGATGTTTCGACCTTAATGAAGGAAATATTTTCATTCTATATTAAGACATAGTGAAAAAGACGATAGATAATTTCCTCAAAAAGACAAAATGGGGAACATAACGTTTGAAGAAAACAACCATAGTCTATAAAATACAAATCCAAAATAGCAACTTACATTTACAGTGATCCGCTAATATCCATAAAAAAGCTTGGATTTGAAAAACATCATGTATAAAGAAATAAGTTGAAAAAACATACAAAGATTAATTTGGAAGGCAATGCTGATCAACTAGCGACAATCGACAAACTGCGCTGTTGAAACGATTTTTCTCTTGAAGAATGTGCATTGTATACGGAACATTTAAACCTTCCACGTCTTGCTTTTTATCAATGTATCAATGTATCATTACAAATTTCATCACTACCGAAGTTTTTATTGACATTAATTCAAACTTTTCACGTTGATTGAATAAGTTACAGGAAGATGCCTAACCATATGGGAAATAAAGAGACCGTTGAAAGTATTGCCCGTTAGGAGCCGCTAGTCTCGGCCATCTGTTTTCCAAAACATTAATTATCTTAACCTCAACGCGAAAGATTTCTGTAAACTTTTGATCTATCAATTTAGTGGCATACCAGCACGGTTGCCAAGTCGCTATCGGGAGTTCGGGGCGTTCTGGGATGGCACGAGCAGTCCAACGATTATTGTAAGGTTCACATTGAATTTCATTCGATTTGGTTGAAATTTTCAGAAAGTTTTTCCGAGGTTTTCAAGTATCTTTTCATTTGAGGCTAACTTTTCCAGGAGCAAACCTAAAGCAACACTAATACTTAATTTTGAAGAAAAAAGTTTTACGCCACTGAGAATTCACGAAGTGAAAATATTTTTTTTCATTTTCCGTTCAATTTTCCAAAAAGGGTTCTTTTTTTCGGTGCATCGTTTTTGAAGTAAAAAATAAAAATCATTGTGATGTTACTAATTTCAGAAGAATTCACAAGTATTACCGTTGATTGAATACTTATTCAATCAACGATTAAACACTAAGAATAATGAGAAGTCAATCTTTTTCATAGTTGTTATGAAACGAGTTCACTGTTTTGCTTAAAAAGGAACAAAACTCTGGAAATCTTGATAGCATGAGACGTTTCGAATCTACACACACAAAATCGAATTCTACTATTATCATTATTATTTTTAACGAGACGTTTGTGGACATCATGATTACTTACAAAAAGTGATAATCTTATATTTTTTATTCAGAACTCACCTTACTCTAATTACCCAAATTTCAGTCGATTCTGAAACTGTTTGCGAAATAAAAAAATATATATATATTCTCAAAAAGTGGTTTTAGAAAAACATCAAAAACTTGCCTAAAAAAATAGGTTCTCTGTTCTCTGCATTTGTTTGCGAACGGTTGCTTTTATCAAAAAAAAACCGTTTATTACTGTGCATAGAAATGTTGTCTTCATCACGATAAAACCTATAATTTTGCGGATTCTCAGATCCACATTTTTTATGGTTTTCGAAACATGTACAATATGTTTGGGTTTTTCTTTTTCAAAAATATTTTTATGAAGATTGGTGATATGGTTTCTCATAATTGTGTCATCCAAAACATTTATTTAAGAAGACCTCTCTGTACAGGGTATCCCAAAAATATACCGACAAACTAAAAGAGATGGTAGGGGACATCAAAACAAATATTTTTTGTCCAGTACATACTTATATATTTCCGCAAATAACTCGTTTGGGCTCTAGAGCAAGAAAAAACGCTTTTTTGGTACTTTATTTTGCGCATTAATTAAATCGCTGCTTACTGTGCAGTCTTTTTGCCACCAGTTGTTTGTTTGTTGGTTCCAAACATTTTTGGTCGCAATTTTGTTTATTTTAACGATGCGAACACATTTTTCTATGATCAACATTTTTTTTTTCATTTTCCTAGTCATCATTTGCGAACATATGTTTACAGGACAAAATTTTTGTATTGATGTCCCCTAGGACCCCTTACGGTGGGGATATTTTTGGGGCACCCTGTATGTAGTTTTTTTTTAAACAAGTTGTGATGATTATTTAAATGTCTCTTCAATACAAAACTATCTTACATTTTGAATATTTCTAGTAGGTTTATGTAGAAGAGACTCGTTATATTTTTGGAAAAAAAAATCATTTCGGACAATTGAATTAAACGAAAGTTGGTCTGTATTGAATTTAACCGTTGATTGTATTTTAACACTTTGATGGCCTACGAGAAAAGTCTCAAGCCAAAAATTATCCCTTTTTTATAGAAGAATATTCTGCTTTGTCTAGTTAGGTATAGGAATGTAATCTATCCTAAATTTTACTTTTATACCTACGGTGTGTCCACTCTGAAGTCGCCCACCCTGTATTGGTTATCGATGATTTTTTGTTTAAAACACACATTCTGGGATTTTATTAAAATCTTATTAATTAGAGCGTACAGGAAGACTCAATGAGCAGTATAAGTATCAAATTAACAAAAAAAAAATAACCAAACCGGAAAATTTTTTTTTTGAAAATGTGAACAGGGAGGTTTTTGGTCTCGTTTTTGGTCATTCTGATTGAAATTCCGTTGTCAGTTTTTTCCTAAAAAATCCCTTAATACGATTTTTTGAAATTTGACTCACTTTGAACCCTCATAATCACCCAAAAGTACGTTCCTGGAGTTGAGTGGTATAATGTTCAAAAAGTGTTTGACGAGACCTAACAAACAAAAAAACAAAATGAAAATCGGTTGATAAACAAAAATGTTACAGGGGTGGGACACTTCAGAGTGGAAACCTTGTATTATCGATAAAAAACTTTCACGCGTTTTATCTGGGAAATCAAGCAATTCCGGAACCAAGTAAGTATTGAGCCTTTATTCTTCTCATCTATCTTGAAAAAAATTACACTCGTTTTGAGACCCTACAAAAATCATAAATAATTACCTCTTATAGTAGTCAGTGCATGTCCGCTCAGACTTAAGTACAAATTCATTTACTGGGTATATGTACCTGATGAGAACACGTGTTGTACAGGGTGTAACAGATTAAGTGTTACAACGTGAGACTGTAGATTCTTTATCAAAAAAGAAAAATATTTTTCCTCAGAAAAAAATTTCCGCGGACTTTCGATTTCGATATACAGGGTGTATTATAACTACGCCAATGGTTAATTTTTTTAATCGATTTTTTAATAAAATAATCTTAACTAGTGAGTTTTGACACTGTACCAAATCCGATAAAAATATTCCAAGTGGTTTAGAAGTAATTGAAAAAAAATCTTTTTTTTTTCATTACTTTGACACCCTGTATATCGAATACGAAAGCCCGCGGAAAATTTTCGTTGAGGAAAAATCTTTTTCTTTTTTGATAACGAATCTACAGTTTCACGTTGTAACACTTACTCTGTTACACCCTGTATATAGATAAATTAAATCCAAATTAACTTAGATATTCAACCATCATACGGATGTTATTTATCAAATGATAGATCATCTCTATCTCTTCCCTATATCAATTGAAGATTCACTCAATTTGACAACACTGCTTGTCGCCCAAACCGAATTTCGTATTTCAGTATTTAATGCATGCTCCCCCAAGCCCCCACTTCTACCCGACATGTGACGGCTTACTAAAAAAGCCGTCAAATTCATGATGGCAGCACTAATCAGTCCATATATTCGTGGGCATCAGCTGTTGTTTACAAAGACGGAGGATGGTATTCGCATTTATTAAAGAAAGATAGGAACAGTTTTTGTCGCGAGCTTATTCAATCAACGCTTTTCACTCAAATTTGTACTAAATATAAACCAAAGTGTTCGTTCACTAATTGAAAAATGTGAATCAATTACTCACCCTCGGTTGTTAACATCATTATTGGTTTATAAATCTGGACTTGAAAATATCCAAAGCACGTAAGATTTTTCGAGGCATCATTCAAAAGCACCTTGTCTATTCAAGCAAACCTGTGTACAAGAAATTTGAAGACAACGCAATTTTATATTCATATATTGTACAAAAAGATAGCAACTTGACATATTATTTGACATATGTATATATCAACATACATATGTCTATATTATACATAAATACAGGGTGTCTCACGGTCTATGGTACCTTAGACGTTTACGGAAAACTAGACATAGGATCGATCTGAAAATTTGGCTCAGCACATAAGCGAGTATGATCTATATTTTAAAAATATTTTCAGTTCTGCAGTGTTGCCGCTTCTACCCAAAAGTCGTGGCAACTTTCTTCTTTTAAATGGACCACCCTGTATATTATTATTTTTTTGGATTCCTTGACTGATTCTAATCACTTTTGTTTGATATACTCCTATACCTATCGGCAGCGGTTTTCGAGATATAAATTAATTTATAATATTTTTGTCGTAAAACACATCAGTGGATTGAGTTCAATAATTTCGTACTTGAAAACGGTGGAGAGTTGAAATTGCTATGCCGACTAGAGAAAGGTGGGTTTATATGGTTCCAATGGAGAACCCGATCTGTAAATATACAGGGTGCTTCAAATTGATTAATCTTTTTCCTATACAAAAATGATAAAAAAGCTATTTTTTCAAATGGAACCCCCTGTATATTACTTGAAAAATGAAAAGACCAATACATTTCCTTTCAAATGGTATCCCATGTTCCTATACCTAAACCTTCAGGTTCTACAAGAAATATGCATTTGTCTAAAAAATAAATTTTATTGGTATAAATGGTATGAAAGTTTCCATGGCAACCTTATTTAAGTAAGTTGAATAAATAATTGCATGAGAACTTCGTTAGAGAATCTATTTTCAGCCATTTCCAGACTCAGAATTTTTGAAAAAGCTGCAATTTGATACTAAAAATAAATTGTTATTGCTGTGTGACCTGGCAACTATAGGTTGCCCTAGAGAGTACATTATGTTTCATATCATGTATACCAATATAATTTATTTTTTAGACAAATGCATTTTTCTTGTAGAACCTGAAGGTTTAGGTATAGAAACATGGGATACCATTTGAAAGGAAATTTATTGGTCTTTTCATTTTTCAAGTAATAAACAGGGGGTTCCCTTTGAAAAAATAGCTTTTTTATCATTTTTGTGTATAGGAAAAAGATTAATACATTTGAAGCACCCTGTATATTTACAGATCGGTTTCTCCATTGGAACCATATAAACCTACCTTCCTCTAGTCGGCATAGCAATTTCAACTCTCCACCGTTTTCAAGTACGAAATTATTGAACTCAATCCATTGCTGTGTTTTACGACAAAATTATTATAAATCAATTTATATCTCGAAAACCGCTGCCGATAGGTATAGGAGTATATCAAGCAAAAGTGATTAGAATCAGTCAAGGAATCCAAAAAAATAATAATATACAGGGTGGTCCATTCAAAATAAGAAAGTTGCCACGACTTTTGGGTAGAAGCGGCAACACTGCAGAACTGGAAATATTTTTAAAATATAGATCATACTCGATTATGGGCTCAGCCAAATTTTCAGGTCGATCCTATGTCTAGTTTTCCGTAAACGTCTAACGTACCATAGACCGTGAGACACCCTGTATACATATGTATATATCAACTAAGAAAGGCTGTACCACGTGAAGTGAATTAAATCAATATTTTGTATAGTATAAGTATCCCTTTGCCCTTATAACATTTGCACAGCTTTTTAACATGAAGTCAATTCGTTTTTGAATGTAGTCAACCTCAACTTCTCTCCAAGCATTCACCACAGCAATAAGTTTGATGTCATGTATCGAGAGCAACATATTATTTTCTATGGGGTTTGAATCCGTCGATCGGGACGGCAGTTCCATTACGGTGATCATCAATTCGTTAATTACCTTTTGACAATTTGAGATGCTTTGGATCATTGTCATGTTGAAATATGGCAGCTTGACTTCGTCCAAATAAAATACCAAAAGAGCTTGTGGAAGTTTCTATACATTAACCGCCACGAACAGAGAAACAACCCCATACGAGAATGTTTCCACCTCCGTGCCTAACTGTAGGACAAATATACTTTTTGTCATTTTTTTCCCTTTAGATTCCATCACTTTCGAATAAATTAGACTTGGATTCATTGATGAAAACAAAAAACAAAACATAGCTCTTGGTGAATGATGGAGGGCAAAGGTTTTTTGGAGTGGCGGCTAGCAGGTAAGAGAGCGTCAATGATTACTCTTTTTCTCACGGTGCTTAAACTGAAATTTATGTAACTTGATATGGTTAGCATTCTATGACATTTTGTATTAGTGCTTCAATCTCTAAGAAATTCATCTTCTTTTCCATAAAAACGGTAGTAATCGTCCATTATCTCAAAGAGACCTTGTATTCACAAATGTGAACAAGAAGAACACCAAGTCTTGTCTCAGTCAATAGTCATATAATAAGAAATTTAGCGGTGACGCGTTTCGCCCTTCGGCATCATCAGACCGTGATTAACTCAGAACATTTTTTATACTAGATATGAGCAGACTCATTTCATTCATTTTCCGAAAAAAATAGGACTGTCGACAGGGTCGACGAGTTACAGGGTATTGTTTTTTTACATTTTTTTTTTCATTTTTGTCTTGATATTTGGATAAGAGTAGTTGTTTATAGTACACATTAATTGAATTTGACCTTTTTACTAAAAATATGAATTATAATCATGCGAAATATTGTATAACTTCTAGCAGGTTACCTTCGCCATAATTTCAAAATCACATGTATTCATTATTTCAAAAACAAATATCTCTAGATTGGTTGCCCGTAGCCGCTTTTAACAAGTATTCTTTTTTATGTAAAAATGTCAAGGATATCTGTTTCTTTGCTCAAAAAGATAATACAGGTATGTCCAAAAAAGTTATGCCTGTACATAAAAGGAAAATGAGTGTGGGTGGCGCCCTCTACAAGTTAGAGCCATACTAAGATCAAATCCGAATTTCGCATGACAAGAGACACCAATTTTTCTTCAGAATATCAACATTCATTTAGATATTATTAAGAAAAAACAAAAATAAAAATAAAACTTCAAATCCTGTAGCTCTGTGTCGAAGCATTTTCGGATACATGTTCATAGAAAGTTTTTTCTTTATCTGAGCGGGAAAACTCGTTCTGATTTTTTTCGCGATATTGATAAAACACCCTCTATGTGTCTTGTTATTGTGCGTCTATGATGAATTCCATCGAATATGTGTTCCTAGCAATCTGATCAAATCGAAATTTTTCGATAAATATTGAAGATAGGTATAGGACATACTTGACAAGAATGATATGTTCTTGAATCATAAATTCAAAGTAATCAGAATAGGAGGGGGTGAGCGCTCTGAAAAAAATGAGATTTCTTGTTTTGAAAATCGGAAAGTTTGGACTATTATAATAGATACCCTGTATAACGAACGGTGAATATTTCATGGCCAAACATTCATAATATGACACTAGTCCTTATCCCCATAAAATATCACGTGTCTAATGTATCAATCAACTGAGAAAATAATTAATTTTCGGGATCATGATCAATTTTAGACCCATACATTATACAGGGTGTTTCATTAATATTGCGAAAAAAATCGAGATGAGTTTTCCCGCTTTAAAATAAGAACAAAACTTCGTATAAACATGAATTCGGAAATGCTTCGTTACAGAGCTACAGGGTGTTAAAATTTTATTTTCATTTTTATTTTTTCTAAATAGTTTTTGAGCTGATGTCGATCTTTTAATTGGTATTTAGGGCCGGGTTTCTTCTCATGCGAAATTCGAATATGATGTTGGTATGGCTCTGACGTGTAGAGGTCGCTACGTGCAACGATTCTCGAGATATTGGATCTTTTAATTGGTATTTAGGGCCGGGTTTCTTCTCATGCGAAATTCGAATATGATGTTGGTATGGCTCTGACGTGTAGAGGTCGCTACGTGCAACGATTCTCGAGATATTTGGATTTGAAATAATGAATACATGTGATAATGAAATTAAGGCCAAGCATGATGTTTCATTGATGATGCCAAAAATACAGGATGAGTTTTCTGCGTAAAAATGATAGAGAAGTATCAAAAGGATAATACAGGTTCGTCCAAAAAAGTAATGTCTGTTCATAATAGGTAAAATACGTGTAGGTAGCGCCCTTTACAAGCTAGAGCCATTCTAAGGTCAAATTCAAATTTCGCATGATAAGAAACCCCCAATCACCAATTTTCATCATAAGATCGACATTGGTTCAAATATTATCTAGAAAAAACAAAAATGAAAATAAAATTCCAACTCCCTGTAGCTCTGTAAAGAAGCATTTCCAAACATATGTTTATGAAAAGTTTTGTTCTTATTTTGAAACGTGAAAACTCATACCGATTTTTTTCGCAATATTGATGAAACACCCTGTATATAACAAAAAAGTTTATAATAATACATAGAATCAAGAAATAAAATCAAATATGAGGTATTCCGATTCCGTTTAAAAAATCATACTTTTTCACGCCACACTTTTGTGACACACCCTGTACATGTTGTGGAAAACGCTTTGTTTTCGAGATACAGGGTGTCAAATTTTAATTTCTATTTTTGTTTTATTTGAATAATGGCAGATTGCACCAATCTATTTGAGGGATACTTAACGCTGAAGAACCCTTAACTTGACAGCATGCAAAACTGTCAAGTTAAGGGTTCCTTAGCGTTAAGTCCCAATAATGATTCTGATGATTTAACAGAAACCAGTATCCAGGGTATGTTTGACATAAGAAATTCAAATTTGACTATTATGACTCTATCTTGTAGGTGGCGCCATCTACTAGTTGTTTTTTCTTTTTCAAATAGTCATAACTTTTTTGGCCAACCCTGTATCTATGTTTCTAATTAAAAAAAAATTATAACATCATCTTCACATGAAAATGACACTCTTGTTGGCACTTAAAGTGATTCATGCAATGTAGCTTCAAATGGAAATTTTTTAAAATAGACATGTGAATGGTTTGTTATCACAAATTAAAATGTTAGCAGAATAAAGAATGTACTGGATGAGATGGTCTCGTTTATGCATCATTTGACACTTTATCCATTCAATAGCAATCAATTCCATAACTTTATATAACTGAACACTTTATAGTATCAATAGTTATCCGATAACTATTGTTAGTTCAATGGGTTTAAACCAGATGGCAATGCGACCACTCTCTGAAGATATTGTCTTAGATGTTCAATAATCCATCAAATTCACAACAAAACTACACACAGTAACAAAAATGTTGCGAGAATCGCTCTGATATTTGGCTTAGATTATTAGGTTCATGAGAGAATGATATTTACCGAACACATGTCTGTCAATTTCTATAATATAGTTGAGAAACCGAAATGCTTATTTATCTGATCAATAGACCTATCAAATAGATATCTTGTTGTTCAGAGATGGAATCAAATGGATTCGAGTGGAGGAAGATGGCTCATATTGGTATAAAGAAAGTTATGATCCCAAGACTCCTTTCAAAAAAGTGAACATAATATAGAATGCCCGCTTGACGCCCCCTAAAAACATTGAGCTTCGAATTAGCAGAAAATATAGAAAACTAGCTCCACTAAAAATGTTTAATTTGATAACTCGGCTACCAGAAAAAAAATTGTCGTTATCAACATTGAGTGAACTTGATAGCAAAGCCTGAAAATATTTTCTTTTTATAACCTTCATCGATTCAAAATCTCATGTTTAAAAATATTTTTGTTGTGCATGAAGGAGGTAACTGTGGTTTTTTTGAAAAATTAGAATTTATGCTAATTTTTTAATTTATGAATGCTAAAGTGAATCAATCTGGTATAATAATGATTATTTAATTTTGATAAAATTCATCATACTAATAATTTTTCTTTCGCCAATGTCGATCTTCTCAGATGTAATCTTTAGCTTTTAATCAATAAAAACGTCCTCGGTACCAAAAAATTTTACTGTAGAAATCTCGGTAGAAATCATAGATAATCCGCATTTTTTTGTAGAAAACGTTGAATGATAATAATCTTATAACAATTCATGTACCGGGTATCCCATTTTGGGTACTTTTGCGGAGTGACTCCGTTTTTTTTACAGATAAAAAATTGCGGTTTTCGCGACAGAGTGCTACTTTTTCGTAAAACTAAAGATGTTGTAACACAATTTTCATAGTTTTTTCAGTTTTTAATATAAACTGCTAAATTGAAAATGGTGCACTTTTTCTCATAAACAGCCAAATGAATGACAATTTTCTGAAATTTAATGCATAATTTAATAGTAGGCCATGAATAACAATGATTAACAAATAATCTTCTTATATAAAAATACTCATAGAGTTTTTTAATAACAGTAGGTTTTTAACAAACATAGAAAAAACAAAAAAAAATAACGTTCTTAAAAAAAAAAAAAAACAGAAACAAAAAAAAACAAAAAAGTCATTATTAAAAGTCGATCCAAAAACAATAAGACAGATGATATTTGACATTTATTTTTGTTTGTTGCCTAGCAACTAATAAATTATATGCATTTAATTTAAGAGATTTGTTGTCTATTTGGGTGTTTATGAGAAAAAGTGCATACCATTGTATATTTTTGAAAAGGTGAAAAAAAGACAAATTTTATTGGCTATAAATGAGTATAGGTACAGTCTTTTATTTAAAAAAATCGAGAAAAAAATAAAGTAGGGTTCGATAACTGTTTGACCTGACCCTGTATTGATACTAATTCCAAAAGCAGAATTGAGTTCTAGGAAAAAAGTTTTATAAGAAACAGTTTTCACCGAGGGTTTCACATTTTTCCATAAATTATCTGATAGTTTAGATACGAGGGTTATCTTAAAGGGGTATGAAAATTTTGTTAACGGGTAACGCGGGGGCTAACGGTTTACGGTTTATCTTTAGTTTTACGAAAAAGTAGCACACTGTCGCGAAAACCGCAACTTTCAACAATACAAATACGAATAACGGAGATACCCCGCAAAAGTACCCAAAATAAGACACCCTGTACATATCTTTCAAAACTCAAATTGTGTAGTACTTACTAAAGTTGATACTTATATCGCCTAAAATTCTCGAACTAAAATACTTACCAATCCATCTACCCAATCTAGTAATAGTATGTTCCCACTCAATACTGTATCTTGTAACAATCTTTCTACATTCTTCGTTGTATTTCTTGATCCCCATCTTCATAACATCATCAGGGCCCTTTATGTTCAGGGTTTTATCAATTTCAAATTCTACCGGCAAACCATGGGTGTCCCAGCCAAAACGTCTCTCCACATGGAAACCTTGTTGGTGGGCATACCTTGTAACCACATCTTTTATAGTACCCGCCAGAATATGTCCATAATGGGGCAAACCGGTTGCAAAAGGAGGTCCATCATAAAAGGTAAACCTGAAACATATGTTATATTTGAATATGCATGGATCGAAAACATTAATTGATATTGTTCTTGGAATGGTTTTCCAATCATGAAGGTAGTCACCTTGGCTTCCCTTTGGACTGTTTCAAGCAACTCTCAAAGGCCTTGATGTCTTTCCAAAATTCCAAGATTTTCTCTTCTTCAGTTGGAAAACTGATGATTTCAGGTACTCTTGGTACTTGCTGTACCGCTTTGTTCGCCGACATCACAATAAGGTGTTCTATTTCTCAAAATATTGCAAAAGTTTCATCACATAAGTCGGTGACAATACTGACAATAGCAAATGAGCATAACCTCACTATAACATCTGTCCAATGTCCACACGTTGTCGTCAAGTTACTCGCGGCTGGATGTAGCTCCCGTCATCGATTTTTAAAATGGCTCATGCACCAACCACAGTGTTGCCGTTTGTCGTATCTCTGTCTGTAAAAGTTGGGACTGTTGGGAGTTGGGATTGTAGATTGTAGTTTGTTAGGGAGGGTAGGGAGGCTGTATCTTTATGTTTATGTTTATGGGGTTATTTTGATGTTTAAAATTTGCGTCTTGCATCTTGCACTTATCTCATCAGAATATTCATAATTACATTTGAATACCGAGCCTTATTCTTCAGCGATACCAATCCGTTTTGATCATGGGTCTATAATGGATAGTAAAATATAATTGTGCTATTTATGAAGACATTTTCAACCAATGAAAACCTGAACCGACATTGCAAGAATCATTTTGAAGACGAAAATACTAAAGCATCCTCTGGCAATGAAAAAGACATTTCAGGATATTTTTTTGTGTAAAACATAATATGGGATTTTTTTTATTAATTGCAAAACCAAAATTCAAATATCACGAAAAGATGATGCATAGCCGATAAACTTATTAGATGCAATTAGAATGGTTGTAAGTCAAACATCATACACGGTAGGTCAAAACATATAAAAATTGTACAAGAGTAATGTACCTACCTATACGCTTATTTAAAAAAATACAGCAAAACGTTATGAAGAAAAGGTGTACAGAATCTAGAGTTTTGCTAAATTAAATTATAAACTCAGGTAGGTATAATGGTATCAAATACAAAAATTGCACTTCGTATAAGATAGTTTATTGGTATATATATACCTACCTACATTATGATTATTGATAGTTTACCATGTTAACGAGATCTTTTGCGGAAATTCAAAGTTTTTACGTTCAATATTGTTGCATTGCAACGAATATGAACTATGTGATTTCCTAAAAAAATAAAAATCTGAGTGGATTTCACAAAAATGCTTGAATTTGAAAAAAGTTATACGAAGCTGATTTGATTTTGATCAATTTAATTATGAATGTCACAATTTCTTGAGGCAATGATAATTATTGAAGATGATTTAAAAAAAAACTGTACCTACGTCACAACTTTAATATTCAGGCATAACTTTTAGTTCTAGACAACTTTTTTTCACGACATTTTACGGATTTTTTTGAAATAAGTGATAGGTAATTTACTGTTGTTACCTTCATCAATTTCTATATTTTTTGACCCACCTCGTGTATGATGTTTGATCAGAATCTGCAACAATTCTAATTGCAACTAATGAGTGGATAGAACATATAGAACATACACCAACTTTTGATGATATTCAAATTTTGGATCTGCAATTAATAAAAAAAAAGTCCCATATATGTTTCACACAAAAGAATATCCTGAAATGTGTTTTTTATTGTCAGTCCTGTGGTGAAGTAGTCACGGCACAATACTCGCCTGAGGATGCTTTAGTATTTTCGTCTTTAAATGATTTTTGCAATGTCGGTTCAGGTTTTCATTGGTTGAAAATGATTTTTCACAAACTATCTATTATAGACCTATGATCAAAACGGAATGGTATCTAGGTATATAATTGTATTTATGAATATTCTGATGAGATGTAAGTGCAAGATGCAAGACACAAATTTTAAACATCAAAATAACTCCATCATAAACATAAACAATCAGCATGTTCCCCACTCTCCCTAACAATAATAGCAACCCAACTTTTACAGACAGAGATACGGCAACACTGTGGTTTGTGCATGGGAGCCTTGATGCCTTGATTCTCTGCGTTGGGACCGCCTCAAACTGTCGAATGTTCATCCTGTCGAATGTCCATTCTGTCGAATGTCCATCCTGTCGACTGTCGACGAACGGTCGTTCGTTCGGGTTCGGAAGTTTCGACAATATGCTCTGGGGTATATTGTCGAATGGGGATTTTGTCGAATGGAGAATGGAGGGGACAAGTCGAATGCCCGGTGATATGTAAATGGATGGATGGAGTAGATCACACGAATATTTTTTGTGGCATTGGATTTGTGGATTATTTTCCATGTTGTGAGTTGTGATTCTTTTTAGACGTGCAAATAAAGCGACGTGCAATACTAGGTATATAATTTTGTATTGGTTCCATCACCTAGGAAAAAAATATATACCTGATGATCCCAAGTTACAGAAAACTTTTTAGGTATATACCTACTAGGCGATTTTGCTTTGTATGTAAATTCAATTGCAAATTTAGGTATAATATCGTCCCCCTTAACACGAATGTGCATATCTGGCAAAAAATAAAACAAAATATCTAGGTATATATTTATTTCAGAGTCCTCTAGTCCCGAGTGTTTCAGTTCGTGTTTTCCATGATTGAAAACTCACGAAAAGTGAGCAGGACTGAGCAATTACTGCAATCAATCTCAGAAAGACCTTTCCAATTTCACGTGTTAATTTATTTAGGTACCATAAAACATCCATGATTTACAAGATTTTTTTGGGTATTTCGCCACACCCTATCAAATAACAATCAAACTAGTGTTTATAAACCAGACCTTCTATATTACCTGAAAAAAAATCTATTAGTAAATAATAAAACCTATCAATATCGAACGTTTCGGAAACAAATCTGCTTCCGTCGTCAGTGAAACCTAAAAAAAGAATAATATTAATTCAAATTCAAGTTCGTTTTTGTGTGATTTTTCAGTATAATGGTTTTCTTTGTGTTTATGACACAAATTTGTCAGTAAAAGTCATGTGTGTCATCAACACAAAAAAACAATTTTACTGAAAAATCACATAAAAACGAACTTGAATTTGAATTTTATTATTCTTTTTTTTAGGTTTCACTGACGACGGAAGCAGATTCGTTTCCGAAACGTTTGATATTGATAGGTTTTATTATTTACTAATAGAATTTTGTCAGGTAATATAGAAGATCGGGTTTATAAACACTACAGTGACTCGATAGTTTATCGAGTCACTGTAATAAACACTAGTTTGATTGTTATTTGATGTGTGGCGAAATACCCAAAAAAATCTTGTAAATCATATCAATCAATCAAATTAAAAAAAAAATACACTTCTGTTTGTTGCAAAATTTTTATTGGGATGTTTTGAGAGTGATTTGATGTAATTTTCAAAAAATTGCTAATCTGACTACTGAGCTTCGAACATCGTCCACCACCACCGTCGTGTACCAAAACGCCACTAAATTGCATTGAAAGTTTTTAGGGTGGATTGCTCAATAACATTTCTTAGGCTTCATCATATTATAATTGCAACTGAGAGCACAAGAGAATTTACTACTTTCGGGAAAAATAACTAGGGTTATGATGCCCAATGGGAATGAAAATGGTTGGGGGGTGACTGATTATGAGGGATGGATGTTTCTTGCCCTCAGGGGCAAGGAACATTCATTTTATGCGCGTCTATCTATTTTAAAAATATGTTGAGAGGTCTCGTCACATGATGAGAATCGCATAAAAATTGGTTCTTATTATGCAATACTAAAACTACGAATCTCAGGGCGAAGCAGCAAAAAATTCAAAAATTGATTGAAAATTTGTTTGGATTTTGTCTTTTCAGGTACAAAACTGTTTTGACATAGTTGAAATGAAACAAAAATTTACGACATGAAAATTTTAGTTATATTTCCAGAATGTACACTTGAAGCTACCAAAACCAAATAGTGATTCGTATACCCGCTATTTATTGTATGCACAATAATATTTCTAACGTGAAGTGTATTCTTGAGTTTTTCGCATGTCACATTAACCGTTTTCTTCGTTCGATCAACATTCTGGAGATTAACCAAACCCATTTTTAACTTTTTATAGACGTGACAAAAGGACGCTAAACAATTTTTCAAAAATCGCCAGGACACAAAACACAAATGGATTGAAGTTTTTGAATGCACCATGACTTCTTTCATAAGTGATGCAGAATCAGAACTTTTATCTAATATTAGGCTGATGCATGCTCTACTTCGGCCCGATATAGTCCATATTATGTATTCTATTTTTGTGTTTTGAATAAAGAAATATTGTTACGAAACATTGTTCAGTGCATGGTGAAGGCGACGAACGTTTAAGTGTAGAATCGTTTGGAATCGATTGGCTTCAGGTAAATTCTAGAGAGGCTAGATGGCGTCGAACGTTCTGCGCTGTTCTACGAATCACGGGAATGTTCTTTCAATCCTGGCGATAATGAGATCCGTCATTTTAGTTAAGCAGCTCAGATTTTGATCGCGAAACATAAATAAGCTCTGATTGTGAAGAACATAGATATTTGTGGTTGTGATTGTGCTTTAGTGGCTTGAATAAATAAATTAAAACTGGACAAGTGTTTTCTATAGCGAAACTTGCTACAATATAGTTTGTTTTGTAATGCAGTTTTTCATTTTTGAATCTCTCACATTAGAAGTAGTACTTATTCAGGCAAGGTTAATAGGTCTATTCATAACCAAGACCAAGATAAGCACGAATATAGACAAGGGGCAACTTTGAAACTAGAATAAAACAGAGTCGCTAATCATATTTTTCAACTTGATACATATAATATCAGAAATCTATAACTGAGTTCGGTGATTTTGTTTTTTCACATTGATCAGTAGGTACCCCTTTATTTATATTGGTATACCTATCTCTTTTGGCTATGAGCTTTGGAACTATTGTCGGATCAATACATAAATTTTGATTGTTACAATATTAGAAACAGGAAACAGGTAATCGTCAAGTTACTTTCGAGACAAAAAATCGTCAGATATATGCAAATAAAAATATTCAAATTCAAATTCAAAATTCAAAAAACATTTATTCACCTAATATCGTCATTACTGACGTTTTTATAAGCATATTATGTTGCAATCAAGTTGAAAATAGGTCATGATTATATATTATTATAAAGATATATCAGAATAATCAGAAACATCATATACAATAACGTTTTGAAAACTAATGTCATCTGCTATACAGATTAATCGTTTTTCTGATGTCATCGATTTAACGTCATTTCCCAAATGGAAGTTTTTGGGCATGACATTGGATTGACATCATTTTAATGTTATTTGGCTATGTAGGAAGTGTCAAAAATAACCCACTAGTGTGTTATAATCCATAACTCACAAGTCACTATTGATTTATGGATTATAACTATGGAGGACTGTCCCCAGGCGATAGAAAAGGATAGACTTATGCGAAAAATATACAGGGTGTCCCAACGATAGAGTAAAGTAGGTTTTATCATATAGGATATGAAAAATATCAATATCAATATGCGTCACAGGTTAGGGGTGTAAATAGCGCACATTCTGAAAATATTTGGAAACATACAGGGTGCGTCACAAAAGTATGGCACGAAAAAGTATGATTTTTTCAAATGGAATGCCCTGTATTTGATTTTATTTCTGGATTCTATGTGTCACTATAAACATTTTTTGTTCTATAATATATGGGTCTAAATTTGATAGTTTTTGAATAATTCGAAATTAACGGAAAATTTTGCATTTTCATGATATTGGAAAATGACTGTTTTCTCCCTTATTTAAGACATTACACTCTTGAGATTTGGTGGGGATAAGGACTAGTGTCATATCAAAGCTTCCACAGAAAATATTCGCTATTTGTTATACAGGGTGTTTTTTATAATGGTCCAAATTTTTCGATTTTCAAAATAAAAAATTTCTTTTTTTTTAAATGGTACACCCCTTTTATTATTACTATAGTGAATTGAGTATTTAAAAACCTATCATTTTTGCTAATAATGTCCTATACCTATCTTCAATAGTTATCGAGAAAATTCGAATTTTCCAAATCGTTCGGTCATATTATATGGAATGTATGGCGATCACCGGCCGTTGCCATGGAAAAAACAAAAATTATTGTTGACAGAAGTAAAAATCAATCCTTTCTTTTTGATCCATATTTTTGGCTATGGACTATCCACTGAATTATTTGATTGACATGATCTATGTATTGGGGGAAGCCGAGAGAAACCCTCTACTGGCTCAAAGAATTTACCGAACAAAATATCTCGAACGGCGCCGGCGGCTACCCACTACTCTCTGTTTTCGAAATGTGATGGAAAGGTTTGATTCCAGTGGAAGTGTTTCATACACGAAACGTAAAGTTGTAAACAAGAACGCAGCAAACGAAGAAAAAGAACTAGATATTTTGTTACATATTGAAGAAAATCCCCATGTAAGTAGTAGGGCATTATCAACTATATGCAACACTTCAAAATCCACTGTGAATCGGACAACAAAAAAATTCAAATACCAGCCTTACCATATTCATCTTCATCAAGAATTGCTGGAAAGAGATTTTGAAAAACGAGTTCAGTTTTGCAATATCATCAATCAACGAATTCAGTTGGATAACAACTTTTTGTGCAAAATTATGTTCTCCGATGAGGCGACATTTAGAAGCAACGGGGCTGTAAACAGGCATAATACGCACTATTATGCGACTGAAAATCCATTTTGGCTACGAGAAGTCCAACATCAAAATTATTGGTCAATAAATGTATGGTGTGGCATCCACCATAACCAAATCATTGGTCCCTTCTTTTTTGATGAACATTTATCGGGTCGCAACTATTTGAATTTCTTGCGTGAAGAAATGCCTCTGCTACTTGAAGATATCAATTTAGTCGAACGGGCAAATATGTGGCTGCAACAGGATGGTGCACCTCCACGACATTACCATCGTGATGTACGGGCATTTTTGGATATGCAATTCCCAGGAAAATGGATAGGACGTGGAGGTTTTATTCCGTGACCACCGAGATCATGCGACTTAACTCCCCTCGATTTTTTTTTATGGGTATTCATGAAAGACCGAGTATACTTTACCAAGCCAACCACCATGGAAGATATGAAAAATAGAATACGGGACGTTTGTCATTCAGTGACGCCTTTGATGTTATCAGAAGTCAGGCTGAATCTTTAAAGAAGACTGAATCTGTGTATTCAACAGGGAGGTCACCTTTTTGAACATATATTAAGACAAAATATCGATTAACAATTTGAATATTAGTATTACCTTTGAATAATAACTTGAAACTTGGCATAGTTTATCGTTTTATTGCAAAACACAAGGTAGCGATTTAGAAAATTCGGAATTTCTCGATAACCATGAAAGATAGGTATAGGACATTATTTGCAAAAATTTTAGGTTTTCAAATACTCAATCCACTACCGTAATAATAAAAGGGGTGTATCATTTGAAAAAAATGATTTTTTTTATTTTGAAAATCTGAAAGTTTGGACTATAGTAAAAAACACCCTGTACAACAAATAGCGAATATTTCCGGTTCAAGCATTGATATGACACTAGTCCTTATCCCTACCAAATCTCAAGAGTGTAATGTCTTAAATAACGGAGAAAACAATCATTTTTCAATATCATTAAAATGCAAAATTTTTTCGTTAAATTCGAATAATTCAAAAACTATCAAATTTAGACCCATATATTATTTAACAAAAAATGTTCATAGTGACACAAAGAATCCAGAAATAAAATCAAAAACAGGGCATTCTATTTAAAAAAATCATACTTTCACACGCCATACTTTTGTGACACACCCAGTATGTTTCCACATATTTTCAAAATGTGCGCTATTTACACCCCTAACCTGTGACGCATATTGATATTGATATTTTTTATATCCTATATGACAAAAACTACTTTACTCTATCGTTGGGACACCCTGTACAGAACAACGGGATCTTCTATCTCATATCCTGACATCAAGCGTGTAGAATTAGATATATGTATTAGTAGTCCTATGTCGATCGTCTCCTAGTTATAGTCCTCCATAATTATAACTCAGTGGTCCCCAATGTAGACAAACCTCACGTGATCAGACAAAGGAAACGAATGAAAGGTCACGTGGGATAAAGCATAACATGTGCTAAAGGCTCAATCGTTTCTCTATGTCTTATCACGTGTGGTTTGTTTTACTTTTGGTTACTTTTGGTTGTGATAGAGTGTAGTCATTCCGACACAGCTGCTACTAAAAACAATGAGGTCACTTAACACAGAACCGCCCTCCAACGACTATACACACTCTACCTTTTCCTTTATGTAATTTATACTCATTCAGGGTGTGAAAAAATACTGTACAAAACTCCGGAGACTAATGAAAGTAATAAAACCCTTGGAAAAACTACCCCCTTTCAATGAAATTACCATCTTTGACTTTTACATAAAAAATAATGTATATATGTATTTATTAAAAAAAAAATCAAATATTTGTAGGACATACTTATGTTTATAAGAACCTATCTTCTTATTTTTATCAATGCTATATAAAAATATCAATCCCGGAGTTTTCTACACTATTTTTTACACACCTTGTATAGAAAGATTAAAAGGAACCACCCTTTTTATCAAAATACCTATTTTGAAATCACCTCATTTTTAAACCTGTATTTGCAACCCTACCCGGTATCTTCATCTTATGTATTTCAAAATAAACTCATTGAATTACTTGGATTCCTTTAATATGATACACCCATCATCAGTCACAACTCTGATTTTTTTCAGACATGTTGAAAATATACATCGTCGTAATCATGCTTTGATCATCCACAAAGCAATAAGAGGAAACTTGTAAAAAAAACAAAGTATTATAAAGATTTTGTTATGTGCTGGAGCAATCAGGAATAATTTAATTGTGTTTTCTTTCTCTTTATAATCTAATTCATAATCATTATTATCCACGGCTAGCTATTCAGCATACCCTACTACTAACAGCCGAACGTGTTTGATAACAACGGCTTGGCAACAGAGCTCGCATTTGCGCTCCCGCCAGCATGCAATCTCCCAGCGCCCAACAGCTGTTGTTTTGACGCTCGAGCTCTCCCCCACCACGCTAACGGAACATGTCGTCTTTTTCCGGAGTCGACAATTTGAATCGTGGTCACACGTCCGCTCCCAGACGATCGTACTCCGATCGTACACGATCTTTTCGACAGGATGAACATTCGACAGAATGCAGCCATCTCTCTGCGTTGATTTTAAAAATCGATGACGGGAGCTACATCCAGCCGCGAGTGTCAAGACTCGATGTGGAATGTCCATGTCGATATTGCGGGCGTGTTCTTTTGGTTGATTGAGCGGGCCGTAAACACTCATCAAAGAATGAAATGAATGTTGTTCGCTACAACACGATATTTAAAGAAAACGTTTGTTCACGTTCACAGTGAGAAAAGAACATTTTCATATCTTTCCATCATGGATAAGGTCGGAGGCCTGGAGGTGTAGCTACCACAAGAGCCTGTGATTCGCTCACATAATGTAATCTACAAAAGAATACGTCACAAGTGCATTTGCAAATACGGATGAATTGAAGTTGGCATGATCCGGTTGAAGCAAACATTCGGATTACTGGATGCAGAATTATCAAATAAAAATTGTAAGATTATTAAATGAAAACTAAAGAGAACTAATACCTATTTTATTGAGGATACTTTTAACACTAAGGAACCCTTAACTTGACAATTTTAAATGTAAAACTGTCAATTCAAGGGTTCCTTAGCGTTAAGTATCCTCAAAATTGTCTGGTGCAATCGGCTATAAAAATTCTTCTGTATATACAATAATGTGTCCATCAAAGCGTGCAACATATGGGATTTTTTTTATTGATTGTAGAACCAAAATTCAAATATCATCAAAAATAGTTGCATGGTCGATAAACTTATAGGAATAGAATTAATGATTGCAAGATCATATTTATACACGGGGATCAAATAATATAAAAATTGTACAAGAGTGCGAATGAGTAAACTACCTACCTTTTTTTAAAAAAATGCAGCAAAATGTTGTAAGAAAATGTTGTTCAGAATCTATAGTTTTGACATAATACCATTTTTTTTCTGTACCTATTTTAAATAATAGACTCAGGTATAATCTAAGGGTAGGAATAGTATAAAATACAAAAATTTAAATAAGTGTTTTTTTGATATGCATATCATGATAACTGATGTTCTACCATATTGAAGAGATTTTTTATTGCAGAATTGGAAAGTTGTGCTTAATATCGTTGCAACACTTGCAACAAAGATGAAAATTGTGATTCCCGAAAAAAATAAAAATCCTGGTAAATTTCACAATAATGCTTGTATTTGGACAAAGTTATGCGAAGCTGATTTGATCCGATCAATTTATAAATATTGTCAAGGTGAATAGGTAATGAAAAAACTATTTTATGGGGCAATGATGAATAATTTTCAAAAAAAAGATTTTTCCAGGACGCCACAATTTTGGTTTTCTGCAAAACTGTTTATTCTAGACAACTTTTACTCGTGTAAAAGTTCTAATTTTTTGACCCACCGTATGTAGGATCCCAAGTAACACATCCAAGATACTTTAGATTTATTCAGGATTTAAAAAGGTTTTAATATGTTTAATAAATTAACATGTGTTTTAAAGTTATCTTACGATAAACCAATTATTCTTCAAGTCCACTCATTCTTAAATCATACATTTAATGCACTCCTCAAATCAAAACAAAAAAACTATTCACTCCTAATGTACAATTGATCTTGAACTGATTTTAAAATACTCTAGTCACTGGTTATCATAAAACTAATTTGCTTTCAAAAAGTATTAAATTGCAAAATGGTTTTAAAACGATCCAGGCTAAAGCAAAGAGTTTTAATATGGATATATGGAGTACTCTTGATTTATCCATTAAAATTCACCAAGAAGACTATTTCATCTTGAGGCTAAATGTACAATAAAATTCTTTTTCAAGTCACCAAACTTAATTGTTGCATTTTTAAGAGTACCTATATTGGGAATATTTTGAAACCCAATTGATTTAATTTGGTCAATTTAGTTTTGTGAAATGCTCCTGGTATTTCTGAAAATGGGGAAATTGCCTCAATTTTTTTTTAGTGCTGAATTCGAAAGTCCATAAAAAATAAAGGGAACCGTATCTTTTTTTTTATGTTAGTCGAAAATTGACGCAGATTTAACGATTTGAAGTGTGCTAAGACTGCAATGTTATGACGTCATAACATTGGAACACCATGCTCAGTATATCTATATTTACAGAACTTTAAACTGGAATAACCATTAGAAAAATAATTTTTTACGAAATAAAAAAAATGTGTCGATTTTTTTGCGATTTTCTTCAGATTGCATTAAAAAAATCGTTTCAATTTTTCATGCAAGTTCCCCATTATTGTGTTATTCTGTCGACAACTCTTCGTTTGGAAAAGATGTCACAAGCTATCTGCTGTACCATCAGTGTAGTGCGCGTATAGATTTTTATTTTAAACTATTAATTATTTTGATATCATATTATCATATTATCATCTTTCCGCAAACTTCGTTAAAACTTGTTTGAACCTATTAAGGCAAAAAGTTTCAAAATGAAGAGTAGATAGATGACTTTAAGAGAATTTGTTCTGAAAGTGGTAAATAAAAAGATATTTCAAGTCTAGTTGGGCTTCAAGGACCGCCATGTTGGACACTTTGTAACAGATAGAGAGAAAAAACATTTTAATGAAGTATATACTTTTAATAAAAGTGGAATACAGTATGCACAAGCATGGATTTTTAAGGAAACGCATTTAAGATGTTGAGATGTAAAATAAAATTTTATGAAATGTCTTGAAATATTGTAGAATATCTAAGAAATCAGTGAATTGATGGCGCTCGAGTTATTTAGAAGTATGTTACTATATTTTGTGGAAAAAGTGCCATCCGTTGGTAAATTATATGCCGGAGAACATGGCATTCAGTAACTGCAGTTTTTTCATACAATAATAGTCTCAATATTATATACCGCCATTGTACTTGGTGTATGGAATTAGACAACTACGCACACCAAGTTGTCCGATAAATAAAATATAACTTCTTTAAGAGATTTTACACTAATTCGAAGATCATTTAGTCTGCTGCAAGTATGTTTTGAATGTAAAATGACCCGGTCAGGGTTTTGATAAATGAATTTAAAGTTATCTTGAAAAACTCTTCAAGACCAAAAAATTAAAACTATACGGTTTTATAATATTTTTGAAATTTGGTCTTGGAGATCCTTTCAGGATGGGCCCTTTTTGGCTAGAAGCTGCTTTATGAGAGTCCTGAGAAGATCTTCAAGCTCATTTTTTAAAACCTTAGAGATCATAACAAAGAAACTGGTTTTACTTGGGATGTTTGACTTGCAACCATTCTAATTGCACCCAAAAAGTTTATCGAACATGCACCATCCACTTTTGGTGATATTACATCTCATATGTAGGGTGAGTCTTTGAAACGGGAACGCTAAATTACGCCTAAACCGTTAAAGATATCGAAATGAGCAAAATGGATTTGAATACATCAGGATGCCCCAGTGCCGTTTGTGAAAATGTTTTTCAATATACAGGCGTGTATCATTGATTATCCTCAAAAATTAATGCTTTTGCAACCATTGATCAAAGAGCACTTGGTTTTGGAGATATCAAGTTGATACATTGCCAGTGTTTAAGAAACTGCCATTATTGTACCACTTTTGCTGTGACACTATACAATGTTGGTAAACTTCAAGGCATCATAACTTGATTTTTCAAATAGCACTCCCTCTGTATTTTGTTACTTAGTTGCGTTCAGCTCGTCATTTTACGCTTTCTTCACCCTAGGAAGTTTTTTTCAAAAGTTGAGAGTTTGAGAGATGATTTTTTTTTCTGAAAAACTCAACAAATCTTTTCGAAAACATTATGAACGTGCCATGAAAATAATTTTTTTGACATATCAACGTCAGAGTGACCATCATTCTGAACAGTTTTTGTGATTTGCATTTGAATGTTCTCGCTATTTATCAGTTATTATGCCCCAATATAAATAACTATTTAGTTCCTTATACTTACCGTCAATTTAAATTTCTTTGATTTCTAGTAGTTTCAAGCGGCATACAATGTCATTTTGACGTTGATATGTCAAAAAATTGATTTTTATGGCAAGTTCAGAGTATTTTCGATAGGATTTGTTGAGTTTTTCAGAAAAAACATATTTATCACCGAATTGCAAAAACCATAGACAAACGTCTATGGCAAAAACTAATCGGATTTGAGATCCCCGAAAAGGTGCATATTAAAATATTCAAGGATAAACAGGGGTTGCCATATAAAAAGACTATTGATGCTCTGCAAAAGTGACACCGCTTGTTTATTGAAAAACATTTCCACAAACTGCAGTGTCGAGGCATCCTGTTTTCAAATCCATTTTGCTCATTTCGATGTCTTTAACGGTTTGGGCGTAATATTTAGCGTTCCCGTTTCAATGACTGTGTATGTTGCACACTTATGGACTCTCTGTATAAAATTATAATATGAATATAAAAAAAACGAGAATAATTCATCCAAATTAAACATTTATTTTAAAAAAAAAATCAGAAATTGTGGGGGAATTAAACGTCCGGATTCTATAATCTGATTTGATTTTTTTCCGGATAACAATGAGGCAATCGGATTTGTTGGCCTTCACTGTACTTTTATTTATTTTAACGTCTCAACTTGGGGTATACTCGAAGTCAATTGAGACATCCTTGTTTTTGTACAGAAAGTCAACCAGGCTATATAGTTGATAGATAATGATTTACTTCATAATAAGTATAGGTATAACAAAATCAACTTTTATTTTAAATAAAACTACAAAAACCAGTTCTTGAACAATAAACAGTTGAAAAAAATAAAAACATCAAACGCAAAGATATTAAAATATAAATCTCCATCAGACACATGATAATACCTTTTTATACTATAGGTTCTTTCAATAGAGAAATCATTTTTTTGAGGTTCATCTATGTTTTTCTTTATTGATTCTCCAACCAAAAATGAGTTAATTTTTTTGGGGCCTCGCATTATAATTGAATTCTTCCTCGAGCATATTTGCATGTTACTGGAAATTCTACTTCTTCGTTTCCTTTATTTCCTTGTTGAAAATTAAAAAAAAACTGACTTTGGAAAAAAAGATTGTTTGATTAATTTTATAGTGCCTTTCTGCAATAAAAATATATTCCTCACTGGATTATACATTTTCTTTTTTTTCTTCAATCACATATGGTCTGTGAGATATGGCCGTATTGGTAAAGTCAAAATTTAAAAAATGTCATTTTCACTCGGTATCTCAAAAAAGAAGCAAGCTGGACTAATTCTGTTTGTGGCTATAAAATTCCACGAAAAAAAAATGGCGAAAGTTCGCACAACACGCTAGTATTCATTATTATATAGTCGCGCAAGTTACCCTGAGATTCGCAGGGTTTTGGGATGATAGATTCTAATTGAAGGCCCTTTATATCTACTTCTATGATGGTCTGTTGTCCAAACTTTGTAATGGAGTTGATGGACGAACAATCTTTTTGCAGTGCTTGGCAAACATTATTTTTCAAATCATTTGGTAAACCATATATGTGGCTTCTCAAGTCAGTGCTTGGCAAAAAAATTTTGTTAAACCATTTGGTAAACCATGTGGCATTCTTGATTAAAAGGGTTTTTTCTCTTGCAGGAGTTGCAGAAGCATTGTTCTCGTGAGCGGTCGTCTTCAAATTGGGATTGTATTTATCTTCCTTGAATTATACCTGAACCACATAATTACCAAACTATGGATTCTTCGTGTATCAGTAACTTATCTCTACATGATCTTGGGTAGAATGCATAAAAGCTACTATCTTTTATGTACTACTACTACTAATTCACCGAAAAATAACTACTTCATCGCATTCGCCTTCACCTGAAAGTATCACTAATAATAAAAACCTATCCCATGATGTCCATCTAACTCCGAAGATTAGTGACCATTGTATTTTGTCATCGAAGATTCCAAATATTAAGAATGATAGTAAGACAGTCACCATTTACAGAAGAAGTTTTAAGAACTATGATGCTGATAGGCTTCAGGATATGATGTTGGATATCCCATGGAATAATAGTTGTGCTGATGTAAACATTCTATCAAATTCTTTTGTATGTGATATAATTGGAGTTTTGGATGTTTTATGTCCAAAAATGTCATTCATTGTGAAAGGGAAATATCGTAATAAAAAATTGATTACCGACGAGATTAAGTTGATGATGAGGGAAAGGGATCAACTCTATATCAAAGCTGTTCACTCTTACGATGTGTTTTTTTGGAATCAGTTCAAGATATTGAGGAATAAGATCGTATCTAAAATAAAAACTGAAAAGGATATGTTCTATATGATGACAATCGATAACAATAGAAATAATTCCTATGAACTGTGGAAAAGTTTGAAATCCTTGCTTCATGATAAGCAAACCTCAGTTCCCGATAAAATAATATTCAACAACAGGACGTACAGGGATTGCCAACAAATTCAATCAATATTTTGTGGAAAGCATTGATGCTATTGTGAATGACATACAGGGAGGCTCAATTATTGATTATCATGTGATTGATTACGTCACTGTAGCTCATGATACTTTGGAGAAATTCAAAAGTATTACGATGTCGGAACTCAAGATCTATGTGGGGAAAATGAAAATGGTTGGAGGAGGTGAATCTAGAATTTCATCGAAGGTGTTCAAGGATGTCATCTCTGAGGCAGGAAACAGAATGTTGGACATTGTCAACGCTTCATTGTTTTACGGTACATTTCCAGACGCATGGAAAAGTTCGACGGTATCGCCAGTACCTAAAGTTGTCGGTACCTTCCAATTTGATGAATTCAGACCAATAAATAGTGTTCCGGTATATGAAAAACTTCTTGAAGTTGTAGTGAAGGAGCAGTTACTGGATTATATTGATAAGAATCGTGCACTTGTGTCTAGTCAGTCTGGTTTTAGAAAAGGGCATTCATGCGAAACTGTGATTGTGAATATATGTGATGAATTTATGAGGCAAGTTGACAATGACAACTACGTGTTAGCAGTATTTCTACATTTCAGATTGTGATTTCAGACGCGCATTCGAGACAATAAATAGGGACATTCTTCTGAAGAAGCTGTACAAGATTGGATTAAGAGATAGTGGTTTGGTTCATATTTGAATGACAGAAAGCAGATTGTGAAATTTAAAAATGCTCTGCCCAATCCTATATCGGTCAAACATGGTGTCCCACAGGGGACAGTATTGGGTCCACTGGGTCCACTTTTGTTCCTTGTTTATATTAATGATATTGTGAGTGTGCTCAGAGATGTAAATGTTGAACTCTTTGCTGATGACACTATGCTGTATATGGCGTCGAAAGACTTGAGTGTACTGCAAGAATGGGTAAATAGAAATCTGAGTGATTTATCTAACTGGCTAAGTGATTATAATTTGAGTCTCAATGTGAATAAGTCAAAGTTTTGTGTGTTCTTTAGCAGTCCAAGTTGTCCAGTTTAGATCTTGAGAACCTTTGTATCAAGATGAACAATATACAGATACAACATGCGAGTGAGATCAAATACTTTGGTGTTATTTTGGACAGTAATTTGACTTTCCGGGCTCATGCGAACTATATTATGAGAAAGTTTGCCAAAAAAGTGATTTTTTTTTAGAAGAGTGGGGAAAAATCTATCTACGCAAACCAAACTACTGCTTTGCAGCTCCACATCTTGAATTTTGTTCAAGTCTATTTTATAATTTGCCCAAATATGTCAAGGATGAGTTCCAAATAATTCAAAATCGAGCCATGCGTTGTATATTGAAATGTAACCGTTATACTCCTGTCAGAATAATGTTAGAGGTGTTAAATATCATGTCGATTCATCAGAAAGTTTTATATAATGTGTTAATTTATATTTTTAAGATCAAACATGGAATGTTACCGTCATATGTGTGTAACCGAACCAAAGTTTTTACTGATGTACATAGCTGATGAAGTACACGTAACAAGTCTGATTTTATTTTAATCAACAGATGCAAGTCTACTCATATGGTAGGTTCGATACTGTACCGGGGGCTCCTGGAATATGATAGACTGCCGAAATCCATCAAAGACTGTGATAGCCTGCAATCATTCAAAGGGCTGTTAAGGAAATATGTCCTGTAGAATTTGTTGATTAGTTTGTTAAATTAATTTTCTTTCATTGCTCTGTTTGCTGATTTTAATATGTATTACTATGTCCTTTATTGCCTGTCATACTCACGTTATTATTACCTATCATATTATAGTTGATTTTGTATAGCTTTTTTTGCTAATAAACTATATTATTATCATCTGCTTCACCTGAAAAGAGCCTACATCACCTTACGGCACAGTCGAATGTACCTACTATCGGAATGAGGTATCTACTATCGTTTGGTTGTTTCAATGGAAAAATCATGATCATCAGGGAAATGATTTTCAAGCCAATCTACGACATTATATATGTCCGAAGTTGCTCAAACACCAGCTTCACTATTAAACTAAAGTAGATACTATACTGATAAACTATATACTAGATACTATACAGGGTCCTTCATTAGTGCGTCGGGCAATCCTAGCGTGGTTATTTACAAAAGTAGAAAAAAAAGTTTTATACAAAAGTTGTAGAATGTGACTTTATGCATATTTTAAAAATATTTTCAAACATACAGGGTGCGTCACAAAAGTATGGCACGAAAAAGTATGATTTTTTTAAATGGAACCCCCTGTATATTAATTGATATTTCAATTCTTTCTTCAATTTGGAACAAAAATTGTGCTACAACTAATGTTCCTAAATTCAACCGTTATCGAGATATCGCGTTTTAAAAATGGCATTTTTGCAACTTTGGCATGCTATAAAACTCAAACTATTCAAGTTAGAGGAAAATGGTTTGCACTTTCCCATCTTAACTTTTCAAGAGCTCTTCTGTCATTTGGATAGAAGGTAACGTCAACTGTCAACTTTTTTCGACACATTTTGACATTTTTTCACAATAATGGATTTAATCTCCTTGAATAGCTGTATATATATAGCTTATTCTACGGAGAGTAGTAGATCCTTCGTTAATGAAGAGTAGATTCTTCAAAGATTTAGAATCTTCTGCATCATTAGCATACTACGGTTTTTGCATTCCACACTTTGATTCCAGAATCCTTTATAGTTTAGGTATGAAGTTACGCACCAAGGATTCGTATGACATGTCGTTCGGTGCCATATAATAGCTTTACTTATTAGATCATCTTTGCTATAATCCACTAGCCATCGGTTGATTTTATTCTGATATTTTTGGACCACTGTTATTCTGCAAAAAAAGATATAGACTCATTCGATCTACTCTCTGGTACCTATATTTCAGTTCTCCTTTGAGGTATATCCCAGTTATCCGAACAATGTTTTCTAGAATCTGTCTGTCTCTTAATGTTTGGTGGAGATCCGTGCTCTTTATGGAGACTTTTTTCCGGCGACTGTAAACTTTGCTTGCACAAGAGGATATGGAAAAAAAAGACGATGATATGCCAGGAAAGAAAATAAAAATAGTTTTCTCATAATTTTGCGAAGCCACTTATTTCTTTATGGTGCTGTCTAAAACTAAAACTTATTTAATTCACAATATCATTTGGATTGTCTTTTATTCATAACATGAGACTATTTATACAAAAATGTGATGTCAATCAACCATCGATATAACTAACACGTTCAAAATAATCTCATCTCTAGTGCCCAACGCATCGAGCGTTTTATCACTGATAAAAATTCCCTTCTTCAATTCTAAAATATCCTGAAAAGAAGACGTATTCAAAGACCAAACAGAGCTCCTTAATCGCAGTAAAGTAGTATCAACATCCTGAGCAGTCAATTCAATCTCCATCTCGAAGCACTTTGCCGCAGGTTTGGAGCCCAAGTGCCAACACCAAGCCATGATTCCATTTTGTCTGAAAGTAACTTGTCAAGAATATCCATAATCATAAATATACGACGAAACCATACTTTGTCTCTTCAATATCGGACCCTACTATCTTGACAAAAAATACGTTGCCCTTATAGTTGAGCATAAAACAGAGTTCCTTTTCCAGAAATTTCAATGCTATCTGGAACCTGGGCCCGAAGTACTGAACGAGAGGTCCTGTGTGGCTTGTTTGGAAATGTTCCGTTACATTTGACCCTACAAAAGTGAAACATTATAACATTGTGAAAAAATTCAAGAAGAATTTACCTATGAGAGTAGTGCATTTGGAATCAAATGGGCAGTGGAATGATATTTCTTCTTCATCCAGAGGTTCTATGGAGCTTGTGCGGCTACTTATGCGGTCGTTTGTAAGCTGGTTGTCCAAGAACTCGAAAGAGCCATGATAGGAAGCTGGTCTGTTGCCAAAATCGCTTATGTTTGTCAAAGAATCGTCCATGTTGGTGATGTTGTATTTGCGCCTTCCCAGTCTGGTAATTGATCCAGCCCTTGAAACTACCGGAGATTCTTGTTGGAATATTTCGTTCGAGCTAAGGCTTTTCATTTTCAAGTCATTATTTTCTGGAACTAGCAGTCGGATGTTTGATGAAAGATTTTCGACAGACGACGATTTTCCAGTTATTTTAGTTAAGAACTTATTCGTATGGCACTGGGTAATTTTTATATTTGGTATATTTTTGCTTTTTGTTTTTGGTTTGAAAATCTGCGCAATTCTCAAGGCCCTAGAGTCGTTATTTTCCTCTCTCATATCAAAAGCATCTATTATGGCGTTGTATACCTACAATTAATGAGATTCTTTTCCAGTTCCCTCGCACCTGATGGGGAAATTAATTTCATACCTGGTCTGAAATCAACGATCTCCCTCTAGTTAATCTAATTCTACAAACAGGACATCTCTCAGACTTTGCTCTGCATCTCATGCAAATAAGATGCCCGTTTTCGCATTGGTAGGTAGGCGGAGCTATCATATCCAGGCATACCGGACATTCCAGAAAAGCTAATATCGAGGACATACATGCTGACAGACGAGTCAGATTGTTGGGAATTGGGCCGCAACAGAGCGCCTGAAATAAATTTGTTTTTATTTTCGAATCGGCTTAATTGATTGCTTCCTAGAAATGCCAATTTTCTCAGGTGCAAAAAATCGTTTCATGTTCTGAACGCAATTAATATGTTCATTAGATTGATGACTAATATGTAAGTACATCAGTTCTCCCACGCGCCTCGAACATTTCCGTCTTTTGTTCTCCTCTTATTTATTGTTTTTTCAATTCACATTATTTTGTTAGATCCGGGTTGCCTGAGTGTCCCCGTGGCTGATTTCGGTTTTCTACCCTGACACCATAGGAGAAAGAATCAATATCTCTTTTCTATGCCTGACACTGAGACATTGAAATGCACCAGAATGCTGCCAGAACGGTGTTGGATCGATCTTGGCTTTTTAAAATATTTGATCATTTCAAAGATGTTTAGTTCGAACTGTAGCTAATTTATTCTGCTATTTAAAAGTGGAAAATTGAAATCGGAGAAATACATATGCATATACAGGATGTCCAATAACTCATCCGCCGATGAGCAGCAGGTGTAATATTAATGAAAATAAGAAGATTTGTCTAATAAATGTACCGGAAAATGCTAGCCGTTAAAAAGATACAGAGTGTTGAAGTTTTGATTTTATTTTTGTTTTTTCTAAATAGTATTTGAACTAATGTCGATGTTTTGATGAAAATTGATGTTTGGGCGAGTGTTTGGGTTTTTTTTTGTCATGCGAAATTTGAATCTGGTCTTAGTATGACTGGTAGAGGGCGCTGCCTACACTTATTTTTATTGTAGTCGTATTTTTTTTGGACGTTCCTGTATTATATTTTTAAATAAAGAAACAGATTTTCTTGACATTTACACGCAGAAAAACTATACCTATTGAAAGTCGCTACGTGCAACCATTCTCGAGATATTCGGATTTGAAATAATAAATACATGCGATTTTGAAAATATGGCGAAGGCAACTTGCTAGAAGTTATAAAATATTTCGTATGGCTGCTACATATTTCCAGTAAAAGATAAAATTCAACTAGTATGTGATGTGAACAACAAATTCAATTCAAATATTATTAGAAAGAAAATTAAAAAAAAAGGAAATACAAACTTCAACATCCTGTAGCTCTGTAAGTAATCATTTCCGGACACATGTTTATGGAAAGTTTTCTTCTTATTTCTAAAGCAGGCAAACTCATCCTATTATTTTTTTCAATAAAAATGCATGCCCGGATTGACCATAATCTCAAAATAACACGTATTCTTTAATTCAAATCCAAATATCTCAAGAATGGTTGCACAAGTATACTTATTCTGTGTGAAAATGTTGAAGAAATGTGTTTTTTTATTTAAAAATATAATACAGGTACGTCCAAAAATTACGGCTGTTGATAATAATAAAAATAAGTGTAGATAGCGCCCTCTACTAGTTAGGGCCATACAAAGATTAAATTCGAATTTCACATGACAAAAAACCACCAAAATCCAAATTTTGTGAAAAGATCGACATTAGTTTAAATACTATTAAGAACAATCGAAAATAAAATTAAAACTTCAACACCGTGAATCTTTTTAACGATTAGCATTTGCCACCACATTTATAAAACAAATCTTTTTATTTTCATTTATATCATCACCTGCTGCTCTATGGCGGAAAAGTTATGGGATTCCCTTTATGGGTGTCATGGGTAACATGAATTTAAAATGTTTTCTCAGTTCGCCATAAGCACTCTTTTTCGATACCTTTAATAAATTTTGTAGGTATCATCAAATGGCTTCCTACTAGTACAGGGTGGTCACGCGACAACTAGAACCTTTTTATAACTTTGTTATCTTTCAAGTTACGAAAAAAAGTGTAGAGATCACTGATCTAAACAACTGTATGTATGAGTAGAAGGCTGCACTTGGAGTTGGATCTTGCGCACTGCAACCAAATAATGTCATTATGACGATCTGTGGACAGGACCGAGCTTATAATATAATATCGAGTATATAAAATATTATATTTTTCAGTGAACCTAATAATTTTTATTTTTGATTAACCAATAAATGTGTTGAAAATATGTTTAAACATTTTTATAAACGAATTGTATCTTTTCATTATGAACAAAAGTCTACAGTGTTCTATTTTTGCCCGTAGAACAGAGAGAAAAGTTAGTTTGCGTACCCTTATGTCAAAAAATTCACCAAAATATTATAAAAAAAAGTGTTTCAGAATTAAAAGTTACGTTACCTAAACAAGTGGTGTCGTAGAAAAATGTTTTTTTCTGTATTTCGATTATTTCGAATAATAAACTAGGGCATATGATAAAAGAATTGTAATTTAAATAAGAGGTTTTCAATATGCATATTATTATGATCACTCATTTCCAAAATGGAGAAACATAAAATGAAACAAGCCCTAACAGTAATTCTTTGGCCTTTTAACATGAAATGATAAATTGAAAACTTGGTCCAAAATAGTCCTATTCTGATTCCGAACTTTTGAAGAAAATTTGGATTTATGAAAATCAAAAAAATAAAAATTTTTGCAAGTCCGCATCTCACTTTATTCATATTATGAGTTTTATACCTGTACATCATCACTACTTGTTGTGGTAGATTGCGAGCTTTGAAAAATGTTTACCTAATTTTTTAAAATTTTCATATGTTCAAATTTTCTTCAGTAAGTCTAGAATGAGAGTTAAATTAGAGATAAATTTGGAGCAAGTTTTTCATTTATCATTTCACATCAGAAGGCCAAAAAATGACTGTTTGCTATTGATTGATTTTATGTTTTTGAGACGTACAACAAGAATCAATTTTCTCATCGTAATTCCTATTTTTGGACATGCAGATCTTTTTTAATCAAAATGATTTTTGTCGTATCTTTCAATTTTTGGTAGATTTGCGCACTTGTTAACCGCATCCGCGGACACACTGTATACCGGGTGTTTTATTTTATATTTTGAAACCTATCTTCTTCCGTACCCAGAGACCTTATTTCAAAAGCTAGTGGAAAAGTTGTTTTTCATGTATTATCTAAAAAGACAAAAGTGCATCGCAAAGTGGTAAAAATCATCAATTTTATGTTGTTTTTAAAAAAATTCTACAATCATAAGAACTACTTAGCCACATTATAGTTTTCTTCAGTTACTTGATTCATAAGAAAGGTCAAATGGTAGAAAATGGAACTTTAAACTGAAATAGCACAAAAACGGCTGAATCAAACATCAACTGACTACCTGATATTTAATGTAGAAAAACATGAATTTAAAATGTTTTCTCAGTTCGCCATAAGCACTTTTTTTCGATACCTTTGATAAATTTTGTAGGTATCATCAAATGGCTTCCTACTAGTACAGGGTGGTCACGCGTCAACTAGAACCTTTTTATAACTTTGTTATCTTTCAAGTTACGAAAAATAGTGTAGAGATCACTGATCTAAACAACTGTATGTATGAGTAGAAGGCTGCACTTGGAGTTGGATCTTGCGCACTGCAACCAAATAATGTCATTATGACGATCTGTGGACAGGACCGAGCTTATAATATAATATCGGGTATATAAAATATTATATTTTTCAGTGAACCTAATAATTTTTATTTTTGATTAACCAATAAATTTGTTGAAAATATGTGCAAACATTTTTATAAACTAATTGTATTTTTTATGAAAAATTGAGGGATCAAAGAGTAGTAACTAAATTTTGAGTATAAAGTTTGTA
Source organism: Orchestes rusci (assembly GCA_958502075.1). Lineage (NCBI taxonomy): Eukaryota > Metazoa > Arthropoda > Insecta > Coleoptera > Curculionidae > Orchestes > Orchestes rusci. The sequence goes on from OY293303.1 coordinate 16,065,642, forward strand.
TAACTTATCTATTATTCGGACAATTATTTATTCTAAGGATATAATTATTATGGTACGATATCAGACATTGAGAAATTTAGAAAAGAGATACCTTTTCTGTAACTGTATCATCGATAGGTTATACTCTCGACTTGTTCAAATACATTTAAATAAAAAAAGTTTGCGGTTCCTTTTTTTTACTTTTGTCTCAACAAGGTGAAAGCAAATAGAAACTAATAATTTCTCAGCCTCTATGACGTATAGGTACATTTCAATTTCAAACTCAAATATTTCCTAAACGGCTCATCAGAAGGGCATCAAACTATATATATTTTTGAAATCAGAAAAATGTGCTCTTTTTGAATATGTTACAGTAAACAGGGAGTTCCATTAAAAAAAGGTAGGTTTAATTCATATCTTTGGTCTTTTTGAAACGCAACCTTCATGTTTTTTCAATATGTAGGAAGTCATGCATGCACTTGATAATTTGTCACTACACTATATTTTTTGTAACTTGAGAAATAACAGAGTTATAAGAGGTTCTTGTTTTCGCGTGATCACCCTGTGCATACCTTTCAAGTAAATTCAACTTGATCGGCAATTTCTAGTTCCTTTATAGTTCAACAGTTATTTTAACGGAGAAAAACTTCTACAACAGTATAAAACATCTAGTGAGTAGTGTATCTATTTTTTTCTACTCAAAAAATATAGAACCTTTGAAATCAGAACAAATAAAAGTAAAATGAAATAAAAGGTATAATAATTAACAATTTAGTGGAATTTTGTAAAAAAAAACATAAAAAAAACTAAGAACAACTACTGATGTCCACTATAGTTAGGAAAAATAGGAAACAATAATAATCCGGAACACTATCAAAAACAGCTATTGGTATCTACCTCTTCCTATACGTTTCAGAAATTATTGTTGCCTAGGATAAATAATCTAAATAGTATGTTAATCTAAATGTGAGAGTGACTAACAGATTATAAAAAAAAAAAAAAAATACTGAAAAAAACAAAAAGATGCTACAACCAAAGATTATATAATCTTTGCTACAATCAAAGATTATATACTGATCTTTGCTACAACCATACGTTTTTTTCAACAATGCATTCTTACAATAGGTGATACTTTCCTGTAAATACAAAAAGGAAATTGAGATGTTCCATTTATTTTAAAAGGTGACGTAGACATTTCATATTTTATCGGCCAATCATATCAATACATTATTTTTTACATAACTATAAAAGAGATGTTTTTGTGAACAAACAAAAAATATTTTTTTAGCGTTTTTCATACGTTATGAGATTAGAAATCATGCACATTCAGCTAACGTATAATAAGTACCTTTACCTTTCAGTCTGGGATTAATCTATAGCTTCCAAACTGGGAAAACAATAAAATGCCTATAAGGTATGTATTTAGGATTTTGCATACGTTTTAAAAACTGATCTTTTATGTTTCGAACTAAAGCAGAATTGCAAAATATCACGATGTTTCAAGATTATTGTGGAATATCAGATTAGGGACAATTTCCTTTAGATACGTTGTAAAGAAAACGAGAACCAAAATATATTTTTTAAAGGTTCTTCATGTAAGTAATATGGAAGAAATCACCAATAATGGGTCATAATTAAAGGCGATGTAAAGATATAATGAGGGTGGAAATAGAGAGCTAAGTATAATTTAACTGACCATAGTATGTATATGCTAATCAGTTTACTCAAATCAAAATTAAAAACGTTCAACAAAATAATGAAGGCACACTTTCTAAAAATAAAATTAACGACTGCATAGAAGTCACTAATTGAATATGCAAAACAAGCTGACGACGGTACGACACCATGTCTTTGATTCTTCTTGAATACTATTTTGATTAAAAAGTGGAAAGTCGGTCACCCATGCTTCACTTTTGAACGTTTGGAAATTTATTATCCATGTTTATTGAATCACAATGTATTTTTCGATTGGTTTCTCCTTATAAGTAAATTCATAAGAATAAGAAGGTATCGTATAGACTTTGGGGAAGCAACTACAATTATCATTTTATTAGCGTTATTATAAATTGCTACCTATACTATCCTTGACACTAATAACAACTTAATCGTTCGCATTATGCCCAATATGTACTGTATAGTAAGGAAACGTTAAATTAAACGGTATATCCTTGTTCGGAAGTTTCAATAAAATTGGTAAGACATTGATAGTCGATATGTTTATGTGTATATTTAATTGATGCTAACTGGTTACGTTTAAAAATTCAAAACAATACTTCAGATTGTTTACGTTAGGTTCCACTATACATATAACATTCAATTTTTGCTGACGTTTGTATCGGTCAAGTTCAAGACCATAAGATTATTATTGTCTTTTATTCAATTAAAATTCTCACTTCCGCATATCTTTTCTCAACATTGTTAACTGAAATGCCAATAATATTATGGAATGTGTCAATAATTATAGTTATTGTGTATTTCATTCCCTTCATATTTCACCATTCTCTAACTAGGCGACAGCATCTAGATAAGAACTTTTTGAAATTGTCTATGACATATGAACATGGCTAATTTCGAGTTTTGTTGAGGTACCCAAAATTGGAATAGATGTATAGCATGTTTATCATTAGGTTCAAAGAGCATTTCTTGGCAAGTATAGATGTTCTCATTTTCATTTTCACACAATTTCAAATCAAAGTGATATTGAAAGCATCTCTATACGCTGAAAAAATCCCAACTCAAATAAAAATGTTTTGAATTATAATCATGGTTTCATAGAGAAGAAAATAATAACAATGCGAATTTTTGATGATGATGATGATGATGAAATAAATTTATAGTACCTAGTTCTAGACCGTTCCAAAAATGGGGTAGGTGCATAAAATAAGGTCAACTGAGAATTTCGAGAAACACGCAAAAAAAAATTAACTCGTGGAGAGGGCTCGATAGCTTAACTCGGGAATATCGAAGGGCTTACAGTGCCCCCCACCATCATCTTAAAAATAAGGGCGCTACGTGGTTTCTCTGTTCCTATTTGATTTTTACGATAAAATATCATAGAACCATAGTTGTTCAGACTCACATTCCCAAAACCTTTCATTTGATCTTGTTTAAATCAAAAAAAAATCTACAAGGTGATTCCTTAATATGGCATGTAAGTAAAAATTTCACAGGACGAGTTGTTGCCCAGAAGATTATCGAGAATAATGTCCACCCATGTGGATGGTCGTTTACAAACGTCGTAGGTGAGGACCAGGGCAATAAATAACTAAATGTGATTCTCGAAATAATGTCCATACACATAGAATATTCATATGCATTTGCATACATACCTCTGGCGAACAATACGGGTCGACGCCCGCATTCCAAACTAAAAGTGAAACTTTATCAAGCTTAGATTTCACTAAATCAGCGATCTCAGAGATCCTCTGTCCGACGACATCTTCTCCATTCACTTCCAATAAACAGTCACCTGCTTTCAAGCCGGCTGAACTCGAAACAGAATTTTCATCAACATTGCTAACCCACGGGTACGGGTCCCATTTACTTCGAGTGAGATGGAACCCGCAATTTGGACCGTGTTTCACTAATTCCACTGTCCGAACTCCGGATTGCGGATCACTTTCGTCTGCATCTGCAAACATACCGAACTAAAATGTTCACAAAATGCAGCCTATGGAGTGTGGAGGAACTTTCATTCTTCAATTTTCACCTTAACGTTCATTTTTTCAAGGCTTGATCGAGGTATATTACAACTCGTTAGCCTTCTTTATATTTTTCTCCGGCTGTGGCAATGAAATTCTATCTCAATAGGCAGTGGCTGTGGCAACCTTAATTATCGATCAATTTGATGATGGTTATTTTTATTTTTAGATTTTCGCCATAATATATTATTTCAATGCCGTTTATACTTCATTTCTTAATATCGTTGGATCGAATCGAGACTTTCAACATGCTGCATTCTTTTTTGCAAAGGACAGGTGTGGATCTCAAAATACATGTACAAGCTCAAGATGTTTAGACCTGTCTTATTTTTTCCATTTTATTTTTTTCACACTCAAAATCAAAATGATGAAAATCTTACGGAAAAAGTATAAACTGAGTTTCAGAGGTCTGTGCGATGACCAAATCTATTCTGTCGCATACTAGCTCCCGACGAACTCATTAACCAATCAAAAGAAAAATTTGCTCATCTATTGAAAAAAGTATCAAACGTCAAGAAATATTGTTGAAAGATAGTGACGATTATTCACATTTATATAAATATAAATACCCGAATAAGCTGATTAAACCGTTTCCTGTCTGGCAGTAGTTCCTCATGATCCATGCGTATGTTACACTTCCTGTATATCGGACACGTTATCCTTATGTGGTCCTAATCTGCCACCATAATAACAACTTGATAATAATAATTTCAATGACTTAAGGTATTAAAAAATGTCTCCTGTGAAAGAAAACTTGTTCAGTTATGACCCTTCCAATGGTCTATGCATATAAGTTATATTTTGAAAAAAAGGTTCCAATGGTTTGACGGTTTGACGCTTTTGATCAACACAACTTATACTCTTTTCTACAAGTATTTTTTAAATGAAAGGATTTCGTTATATTGGAACTCTAATCAAGCAAGACTTATATGTTCGTTATTTATCATTAACGGGGATAATTGAGTAACTTTAATGATTTTCATTATTGCTTTGAAGGTGATTTTGAAAAGCTTCGAAGATATTTCATATATAGCTTCTTCAACATCTAATTCTTCAATCATCGATCCTCTTCCCCATTCTACAGTACCTATATATATATATATATATATATATATGTCCGCGGATGCGGTTAACGAGAGGAGAAATGGACCCAAAATTGAAGGGGCTCAGAAATGTAAAAACATAAAATGAAACAAAAGCAAAGTCATCTTTTAACTTTTTAACGTGAAATGATAAATCAAAAACTTCAAATCAAGTCCAAACACTGATTCCGAACTTACTAAAGAGAATTTGAATTTATGAAAATCTAAAAAAAAAAAATTGCTCTTGTTCGATTTTATGATTTTAAATTTTTGAGACGTTCTGTATAATTAAAATCAGTTTTTTCACCGTAGCTTCTATGTTCTTGACAAATGGACTTTTTTAACAAGAATCAATTTCTTTCGTATCTTTAACAAGTTTCTGGTCCCTTATTTGACTTCTTGTCAACCGCATCTGCGGACATACTGTATACGGGGTTTGACCTTTAAAAAATTTTGACGTAGTCTACTTCCGAAGATATTTGAAAAAACAAACTTTTGCAAAAACTTTCTAGCTGCTATCATCAATTTTTTTGAATACGGCCCTGGATTTTTTTAGCTTTTTCTAGTACTTTATGACTTCCCTTAAGCAATTAAGATGATTAGGTGTACAGCAAAAACTTGCCTTGGACACCTCAATATTCTCAGTAATTATTCATCATTTTTTTATTTTTTTTTATTGCAACATTATTGAAATTTTACGCCAGAACTAATCTCATTTTTTATTTGTAATTTTTTTGTTTCCATATCGTTTTGTTGATGTAGGTTCAACTAAATATTATTAAAATGTATCGTTATTGGATTGTTATTTGGATTTTTTTCATTAGTTTTGATTTGTTATGCAAGTGATATACAGTGTGTCCAGAATAAAATGTTGTACACGGGGATATTGGAAATGGTAAAGAGATACGACGTCGCTTAAATGGAAGAAAAGTTGCGTGTTTTGTATGCCCAAGAATATTATAGCTTTGTTTTGGTTTGAATCGATACGGTAATGTAGATACAGGGTTAAAAAGAAAAATGTCCATTTTTGAAAAATCACAATATTTCGCTTATTATTGAAGCTAACATTTCCAAATTTTCAGGATATGGGTAAGAGGATACAAAGATTTTGAAAACGGCATCAAAAAAATTGTAGGCAAATATGACTTCCATGAAAAAAACAGACTTGATGTGTGCAACATAGTAGGCCTAAAATTTGTTTTATGTCGTTTTCAGAATCGTCGTATCCTCTTATCCATATTCTGAAAATTTGAAGTTTTAGCTTTTATAATAAGCAAAATAATGTGGGTTTTTTTGAAAATGTGCCTTTTCTTTTTTTACCCCGTATTTACATCACTGTATCGATTTAAAATAAAACAAAGGTGGAATATTTTTGGGCATACAAATACGCCACTTTTCTTCTATTTTTAAGCAACGTCGTATCTCTTACCGTTTCCAATATCCCCATATATTGCCATGTACATAATTTTATTTTGTACACACTGTATAGTTCCGTGTCGTATGAAGATGGATTTGTGAACGAAACTATGTGTTAGAGAGACAAGGGTTGTTTACTAATTTTCCAGAGTATAATTTTCAGATGAGAATTCTTGTCCACGATTGCGATACCTTAAGGTAACTAAAAATAATATAAAAAATCCAGGTCCATGTTCAAAAAAAAAAAAAAAAAACAACAGTCCGTTTTTTTAAATCTTCGAAAGTAATGTGAATTTTTCAAATTTTAGAATTTTTTTGGATCATAAAAATGCGCATCTTTGCCATGATTCAACGAACCCTGTATGTCTTATGATAACTGAGATAATCCATATACAGGGTGTAAATTAAGTACTGTAAATAGTAAATATTTTAAAAGGCTAATCTTTGACTAGTTTTAAGTCAAAAAGTTCAGATGAATAGGGTCCACAACGGCTTGGTTTCTTAAATACGGGTCCAAAAAAAACTATTTTATTTAATTTTTTGCTTTTATATTTTTTCAAGAAACATGTGAATTGGACGAAATTCGGGATACTGGGGATATTGATGACGAGAAACCCAAATATTAACTTGCGTTTTTGAAAAAAAAGAAGTAAAGAAGAAAAAAAAAGTGTTTTCGACCCATGTTCAAATGAACTTTTTTTCTTGAAATTTAAGAAAACACAAACAAGACTTGTTAGCCACTTTGTAGACATAATATATTTTCAATTTTCCTTGAATGTGGCAAAAAAAACTGAAAAGTCTACGCCATTCTCGTTTTTTTCCAGATATTTTGGGAAGGGCATCAAGATCAACTCATCATCTTATTATTGCTTCTGAGCTCTTAAAAAAAAAGTATGGAAGTTTTGAGAGGTGATAAAAATATATACGGTCTATTTACCTGCCTACTTGTATATCCAGAACGACTGAGCTGCACTGCTTTCGACAAATCTTCCACTTTTTGACGTTAATCATGAAAATCTAAAATATGTGCTTCTTTTGTGATTCCTTGCTAATGTTCGATAGGTACAAAAACCATAGAAATGATACGTTGGGTAGTATTCGAAAACACGGTATTCTGAATCCTATTCAAGCTACTTATTTATGCGGTATTCGAATACTATTCGAATAGATTTTCAAAGTTGAGTATTCGTAGTCATACAACTACTTTTTTGACCAAGATTCTATATTCTGTACTCAATATTACTTGAGTATTCAAATACCTAAATAGAATATTGAATATTGGTATTCAAAATTTGAATAAATGAATACTTGCATTCAAAATTTAAGCAGATGAATACTTGGGTTCAAAAATAAAATAAAATGAATATTGGCATTGGTACTGCAATATTCGAATATGCCAAGTCAGTGTTGATAGCTAGGCCTCAAATAGTGATAATTTTGAGATCGGGCATCCCTACTTTTAAGTCCTGCGACAGCAGCTGAGTAACGAACTATTTCAGGAGTTGGTCTTATCGAAAAAAAAATGGGCTTTATAATACTAATTAATAAGTGGGCCTTTGATTCTTGTTACATATTTCTTTATCTGGTAAATGCAAGTTTATATCCCCTCTTTATTTATCTCAAGTATTTTTTGAATTTTCTTTTTCCAACTTCTGTGCAATAAAAATTTGGTTTTCAATTAAGCTATCTTCAGGATGGGGTACAGAAAACTTCCCATCCAGATTTTCTCAGGTGTTAGGTGATTAATCAAAAATAGATTAGACATGTCAATTTTTGTGTTTTGGGGGAGACATTTTTCAAATGTTCACCCTCCACCTGTCAACCCCCCAGCGGAGGTGATAGCCCCCCCAGACTTCCAAATGGAAAAGGTGATCGAGTGATACGTCCTTCACAAGTATTTTTATTGAGATTATATCCTCAGTGTCTCAAGTTGCGACTATTCATTATTATTTCTTATTATAATTAATTTATCATTTTTTAATATTTATTGATTTTTTGTGAGTACCTGCATGGGGTACCTCTGTGACCCCCGCTCAGGGGTTAAAAGTAGGGGGTGAAAATACAACAAGAATGTGTCCCCAAGAAACAAAAATTGACGTATTTGAGAGATTTCTACATGAGAAAAGACCTTGGTGGAGAGTTTTTTGTGCCCCAGCCTGTATATTTTTCATTCATCTATAATATTAGTGAATATAATGAGTATTCTGGAAAATATTCATTTTTCATGAATACATGAATACAAATAAGTACTCTGTATTCGGATATATTTCAAAACGTGTATTCGAATCCATTTTTGATTGCAGTATTCAGTATTCGTATTCGAATACCATTTTTCAGTATTCGACCCAAGTCTGAAGAGTAGTATTATTCCTATGACTAGAACGAACTATTTTACCACATTGCGTTTTCCATGGGATAATTAAGAAAAATGAACCATAAATCATGATGCTCTCGTTCTTGTTTGTCCCTTCGTTAAACTCGTTTTTAAGGCCGTGCTTGGGATGTAGTAATTCCAATATGGATCCGTTCATCCGCTTTCCATAAAGTCTATATTCAATCTCCGTTTCGCATCTTTTTCCCATTGCAATAAAGGGTATACTATACCCTTTATTGCAATGGGAAAAAGATGCGAAAAGTATACCCTTTATTGCAATGGGAAAAAGATGCGAAAACCTTCTAGGTTCAACAATTTTCAGAAATTTAATCTTTGAGGAATCATAGGTACTTCTAAAATCTGTGAATCTCATTTGAACGCCTCCATAGAATTAATTTTTTCTGAAGGTCACTAAATGATTATTTTTATTGGCACCATATTTGCATAATACATGAACATTATTATTATCATCGCACTGATGTGTGAAAGTTTGCTTCGTGCCTAGTTTAAAATAGGTGTCCGAAATATTTTTGGATTTGTATGTTATAATTATGGTTAATGAAACTTCCGTGTATGCCTTTGACTATATTTCATATTCTACCAAGTATTGATAAAAATACATAACAGCTTATTTATTTATACAAACATTTAATTTACTCAAAAAAAAATTGAAATTCTGCTGTAACAATAAAACTACTAAGACTAGGTTCAAGAGTACAAGAGTAGGCGTATAATAAGAATATAATACAAGCAACGCAAAACCATCACAAACAATACGGGACCTCAGATCTAATTTAAAATTCCAACATCTTTATGGTGACTAAATTCTAAATATACAACTGGGATGGAAAGAATTTATAATTTGGCTTTTATTCGTAATATGGGTATTAAAATAAAGAATTCATAAGTGAGGAATGTAACATGATAATTGCCATTCAACAGAAGGTATTCATCAAATTTTTGCATCTTTAAAACATATTTGCTTGTTTTAAATATTTTATGTAAGATGTGTACGTTTTTTCCCATATTTTCCAAAAACATAAGTTTAAGCGACTCAAAAATTATCTATGTTACACAAGAACCAGTTTTCTTAACGGTATTTTGATTTCGAGGAATTTTGTGACATAAAACTTCAGAGCTTACATAAAATTGTCACTGTGTTGATGAAAACAAAAAAAAAGTTGAACTGATCAAGAAAGCAAATGAAAATAGTCCTTTACCGGCTGATTTTTTAGTGAACTCAGCAAAATTAATTTTCCTTTGTTCGAACAACCGATTTTTCCTCCTGAATGCACAGTGTAACAAATATGTAACGCATTGTGTGTCGCACATGACTGAAAATTTTCGTTTTCATTTAAAGCACGACATGCCATTTGAAACTTGCAAGGCCGATTGCTTTAGAGATGAGGAATTTGATTCATTCAAGATATCCATGTGAAATTTTCTTGATATTTCTAGAATTGGCATAACTCAGTCACTTCTGAAAATGACACTAAGGATGTAATTTTGAATCAATTTGTGACGTGAAACTGGTCACTCAATCATCGATATTCCCGATAGTGAAAGCGTACTGATGCAGCAGTACCAAAACAAGAAAAGCTATATTATTTCGTAACTATGAAATGGCAATTCGGCCACACCTAACATTTTTGCGCAAACACTTTAATTCAAAGTACTGTACATCACTAAACACACAATAATCATGATCTAAACTTACACGCACAATTGTCATAACTTTTGAACTATATCGAACTTTTTCTTAAAGTCCATGGCTTCTTTTTTGGGATCGAACTTCTTCTTTGCCGCAAGCTTTGCACGAAGTTCTGCGGCCGTCATACTGAGATTTAAAGTACCATTTTCTTCTTTCTTTTCTGCAACGTGGTTATTGGAGTTACTGTAGTTATTGTCGTGTTTACCATTTGTATTGTTTTCGTTTTTCACGCCATCATTGGTTAATACCATGGAGCTTTCATCTACATCCATCACAAGAAGTTTGGTTTCATTTGCATTTTGTTTGATAAGCTCGACGACCTGTTTATGCGTTTTGTCACCGATGGGCTGTCCGTTCACCTCCAAAATTCGGTTACCTTGCTTGAGCCCTGCCATTTCTGCAGGAGAGCCTTCATCGACCTTGCCAATGTATTGGCCCGGCTTGCCCTTCTCAGCATGCAGATTGAAACCATACCCATCGAAGTTGTCTACTTTTTTGATGTGGCAAAGCCTGGCTTTGGAATGATTACCGTTCAATTTTTCGATAGACATCGTAATGCGGGCTTAGACGGACACAAACTCAACTGGGTTTTGATCAAAAATTAATCATCGCGCCACAGACCAAACCACAACCACTAAACAGGTGTTCGAATGATGAAAAATACGTACAATTGACGAATATTCAACAGCGAACTCCGATTCTAACTAAACTCTCGCTACTAGAAGACCTGAAATCTCGTTTTTGTTTGGTCGAGTGGAAGTGGAAGGTGAGTGGTGTGTGGTACTAGGTACAAGCTTCTTACTTGGTTGACGGTCGACGGTCGCACGTTGTATGTATGGGTACCCGTAGTACCCGCACAGCCCGACATTCTGCAGGAAATACAAAACTGCATTAACTTTCGGTAGGTATACAAAAAATCTTTTATATTTGAGCTGTTGACTTGATTATGATATTAATGATAATGATAGAATACTGGGAGATTGGTGGATATCAGGTACGGAATTTTCCCATGCCCATCCTCATAAGTGGCATCGATGATGCAATGCAGAATCTCAGTCACGAATAATAACATAATAGGTATCATTAAATCAATATGGCCATGAGTCATTTTATGGTAATGGTTCTGGTACCTTCGATTAGTGCGATTGCCAGGTTTGCCAGGTATATGCTAATTGTTGATGCGCGGTTACTTGCTAATCCAATTAGATGTGAAGGTCTTGAATTTGTTTGTATTGAAAGTAGCTTCGAACACCGATGATTAGCTTGTATCTTTTATAATTACTTATATATCCGCCAATTTTATTGTTGCATAATCAAATAATGCGGACGTAGGCAATTTGAAACATCGTTGTGAAAACACGAATGCAAAATAATGAGAATAATTTATTCATATGTCGTCCACCAATTTGTCGCTCCAAAATCAAATTTATATTTCTTTCATTTCGACGACGCGGCGGAATTATGTGGCTTATAATATGCATTGAATTCGCTGATCTTCTCCATAGGGAATCAAAATCGTGCAGCTGAATCCAGGTCCAACAGCTGCAGCTGAGCTATGCTATATGGTGGTTTTTTTGGGCGCAACCTTCGACCTTCGATTATTCAACGACCTTGACAAAATGCAAGCATGATCTCGATCGCACGTCGCACGATCCGCAGCACGTTGGACGAGATATTCCGTCATGTTGCCAAGAGTCACTAACTTTCTGGAACTCTTGTATATTTGAAAAGTTTGCTGAGAATATTCCATATTAGTCAACGTACGTTGAACCAGAAATAATTGCATTCTTGACAGCAAAGCAGCTTTTTTAACGTTACAGGCCTTTCTATACCTAGTAGGTTCCCACTAAACATGAAAACATAACTTAAACGTTAAAGCTACGTAAAACACTTGCAATGTATTACTCTCTGGAAGAAATATTGATAAAAGATAATTTGCAGGAGAGAAGTGACAACGCGCCATCATATAGATCCTGTTGCATTCAAAAATTCCATACAATGATGTCAAGCTTCGTTTTTGGTTGGAAAAATACGACATAAATTCAGAGTTTATGATAAAGATAGTGAAGATACATACATGGGCAAACATTTTCGCTTATTACTCGAAATTGTAGATAACGTTACCCTTGATATTTCTGCCGTATAGTTCGCCAAAATAAGTTTGACGCAAAATGCAGTGTCGGGTCATATCAAGTTCATGCTTACTTCTATAAACGACCTTGACTACATGTGAGTAAAAAAGTCATTCTTAAGCAGGCTTGATTCTTAATTGATATCTTTGGGAAATAACAATGAGCGCAATAGGCTCTTAAAATATAACTACATATATAACAATTATTTTATGAATAACCTATTCAATTAACCCCAGACTCATGCAATACCGGGTACCTATATGTTTAATTCCACTTTTGTGGTATTTGAATTGATTGATCAGACAATTGATTCTTGATATTTTCCAAGATATTTTATGATGTATGGTATGTCTCTCCAAACATACCCATACAAATCATCGTTGTATACCTACCTAGGCTGACTTTAAAAGAAGTTCTAGAGATAACAGAATGATTTAAGAAGTTTATACAGGGTGTAACGCAAGGTAAGAGAGAAAATCTCACTACATATTCGTTAGGTAAATTCTAGTCGCAAATAAATTTCCTATGCAAATGCTTCGTTACAGAGCTAAAGGATGTTGAAGTTTTTTTTTTATGATTTTTTCCAATTCGTTCTTTAATAATATTTGTATGAAAGTTGTTGTTTACATCACACAATACTTGAATTTTATCTGTTCACTGGAAATATGTAGCTATTATACGAAATATTATATAAGTTCTAGCAGATTACCTCCGCCATATTATTTTCAAAATCGCATGTAGTTATTATTTCAAATACGAATATCTCGAGAATGCTTGCCCGCAACGACTTTTAGCACGTATACTTTTTCTGCGTAGGAAATACAAATAAATCTGTTCTAATGCTTAAAATGTGATACAGGTACGTCCATCAAAGTTCTGGATGTATATAACAGGAAAAATAGGTGTAGGTGGCGCCCTCTACAAGTTAGAGCCATGTTAATATCAAATTCGAATGTCGCATGTCAAAAAACTCGCAGACACCACAATATTGTCAGAATATTGATTCAAATAATATTTAGAAAAAAAATAAATAAAAATTTAACTTCAACACCCTGTAGCTCAGTGATGAAGCATTTCCGGACATATGTGCATGAAACATTGTCGCCTTGAATTTACCTAAAAAACAATAAGTAGTGGAATTTTGTCCCTTTCCCCGCGAGACACCATGCGTATTTACAGGGTGTTACTTAATGGTATGTCATAATTTTTAAGGGAAATTCCTGGATAAATGTGAAGTCGAAAAGGTCATATAAACTTGGGTCTTAAAATGCTTGGTTTTTAAGATACAGGGACAGCTTGTTAAAGATTTATCTTATTTTCAGTTTTTAATACATTTTCCAAAGTCGGTTTGAGATATTGAACTGAATTTTGCCACAGGATATTATGGTATAGGAACACACTTTTTTTATTTATATTTTTTTATGTGTATTTTATTTCATTTTATTTTATTTTATTTTATTTTTTTTTTTTTTTTAACCCAAGTTTATATGACCTTTTCGACTTAAAATGTATCCAGGAACTCCTCCTTAAAATTATGACATACGCATTAAGTAACACCCTGTATATAGTTGATGTTGAAATACAAATCTTTTCAATAATTCCACCAATTAATGAGCTATTTTTACTTCCGGAGTTTCTTGGAAATTTCGTCATCTGATCTTTCGTAATAATTATTGTTCTCAGAAAATGTGGAGATGTTCCTGAAAACTGATTGTTTTTTCTATTTTATAACTCCTATAGATTTAGAGATGAGTTTTGATATCGGATTTGCAATCCAATGATACATGTGGGAATGAAGAACGATCAATTGAAGTCACAATCATCGCGCCTGACGCAGATGATTTTAGAAAATATATACGCAATCGGGTAACTTTCAATTGGGCCATGTTGTTTTGTCAGCGTTTGTTCAACCTATTGTTTACTATTTAATTCGGTCACTCATGCCAATATCACCATGGCAAGTTACACGACAACCATCATAAAAAATTAAACCCAATTTTTTGTGACAACCTGGGCAAACGGTGTGTCTTATAGATAAGGATGTCTATCATAAGGATCTTGGAAACCAAATCTCCGAAACGAATAAACGTTGTAGAGCTCAAAAAATGGCCATGAGAAAGTGTCTTTTGTTTCTCAATATCTCTTTAAATAACGTCAGAGAAAAATAAAAACCAAACGGCAAATTTCGCTGTTTTAGGCGTATCTCCGGAACTACTCAGAATTTTAAAACTTTCTAAACGGCATATTGTTAGGCTTGAAAATGTGCAACTTTTCTCTGATTTAACCATCTTCGTATCTCTTATGGTTTCCAAGATCCCCATGATAGACATCCTTATCTTGGACAAGCTGTATAGCATATACCTATAAAACTATTATAGGTATATGCCGTATAGTATTAGTCTATGGACTCTATGGTGACAAACCATCAAAATAGCTGTTCGTGAGTGCGATCATTGCGCGCCTATATTTGACGTCACACGCCCCTTTCTAAGGCTAAGATTTAATAATTGGATGAGTACCCTGACAACTATCGAGTCTGATGTACTCGCTGCTGTCCGTTCAGGAGAACCTGGGTCAGCCAATTTTCCTCGTGCAAAAGAATTCGCATGACTTTCGTCTATACAAGGTCCAACTGATCTAGGAGCAATAATATGCCTCCAGTTTGCTGACTACGCTTCATCAGCAGAGCTATGGAAAGAGAATCTTGATTTTGACCGAAAAATTATCTCGAGCAAGTAGGTACATTTTTTGGAGACCATGTTATCAATAAAAATTGACCCTTTTCCTTGTAAGGTTTTCTGATGTCATAGGTCCATGCTGATAAGCCCCAATCAACCATGACTCTAAAGTCAACATAATAGCGACAATCACTCAGATTTAGTGCAATATATTCATTGAAAATTGAACCACCCTAATCCCGGTTCTCCTGGAGAAAACGCGACGGACAATTGGAGGATGTCATCTTCCATACTAAATGGCATACCTAAGCTTTTCAATAAAAATAAAATTTTGCTAATATACCTATCTTACATACAGCTCCAAATCGATACGTTTCTGTACAAAATTTATGTTGAAAAATCCAAACTTTCCGAGATGTCCGTGAACTTGCTCTTGGTTCATCAGAAATTTGGATATTCATAGGGCTTATGAGATGATCCAAAACCAATTGATCATATAATCCTCAATCATATACTGAAAGATTCAAGCATAAAATTGGTTCAATAAAAAACTTTTGGTATGAAAGAAAACCATATTATTGACTTGGAAATTCCATCTATTCCTCTTCCACCCCGATCAACTGTCTACCTCTTTAACGATAACTTGATAAAATCTTAAAATAGAAATATTTTTTTGCAGCCTTTATTTTAACTTTTAGTATTCCAAGATTGGGTGTTGTAAATAAAGAGCAAGTGAATGATTTTGATTGTGTTTATTGAGATGAACTTGTACACTTCATAAAGAACTGACAAAGATGGTCCGATTATATCAATATAATACCTATTTATTCTTTAATCACACCACTCATCATTTTAGCGATCCTTCTAGATTATCTTTTTGCTATTCAGTATTCAGTCCAATCCAATCAATAGGCATTTTCGGAAACAGTGAAAGGCGGCCACAGACGTAGCCATATACTTGACAAGTTTGCTTGAACAAATCGTTTTCACAATTATACATGAAAGTGTGTATGAACAAACTTGCACAAATCTTTCCCAGTTCAAATCACATGAGATTTTTTGAACTTTGATACTGTATACTTGTACAGGCTGAGTTGGTACAAGTCCACATGAATGTGTGTATGATCGATCATAAAAGGCTTGTGCAAACCTGAACATTTTCGAACATCCGAACGATGGTGTTACTGATGATAAAGTAAATATTTATGACAATAAAAATATTCATGAGACAGCAAGAGAATTCCTCTTGACAAAGGTGAAAACAGACAAATCAAATTACAGGCCCATTACATTGATACCCACACTATCAAAAATCATAGAAAAACTGACGAAAAGGGGATTATGTCATTTATAGACAAACATCTCTTCATAAACGAATGTCAAGGAGGTTTTCAAAAGTCCCTTGGCTCAACACAAAATTTTCGATTTTTGGGAGAAACTTTCTATACTTATATTGGTTTAAAAAAAACGACGGCGACGTTGCAGCGGCAATGGAAAATTTGCATACATTTTCAAATGACTTGAAATTTTATATACGTATTCTAGACATTATTTGAAAGTCACCAGCGAAAAAATGTTTCCGAAATACCCAAAAATATACTAAATAAATGAAAAAGAAGACGCGAGTTTCACTGTATGATCGCAAACGGGGTGGGGCCATATTACTCGCCCGAGAGAGAGAGAGTCATCTCAGTCAATACGCCAGACGAAGATAGATAGTGTATTCTGTGACGTACTGGATGTTGATCGGCGCTCTTTAATCGGTGAATACTACATTATTAGAGGTCGTAAGTTGATTTTTTGAACATCAATGACATCAGTACTTACTAATCCTTATATTTTTCATATTTCCAAAAAATGTGCAAATTGTCCATTGTTTGTGAGTTGCAGAAAGGCTTTTGACTGTGTGGACCGAACAATACTTTTGAAGAAATTGGAGATATACGGTTTCCGAGGAGTTCTTCTGGACTGGTTAGGCTCCTACCTGTCAGGAAGACATCAATTCGTAGAATGCCGAGGACATAAATTTTTCCTAAAAGAAAACCCCTATTTTGTTCCACAAGGATCAGTCTTGGGACCTATTCTTTTTATCTTGTACATCAACGACATATCGAAAATCGATGTAAGAAAAAGTTTTCTTCATTTGCGGTTAACACAACAATCCACCTGTGAGATATCAACGACTCCACCAAATTAGATTCCACTGTTTCCAATGACATCAAGATCATCAAGCAATGGTGTTATGTAAATTGCCTTCGAACGACATTAACAAAAACGAAACTTATCTCGTTCAAATCCAAGATAGCAGGTGTTCCATTGGGGGATGAGATTATTGATGGTGGATCAGCAATCAAGTTCTTGGGAATATACTGTAGATGAGAGGCTCACGTTCTCAGAGCACATGACAGTTTTGTCAAATAAACTAGCATCTGCATGTTCAATTTGAGAGTGAGAACATTTTAACTCTGCCGTCTCTATTGATTTTGGAGATAGTTGGTTTGTTAAAAATAAAATCAAACCCAGTGTACCTACATATAGAGAAAATCACCACCAGAAGTCGAGGTCGTGACGTTGCACTACCCATTTCCAGGAGCAGCGTCACAATTAAAGAGCTCCATTGTGTTTGAAGGTCTGAAGATTTTCAACCATCTGCTCATTGAGTTGGGGGCGATTATTGTAGGTAAACGAATATTCAAACGACAATAAGTGAAAAAAATGTTACTAACAAAACCGTAATACAATATTGAAGAACATTTTAACGAAAGGTTCTAGTCAGCTCGGCTGAGATTTCTCTAAAATATAGTATAACGCTATGTTCATTTCTATTTTACTTTTCATTTTCATTTTTATCTTTTGTTTTCATTTTTTACTCAAGTGTTCAAGTGTTTGTATTTTAGAATTTAGTTCTCTGGCTTTGTCAATAAGGAATTATCTTAGAAATTGAAGCATATTTTGATTTGATCATCATATTGATTATTGTACCTACAAGATTTCGTGATGCACCAGAAACCAAGAACATGATGAAACTGAAGAAGTCAAAAATGGATGTGGATTTCTTTTGAGAATCAAAATTAGTGCAGACAAAGCAAGCACGTCGCGTCGTCATCATTCAGCTTTGTTTGGTTCTGAGCAGTCTTCTTATACTGTGAGAAATATTGAAGTGCGCATGTCTAGAACAGTTCTAGAACTGCTATAACGTGGAACCAAAAGGTTTTTTTGTTCCAACCCGGCCAAGGACCGTACTTGGAACGATCCTAGTCGTGCTCACTAAAGAAATTCCGTTCCAACTGCGTATAACCCTGGTACCTAAATCTGTTCCAACTGCTGCGATTCTGGGATCGTGATGGAAATGATGAAAATCTAGATCATGCGCAATAATTCGATTCTAACAGTCCCAATAACAGTTTCGGGATGGTACCAATTGTGTAGGTTGGAACAAACCTAAAATCAAGCTATTTGTTCATGAATGTATGTAACTGCTCAAGTATATATACTAGGTGTGTGCTGTGTCGATGGACATTTCAAGTGACATGCACAGAAGACTTGTACAATAATAAGCATACTTGTCAAGTATACATTTTGTGTGTAGCCGGCTTTTGCCCGATCGTCAGCTCGCTGTCATCTTTTGTCTCTTTTTATTAATGTAGAACAGAAAGAGACAAAACATAACAGCTGATGATGTTCGGGTTGATCGGATCACTGTTTCCGAAAGCGCCTAATATAAGGTGTGTCTGTTATGCTCCACTAGTGCACACTTTCTTACACTACAGCACTCAGTGTGGCTTTGTTTGTGAAATGTTTGTCTGTTTTTTGGGATAAATATCTTCACTGAACTAGTAAAGATATTCTATGCTGAAAAACAGACAATCATTTCACAAAAAAGCCACACTGAGTGTTGTAGTGTAGAAAAGTGTGCACTAGTGGAGCATAACAAACACAACTATAATATCTGGGAGAGTCTTTCTAAGTAGGTACCGTACCTTATTAGTCTCTACTAGCCTAGTTTACATCGATAACTCGTTTAGTTCGGTCCGATAGGACCAAGCTGGTGGGGATAGTACGGTAGGACCAATGCTTGCTTCCTGCCCGTTTACACCGTCTTGCAACGCGTGAACTAAATGTGTACGCCCGCAATTCGTCAAATGTCAAAAACAAGTCGAAATTATTCATCAACTCAATTCGTAACCAAAAAAAACATGAGTAAGTACGCTCAGATTGCCTTAGAAACTCAGAACCAACACAATTCACAATAATAACAATCAACATAACCTGATAATTTTGATCCAGATCGAACCAAATATAGTTCGGTACACTTGCTGGCGAGTACCGAACCAAGAGTGGACCAGCTTAGTTCGCAACTGTTTACACCATTCGAACCAACTATTTGGTTCGGATATAGTCCGAATTTGGTACTTGGTCCGCGGACCAAGTTGTCGGTATAAACTAGGCTACTGACACCTACATTTATTGGATTTATTTTAGGAAGGTGAACTTTTCTGGATTTAAATGTATTATATTACCTCGCCCAGCACTCTTGTTTGCTCCAAATCCCACAAGTCGTTAAACTAAGTTAGTGAATAAATAATATTAAATAACAATTCTGATATCCGCATTTGTTTTTGAATTTCTGTATACAAACCTTGCCGTTTGCATTTTTCAATAGAACAATTTGAAATTATTTTTGTGTTAATATGTTGATGAGTTAATGTGATCAAAAAGTATTTTTTTATCATCTTATTATCCAACTAGTGAAGATAATGATTTTCTCACCAAGAGCCTAGATTTTTATTATTTGATAAAAATACTAACAATTTTTGAAATTCTGCATGCGCAATAAAACAACAAACTATGAAGAGGATCTGACAACAGCGGCTACACTGCCATCACTCGGATCCTATTATCGGAGGAAGTCGTCGTCTGATTGGTGATAGCTTACCAGCTGATACTGCGCATGTAGTATTGCCTGTGACAATTGATATCGCGAAATTGCAAGTTCTGCTGAAGTTGTGATAAAATTTCGCATTCCCGAACTCCCCTTGTCCGTTGGTTTGTTTGTAATGTCCAAGTGAATCCAATTTCAAGTCATTCTAGCCCTCGCCTCTCATCGCGAGATCGACTCATCTCCACTTATCGAAAACCTTATTTTATCAGATACTTATACAAAAATTGAACGATGTTTTCTGGATTATCCAACCAAGTCACCTCCTGGATGGGAAGCGTCAAGGGCGAAACCGAAGAAAAAGTACCGACTCCCACGGAGGACAGCAATGCCCTTCTTAGTCCCGATAACAAAGACGGAAGGTAAAGAATTTTGACCTAATTTTGCAGTTACCTTCCTAAGGGCTTTTGAAGTACCCTTCAAGTTGGTTTGGTACTTCTCATTCTACTTCTATGCTTTGAATTTCTTTGTCCCATAGTTTATTGTTAAACAAATTTTATATGACCTGGTTTGACTGATAACATTAAGTATTGTTGAAAGATCACTCACTTTGTATTTTTGATTGAAGATATTTACATATTTTGATAATTTGAAAATGTACAAAACAATTTAACATGTTTTTGAAATAAAATGAATGAATCTCAATAATCAATATAATAATTTAGCAATCTTTAGTCAGAATTGGTAACTAAATCCAGGGGAAAGACCTATACGTGCTAAAAAATTCAATCAGTTCAATGTTTTTTTTCAGGTTTTATTGGTTTATTATGATATATAGACAACTATACATCTCATCGAGCATCTCATATTATAGTTAATAAAAATACTCTTCTTATTATACTTATGTTTATTTTATTTGTTTATTTCTAAATATTTTGAGTAGATTTATTATTTTTGCCTTTATCTGGAAATAAATTATTACTATAGTTATTGTAATATCGAAAATAACGCAGGCTTTGAATCGTTCAAACTTATACCTACTTATTAGATCATTGCTACCTATCGTAACATTAATTGTAGAGTGAATTCTTGTTTGTGCTTATTGTGTGCGGGCGCAAAAGCCCGAATTTCAAATGTTTTTGTTGATTTCATATCATTTTTTTCAAGAACTAAATTGAATTCACGAAAAATGATGTCAACCAATCATGACAATAGATGACATTTACTGACTACGAACTGAGCCACGACACACGTCCTACGTTCATGATAAAAAAAAGAAAATACACACACAGCCACCTACCATCGTATTTCTTATTGAACACCCTTTACTATAATATGTGTGTTTTAGTATCATAGGGCATGTCCATGTGACATCATTTGACAGTCGCCCAAAGGTTAGCATATGTGCTTGTTATTAGGATTGTGAATGAGTTCATCTGATTGTTTCTAGTGCCTTTCTGATTGTTCATCGCACATTCTGCTCTTCGGAGAGAGCTTATTTATTTTTGTCTCATTCCATTTGTTGTCATTGCTGTCAATATCAATGGAGGACATTTTTTCATGACTTACCCTAGCGTTATTACTTCCACAATTGATCACTGAATAATTCTACGCTTATTTGAAGTTAGTTTATTGTAAAGGATGATTATATTATTGAACCACAAAATGTTTCAAGTGCGCTTGTCAAATGTCAGATCACTGTGGCCGGATCATGAACACGCCCTATACAGAATGTCTCTAGGGTCTGTACAAAATCTTACCACTGATACACCGATTTAAAAATAAGAACCCAACTTCCTGAAAACATGGAATTGCTTCGTTACAGAACTACAGGGTGTTGAAATTTTATTTTAATTTTTATTTTTTCTAAATAATATTTGAACTAATTTCGATCTTCTAATGAAAATTGGTATTCAGAGGTTTTTTATCATGCGAAATTCGAATTTGATGTTAGTATGGCTCTAACTTAAAGAGGGCGCTACCTGCACTCATTTTTCAGGATATGAAAAGCCATAACTTTTTCGGACGTACAGGGTTATTCATTATATTTTGACACCCATCTACAGCTCTTATTGCGAGTGATAGAAAAAAACTTTAAATACAAAAGTTTTGGTTATGGGGGTTATGTAGAAAACATGTAGCTTCGTTTTTAATGGAATGTTGATAGTTTATATGATTAAGTTAGTGTTGTGAATATTTGTTGTAGTTTAAAAAAATATATTTTTTGAATTCAAATAGTTTCAAAGTGACTGAACCAAATGCCCACAAACCATATATATTTTAAATCAGATTAAAGAGATCTTTCATTTTAGTCAATAATATACAGGGTGTTCCATTTAAAAAAATATGACTTAATGAATTTTTTCTATGTTATGATTTCGATTTGTTGATTCCGCTATCACCAGAAGATACTACGTGAAAAAAACCAAAACTTTTGTATTTAAAGTTTTTTTCTATCACTCGCAATAAGAGCTGTAGATGGGTGTCAAAATATAATGAATAACCCTGTACATGTATTATATCTTTAATCAAGAAAAACGATTTCTTTTTCACTTAAGCGCAGAAAATGTATACTTGCTAGAAGTCGCTACGTGCAACATTTCTCGAGATTTTTGGATTTGAAATAATGAATATTGTAATGAATACATGTCATAATGAAATTATGGCCAAGCATGGTGTTTCATTGATAGTGCCAGAAATACAGGATGAGTTTGCCTGCTTGAAAATAAGAAAAAAAATCCTATAAACATGTATCCGGAAATGCTTCGTTTTGTTAAAGTTTATATTTACTAGTTGAATAAGAGTTGTTGATAACATTACACACAGGTTGACTTTTATCTTTTTTACTGAAAATATGAAGCAATCATACGAAATATGTTATAACTGCCTGCAGGTTTCCTTCGCCATAATTTCAAAATCACATGTATTAATAATTTCAAATCCAAATTTCTCGAGGATGGTTGCACGTAGCGAATTCTAACAGGGTAACAGGTATACATTTTCTGCGTAAAAATGATAAAGAAATCTGTGTTTTTACTTAAAAATATAATACAGGCTCGTCCAAAAAAAGTTATGGCTGTTCGTAACAGGTAAAATACGTGTAGGTAGCGCCCTCCACAAGTTAGAGCCATACTAAGAATTTCGCATGATAAGAAAACCCCAATTACCAATTTTCATCAAAATATCGACATTGGTTCAAATATTATTTGGAAAAAACAAAAATGAAAATAAAATTCCCCTTTAGCCCTGTAGCGAAGCATTTCCGGATACATGTTCACAGGAAGTTTTGTTCTCATTTTGAAGCGGGGAAACCCATTCCGAATTTTTTTGCAATATAAATGAAACACCCAGTATAATGCCAAGTACAAATCAAAGAAAAACATTTGAATAAGAAATAAGAATAAGTTATCAAATATTCAAGCATCTTATACTCACCACTAGCAATGTCTCGAAAAAGTGAAAACTGCAATTTTTACAAATGCTTAATTTTATTTTTTATTTATAAATTGAAATTTGGAAAAAAACTGGATACCCCAAATTCCAAAAAAATTGAACCGACCAAGCCAAGCTTTACTAAAAAACTGTAACTCAAAATGTGATGTGTCAATTATTTACACATTTATTAGATTAGAAAATTAATGAATTGATGAACGAACGCCATTTGAAAAACTATCTGGAGCCGAATTCCGTGTACCTGTGGAATCCTAGAAACACGTCGCTTTCCCATCATTTTTCACAGAGAGCGACGTACTGCTATGGAATTCCACAGTACACGGAATTCGGGCCCTGATTACGATGGGGAAGTTCGAAATTCGCCGCTAGGGGAGGCAACTGTTATGAAGAAACAAAATTCACGCTGCCTCGGAAAGAAACACGATAAGATATAACTCTGAAAACGCCCTTCAATAGCTTGGGTGATACCGGACCATTTTGATTCATGACATTTTTTCGTGTCTATCATAATAAGGGAGAGGGAGGCCAAGCATCTTTCAATATTTATGGCAAAATTGTCAAGTTAAGGGTCCCTTAGCGTTAAGTGTCCTCAAAATTGGTTGGTGCAATCGGCCATTAAATTACAATATCTCCTGAACCGTTCAACCGATCTGAATATTTTTGGCCTTGTTTGAAAGAGGATGTTATGGTCTTTCAAAAAGTTTTCCGTTGAAACTTTTAGTTGAAAACAAATACACTAGGGGGCGTTTTTTGCAGCGATTATCAATGTCCCCATTTTTTCAAATAAATTGACCGGAACGGTACAATTTTCTTGACCACCATAAAATAAGCCAAATTTTAGTGAAAACCGCATCGCGATATCTCCATCATAATACTATTAATAATATTAGTACTATAATAGCCGTTCCATATCTGAGTGTGTGTATATTTCTTAGTTGATTCGTACTCTACATACATGGTTACCAATAATAATTATAATATTCAAAAACGTTCAAGACTTTTTTTAGAACTTTTATTTGATCTTGGAATATAAACGCATAAAGTTGATTTTGAAGGATACATCATTAGATTTGCAATTTATCAACGGAAAATTATCACAATTGAAAACTGAGTCAGTCACCCAACTTTATCGTAAGTATCTATATATTTTTCGTCATCTGGAAGTATATAATGCCGCTTGATGATTGCGTTTTATTCAAACAAATAAAATAATAAACTTATTTTCAAGCATAATATCAATATCATTCACTTCGCATCACAAAACTCGACTAATTAATCATAGATGTGTTTGCTGTTTGCACAAAGTAAACGTATCTAACCAATAATTATCATAAACACATGACGTTGAATTAATTTATTTCATATTACCCACACAATGATATCTTCCCATGATTGTTATATGAATTACTGTGTTGGTATATCATTTGATTGCTACGGCTGAACCATCAAGTATCCAATAAATAAATCAACATTATAATTTTGAACTAGGTATACATAAAACATACAGATTTGTTCATTAAAACAAAATCCATTCAATACTTAGCAGTCCTACTAAGAACACAGGCGGCAGCAGATTGGAGATGTTCTCCAATGTGAAAAATAAAGTCGAAGGCATTGGAGGCTGGCTGGGCTCCAGCATACCCAAACTACGCAAAGGAGAAAACGAAGGTGTTAATCCTGAAGCTGTCGGACATGAGAACCCGGCTGCCGACACTGGTTCTCCTGTAGTTGGAGAAATGGGCAAAGAAGTCAAGGATGATGATGATAACTCCAGGTAAATAGACTTTTTCTGCCGGTTGTTCACCTAGACCCAAAGATGCTTGAATTGGGTATACTACTCTGATCAGCCATTCCAACTTATTGTAAATGTTATTTAGAGTAAAGTCTGTTTCACATTCCAGTGACTATTACCATTATCGGGTCAACCATTTATTTATGATAGATACAGGTTGGCTGGAAAACCACTTTCTAGCATTGTTTTAGCGATTAGATCGACATCTTCTTGGAAACAGCTACCGCCCCACTTTTAAATGGATGTTGGTTTTCTAGTCGTTTTTGGAATTGGATTTGGTTCCTTGGGTTCTAGGCTCCCTGATTCTTTGATTCCTTGGTTTCTTGGTTCTTTGGTTCCCAGATCCCTTGGCTATTTGGTTCCTTGGTTTCTTAGTTCCTTGGTTTTTGGGCCCTTGATTCATTGGTTCTTTGATTTTTTCGTTCCTTGGTTTTTTGGTTCTCCGATTCTCTGGTTCCTTGGTTCCTTGTCTTTTTGGTTCTTTGGTTTTTTGGTTCTTTGTTTTTTTGGTTCTTTGGTTCTTTGGTACTTTGGTTCTTTGGTTCTTTGTTTCTTTGGTTCTTTGATTCTTTGGTTCTTTGGTTCTTTGGCTCTTTGGTTCTTTGGTTCTTTGGTTCTTTGGTTCTTTGGTTCTTTGGTTCTTTGGTTCTTTGGTTCTTTGGTTCTTTGGTTCTTTGGTTCTTTAGTTCTTTGATTCTTTGGTTCTTTGGTTATTTGGTTCTTTGGGGCTTTGGTTTGTTTGGTTCTTTGGTTTCTCAGTTACTTGGTTCGTGAGCTCTGTGATTCTTTGGTTCATGGGTTTCTTAATTTCTTGGTTCGTGAGTTCTGTGTTTTTTGGTTCTTTGGTTCTCTAATTTTTTTGGTTCCTTGGTTTCTAGGTTTCTTGGTTCTTTGGTACTCTGGATATTTGATTCATTGGTTTCTTGATTTCTGGGTTCCTTGGTTTTCCTTATGATGTTTGTCAGTCACGTGAAGTTAGCCAATGTCTTCTTCAAATAGAGCAATCCAAATCAGCTGATATTTCGACAACTGCGGCCTGTGAGCAATCATAAATTTCGAAGTGAGACAACCTATTTGACAGAATATTCTTTCACGCGACTAACAAACGTCATAAGACATATTTTAGATACAGAATTCTATTATTACTTCTATACCCTTGGTTTAGATGTCCCCATCTTACACAGGGGGTTTATTAATTGAATGCCGATACTTAAGGGTGATAATCTTTGGATGATTTTAACACAAAAAGTTCATATGGACATAGGTCCGCAAGAGCATAGATTTTAAGATACAGGGTGTTGAAATTTTAAAAAAATATATTTTTTTTCATCATCACTTTGATACTATTCCAGATATCTTTTTGAAATTTGGTACACGTCTTCGATGCATCAAAATGCATGGGAATGTTAGAGAGGGCGCCAATGATTTAAAAATATTGGATGACACAGCAGGGTGTCAATGCAATTAAGTAGATTTTATTTTTTTAAGCGAAAACCATGCGCCGGACTGAAAAAAATCAAGAGAACAAATTGGCTCAGAAATAAATAGAGATTTTAAAAATGATTTTTATTTTGGAAGAAAGCAGTGGCGTACAAGTTTTTTCTCCAAAAATATTGAGTGCAAAGCCCGTAAGCCCACTGGTAAAAATAGTGAAATTGTTTATACATCACAAAATGCATATTGAAGCCTCGAAGACGTGTACCAAATTTCATAAAGATATCTGGAATAGTATCAAAGTAATTATAAAAAAATCATTTATCTTAATATATAAAAATGAGTACCGATTTTTTCTGGAAGATCAATAACTTGAGAACGGCTGGAGCAATTTGAGTCATTTTTTTTAAAATTGTTCCTTGAAGTCTTGGGTTTGTTTTTATGGCGAGAAAAGCTGGAAAATCCCCCGAAAAAACCTGAAAACACAACTTTTTATTCAGGATGTCACATGTCACCTTTCCGTGGCAGAACAAACTAATGTCAATGTCAATGAGTAAATTCAATAGGCGCGTTCGAGTTTCCGCTCTAAACACTCAAACTCGAACTCACCAAATGATATTGATGTCAATCAGTCAATTCAAATCATAGACCTGAGAAATGAAAGAGACTCTAAACTCTACAGCATATCAGATAACGGCCATTTTCAATATCAAGACAGACAAAGTCCAGATTCATTTTCAGAGTTGATACTACGTCCGTACAAAAATTAAAACTAAAAGAGAATCAAAGGTCAGGACTGATAAAGCAACGTTGCGTTTATGTTAAAATTGGTGCATTCAGTGAACGTAACCATAAAACTAAAACAGTGCTGATGCTGATTCTATCCAGACCTTAGACTAGTCTAAGCTGGATAGTCTAAGATCCAGACTTTTATCTTATCTGATATATAAAAATTTGAATCCCGTTTTTCTTGGTCACTCCATCACTTGAGAACGGCTGAAGCAATTTTTTTTTCAATGTTCTTTGAAATATGAGGAGTGATGTTATGAAAAGAAAAATTGGAAAATTTACCTCAAGAACCCGAAAACACAACTTCCCTTTCTTTGACATAGTGAGGTTATGTTTGCATAGTTTTATTATTTGCCAATGGATTTTGTTCAAATAATTATGTAGGTTCTAATTTGGTGTTTGATCAAAAATTGACCAAGTGCGGTTATGTGTGCCTAATTTTGTTATCTTTCAAAAGATTTTGTTCAAATTAGATAATAATATCGTAGGTTCTATTTGGGATCTGATCAAAACATGTAAAAAAATTATGACATGGTGAGGTTATGTTTTCATATGGTTTTGTTATTTTCCGAACGACTTTTTTCAAATCAGATATGTAGAGGTTCTATTTGGGATTTGATCAAAAATTTATTTGAATACATTACATACATAGTGAGGTTATGTTTGCATAGTTTTGTAATTTGCCAAAAGATTTTGTTCAAATAATCATGTAGGCTCGAATTTGGGGTTCGGCCAAGAAATTTAACAAAAATTGACCACGGGAGGTTATGTTTGCCTAATTTTGTTATTTTCCAAAGGATTTTGTTCAAATTAGATAATATATCGTAGATTCTATTTGAGATTTGATAAACACATTTTTTTTTTAAATGACAAAGTGAGGTTATGTTCGAAAAGTTTTGTTATTTTTTTAAGGATTTTGTTCAAATAAGATATGAAGGTTTCAATTTGAAGTTTGATTTTAGAAATTTAACAAAAATCGTCCAAGTGAGGTTAGGTTTGCATAATGTTGTGATTTTCCAAAAGATTTTGTTCAAATTAGATTATAGAGGTCCTATTTGGGCTTTGATCAATATTTTTTTCAAAAATGTGAGGTCATGTTTGCTTAATTCTGTTATTTTTCAAAGGACTTTGTCCAAATAAGATATGTTAGTTCTATTTGGGATTTGAAGTGTTGTGACAATGGATACGTTTTCAGTTTAAAAGTAAAAAAAAGTACGCTAGAAATGTTGTCAGATATATAACATATCATCCTAGCTGGAAAATCGCTGGGAGGATTCTTATTATTTTTTATATGTTTGTTATGTCTGCGCCCCGAATAACAGAATAATCATTGAAACATCGGAAAAACTAAAAAAAAAGAAAATTGTGAAACAAATTCATTTTGAGGCAGTATGGAATCTGCCGGGTCAGCTAGTTTTTTAATATTTCAACACCCTGTATCTTGAAAACTAAGCTCTTGCGGACGTTTTGTCTTAAAATCATACAAGGATTATCACCCTTAAGTATCGGCATTCAATTAATAAACACCCTGTATATTCCCTATTTGATTATTTCACTCATGTAAATAACTATGATCCCAAAAATAAATGGGTACTTCATGATTCATCTGTGGACAATGCCCTTTTATTTTAAAAAAATCATTAAAAACGGTCCGGCAATAGCAACATGAGAAAGGGGACAAAAATACCCTTTGAGCTCCAATGTATATGTCAGAAAGGGGTTAAAATAGGTGCTGATATTTTTGGACAATTTAATTTCTACAAATTCCTTTTCATTTTATTTATCAACCGCTCGCAACGCAGCAGGTAAAGAGCTTGTTGATTATGAATGTCCCCCTCTTAACTTTTTAATTTGACGTTTTAGAAAAAAGTGTCTCAAGCAAAGTTTCATGATTGAAAATGATTTTTTTAAAAACCTGTTTTCACAGACACAGGATGTTTCAAAACGAGGTCTAACTTTCTTTTTTCAAATTGAGAACCTATTTTTTTTTTTTTTGATATGTGAATGCTCTTTTAAAATCTAAATATTTTCTATGTAGCATATCCTATACTTATGTTCAATGTATTTGAAGATATTTGATATTTATAAATTGAAAAATACTAATTTATTGTTATTAAAATGTGAAATATATCTATGGTTTCGAAGTATTGACGTAAATGTGTGTGTAGGATACAGGTGCCAAAACTTTTCTAATTTTTAATTTATACCCGAAATATAAAGTAAAAATGAAATAACATCTTACTTTAAAAAAAAATCGATTGAATAAAATGCAGAATTATTTATGCTCAATACTTTGACACTTCAAAAGTATCTGATGACGTGACATTTATAATCAATAACCCTGTACCATGATACTACAACAAACAAGATAAGCTCACGCGCATCTTTCCCGGGGACCGCCCATTCAAAATGCATAGGGTGTTCGGTGCCCATTGCTAGGTTAAGTTTTTAACATCTATTTTCCTATATTTTTAATATGCATGGTGACCCAAATGGCCACCATGCGCGAATCGGTTCAATTTCTTCCAGCTAGTGAGCTTATATTGTGTGTTTTAATATCAGAACCCTGTACATATGTAAATGCGAGTGTACAGGGTGTTCACAGATAAATGGACCTCCCATTGACTTTTTAATTTGATGTTTGAGAAAAAAATGTTTCAAATGAAAGTATAATGGTTCAAAATGAATTTTGTGAAAACAAGGTTTCCACATATAAAGGGTGCTTCAGAACTTCTGGGCGTGGTCCAACTTTCTTATTTCAAATTACAACCCTATTTTTTTGATCATGGAATAAAGAGACATAGTTTTACGGTTATCCGATGTTAAACGGAAAGGTTGGTACAGAACCGTAATAAATAATAATAATAATAACCGTAAAACAATGTCTCTTTATTCCATGATCGAGAGGTACAGCTCGAACATACCCCACATCTATTCGCGTTCGCAGACTTGTGAGCCAATAGATGGCAGTGGTTGTCTAAAAACAACCACTGCACATTTACCCAGATTAGGGTAGTGGCTAGAGTTGCATCGGTGTGAGTGGTGCCAGCTGCCTCACTGATGAGTCCAATTTCGGGAAGAAACCGGTATAAGGAGGGCACTACTCACATGGATGTAACTCTAGACATTTATTACGGTTCTGTACCAACCTTTCCGTTTAACATCGGATAACCGTAAAACAATGTCTCTTTACCCTGTAGCTCTGTAAAGAAGCATTTCCGGAAACATGTTTATGGGAAGTTTTGTTCTTATCTTGAAGCGGGAAACTCATCCCGATCTTTTTCACAATATTAATGAAACACCCTGTATGTTGAGAGATGAATTATCTATGAAGGCGAGAATGCAGTTAGGGACACGACGAGCCGGGATTTTTTAATTTATATCCCTTGACTGTTTCATTTGATCAGAAATTCGACTGATTTAACATCAAACCCATGTAGTTTAGTTGAATAATGTTAACTTTAAAATACAAGCATCATTTTCGATTTTCATTTTGACTGAGAAGGTGAAATAAGAGTTTTGATTTTTTTTAAATCTGGTTTGCTACAAAATTGGCATGTGGAGTCCCTACTTGAATCTACACAGCTTTTTTTCAATATCTATCTATAATTTTGATATCTTGTCAAATTAATTTTTTGACACCACAAGGAACTTTTCTTAAAATTCTTGCTAACTCGATGATCTCATGACATGATTGTGTCAAAAGTCAAAATTGATTTTTTGGTTTTCGGACATGCACAAACTAGACTCGAAGAAAGTTTTTTAAAAATATGAATGATAAAAAAATCCATTTTTGGCGGAAACTAAATAGGAAAACCTTGATGCTTGTTTCTAGTTATTTTAATCTCTCCATGAGAAATTGATACATAGTAAAAATTTAGGTAGAATATTTTGTTAGTTTTAATAAAGGTTAGTTTTGAAACTTTGTTGTCGCTTGATGTAGACATCTTGTAGTGAAAAGTCGGACAAAACCCAGATGATACGTCAACATTTCCTGAAATTTATTTTCTTTAGACTCTGAAAACGCACTTCATTCACGTTGTTGAAAAAAAATATAAATTGAAAAATTTACAAGATGAAAATTGACAAACTAAATGAGTACGCGTTAAATATAAAAAAAAATCGAAATTATTTATCAAAACAGTTCGTTACCAAACAACACATACGTAAGTACGCTCAGACTGCCTTAGAAACTCAGAACCAACAAAAACACAGCACAATTCACTATAATCACAATCAACATAACTTCATAATTTTGATCCAGATCGAACCAAATTTAGTTCGGTACACCTGCTGGCGAATACCGAACCAAGAGCCGACCAGATTAGTCCGCGACTGTTTACACCATTCGAAACAAATATTTGGTTCTGATATAGTTTGAATTTAGTACTTGGTCCGCGAACCAAGTTGTCGGTGTAAACTAGGCTTCTATGGTTACTTTAAGTTTATATAAGCTTAGATAAGGGAGGGGAATGGATGCGTATCGCTGTATGGTGGCAAGCAGGCCGATCTTTCACAACATGACCTAATTTGCCCTTGTTTAGCATCAACAAAATGGCGGTCGTGAATAATATCATACAGTTCTGCAGTAATCAATAAACAAAGGTTAAAATATAAAATATTTGATTAAGAAAAATTATGAATTCCTGTAAACATTGTTATCTAATCTCGAGCTGACGCCATTTTTTGGAGCCAATAGTCACAAAACCACTCACATTGTACCCTATTTACATAAGTTTTCTTTCAAATTTTAGATCAGCGAAAACCAAAATGTTTTTGTCCAAAACATTTTTATCTAATGAACAGTTAAGGAAATAAATTGTGGTCCAGTTTCGCCGATTTACCCAAATCGTAGGTAGAAGTTTGAATCTATTCAAACTACTACCTACCATATTCTTGAAACCAAAATATTCCATGACTGCATTTGATTTTTGAAGAGAAACTTAGAGTAACAAGATTCTCTAATTGGGATCCACTCAATTAGATGACACCCTAAAGGAAGCATGTACTCCAGCGCTTGAGCTGTCGACGTTGCTTTTCAAAAGTTCTAGATTGTTTTGTTTGTCTCATTGCACAAGAATCCATTCACAATGTTTTCTCATTTTCCAGTAAAATAGGCATGGGGTGAACAAATTGAACAATTGTCGTCCTTCAATAACATTAGATTGTTATAAAATTTGAAATTCATTACAGTAAGTAATCATTGTTAAAAGGTGTATCAAGTCGAAAGCCGATGATTTCGCAATTTTCTTGCAGCGTTGAATACGATATGATGATCTCTCTGATATCGCTCATCCGTACTAATCATTAAACCACATTTATACCTCAAGCATTTAATTTGGGTTTGGGTGAACTAATTTCTTGAGAAGTGTAAAAAAAAACCTAATGTAGGAATTTTAGTGCAACCGGGGGAGCAGACTCGGGCCCGCAGTCACTCGCTGAATCGCTCACGGAAGAAAATAAAGAGGGCCATCTTGGAAATGGTATGTTAGATTGAGCCTTTTGATGTTGTATGGATGTACTTATACTATTCGTTCGTTGCTTGGTCTATACAAAACTGACATTTTCCCCTACTATAATCTATAACCCTTTGCTATGTTTTCAGGAAATGTCCACTCAAAATAGTGCATGGAATCAGTCATATGTTTGATGAGTATTTTCAGATTTAATGTGATAAATGATACATATCTTCCGCTGACTGTTTGCCTAGCTGTGAAAACATATTTTACTTCTTTATTTCCATTCTAGTACAAAGTAAGGCCTTAGCTGGAGCCAAATCCTTTGGAAACTTCTTGTATTCGGCTGTCAACAAAGCCGGCAAAACCGTCACTGAGGCAGGATCCAAAATCCACGTGATTAATGTAAGTCATAAAGACTCCATGTGTCCATATTTTATCCCGCCGCAGAACATTTTAGGAGAATTCAACAAGGAGCAGGAAGCTTTCATGAAAGGTAAGGGTGGGTCTTCATCTACTGCTTTACCCCCATGGGCTGGTTGTGCAAATGAGGAAAGTCTCAAAGAAGAATGCCTCAGTCTGTCTACTGATACAAGGTATGCATTATTATTGATCAGTGATCATAGATTGAATTTTATGAAATTTCAGAAATTTCGTTCGAGCTCCTCCACTTGGAGTCGATTTTCAATTCGACTATGAAGTATCTTACCCGATTGCTATGGCCATAATGGAGCAAGATCCCAACTTGGAGAAAATGCGATATGAACTTGTGCCTAAAAAGTAAGTAGGTTTTAATATTTGAATATGTACTAGATCGTGATAACAGCCAATGAAGTGATTTTGATATGCAGGGTTTTTATCAAAAAGTATCAGCAATTTGATATGTGAAATGAGATACCCTGTGTATAATAGGAAAGTTAAGTAATTTTTGAATTTTACAAAAATCAATGGTCCAGAGGACAAAAAGTCGCGTAGCAATCATAAAAACTCTTTAAAAGTATTTTTTCCTTGAAAAGAAGTGAGAAAGGAAAATTCATTTTGGCGAGGCTAGGAAACGACCCTTGCGACGAGGCTACCACGTGTGACGTCAGCAGTCTTAAGCCTCGTTCTCAGAACTACGTCGGGTCGCCAGCGACAATACGTTAGCCAATGGGAATCGAACATTTTTCTCCTAGTTCATTTATCGCTGGCGACTCGTTCAAGAGTTGAATTATTTCAACTTTTCAGAGCGACGCTCACGACAGTTGTCGTCATATTAGTTTATGTTGACGATTTGTGTATTTCTAGTGTTTGCTTGTGTGTTTTTTGTGACTTTTGGAGTATTTTTGACAATTTTCCTAGCTTGGTATCGAACTATTGATACGACAATTGATTGCAGACAATATGGTTCCCAATGGTGTATCCATCGTTTTTGCAATTTTTCCAATACAAAATAACTAGAAACACTCAAAAGGCTAGAAGCAACAATGATTTTCTGTTTAAACACGAATACCATACCATAACCCCAAAAATACATCTGTTCATAAATAACTGAGTTTTCCGGCGACATGTACAGGGAGAACGTAATACCGCTGGCGACACGACGGAAAAGTGGAGGGGATGTGCTGCTGGCGACTCGACGTAGTTCTGAGAACGAGGCTTTACGTTCGGCTTGCTTACTGTAGATTCTTCTGTTGGAAAATAATTTGGCTCTCAATATTTTTTTTTGTTTGTGTGTGGGTTTCAATGATTTTGGGATATGATATTGGTTAATATGTTGTGGATGTCACTGTGAAATGGTGCTTTCGAATTTTGGCCAGGACCGAACTTACGACATTTGTATCAAAATGTTGCATTTATGCTCGTTGTCATTTGTAGGAAAAGGCGTCCGAAAAATATCAATATTTTAGAATCACAATCTAGGAAACGGTTTTTTTAATTTGTATGATGATGTTGCTTGTCGGCATTTTTAATTTATTCCAATATACTATGATCAAGGCTTTCTTGAAATTTCATAGCAACGTTGTTTGTCAAGAATTCGTAAGATTTTTGACATTTCAGGATTTGCTTGGTTGATTTTAAAAATGTCGACATGAGTCTATCTTTGTAAGATCAAATCTTGATTTAACGCTAATGGAAAAAAATATGGGTACACGAAAATGTCAGGCCCCTTTGAATTTTTAAGTAAAATAAAATTAAATATATTTTTTCAAATTATTAATTATTGCGTTTTTTAAAAAAACCCAGAAATCTCAAAAAGTCAAAAATCTCACCATTCTTCAACAAACTACTATGTCGCGATGGAATTTCAAGAAATCTTGAAGAAAGTGTAGTGAAATATAGTCCTTATGCCGACAAGCACCATCACACAAAAAAAAACTGGGTTTCTTAGTTTTGGCTCCTAAAATATTGATATTTGCGAAAAACCTTTTCTCACAAATGCCCTTCTTAAAAATCATGACATTTGGTCGGTGAATAGCGCAGTTCTTTTTTGCAAGGTGCTTGAATGCGCCAATTTGAGCCAAAAACGTCGTTAAATCAATACCGGCCAGAATTCGAAAGCTCAATTTCTGAGTATATATAATATAAGATTTACATTAAATTTGTTTTCGAATTGGCGGCTTATAAATTGCGACAGATCATTTTTTATCTATTTACCTTACAATTCACCAAATTGGCTGCCAATGAAATAATATAAAATTAATACACGTGATCAAAATCCATCTCATCGAAACGATTAAATGAACATAATAATATATGCAAAATCAAAATCAACATTATATCAAACCGCAACAAACGGCGTAAAACGCCAATTTATCTAACTTCCAAATCTAGTCCAAATTTCTGCTGCAAACAAAAATTCTTTGTGCAGAAATTCGAAATCGGCTAGGGTGACACAAATTCAAGGTGGTTTGGCAGGGGGAAATTTGTCACTTCCACTTCGAAGAAAAATTAAATGTAAGTCAGGCTTCATCCAGAACACTTTGACTAATATCATATCCAAAAATCATTAAAATCCATAAACAAAAAAGTTATCCAGGGTCAAACTGTGTTTCAACTTGATTTGGCCCACAGTGTATTAGATAAGATTTAATCTCCTTAGAAAGATGATTATCTTCAAAGATGAAGTAGTACATAGTAGTTGACCACATATTGTAAAAATGAAGTCATCACAAAATCAAAATAAATCTGCTGCTACGCTACTCATCCTACTGGTAAAATATAGTTATTTTTATTTTTGAAAATGGTCAATAGTATGTTGATCATCTTGGTTGTTGTGCGGAGGAAACTCAACTGAACCAACTTTATTACCGATAAGAAATTAAAAGATCAACTTAAAATGTTGGGTACCTAGTACCTACAGCGTACAGCACAAATCATAATATTTTTCAAACACAAGTCACTGATTTTAATCATCAGGTCTTTTGACGTAGTTAATATTAAATAGCCTATTACAATTTCATAATATGTATTTTATCCCACTAGATTGAGTCAGAAAGTCGGAAACTATAGTGACGTCCACATCCGGCAAATCATGTGAATCAGCTTTTTGGAAACATTTGTGCATACTTCAAAATCAATTTTACTCAATGAGCTACCCAACACATATAAGATACACTGGGGTGCGTTCACAAATGTCGTCGGGCGATCGCACGGCGACGCTCTGACCTCTCCCGGCTGTTCACAATTCTCGCCGAGTAACATTCAAACTCATTCACAATTCGGGTGAATATTCTCCGGGCGATCAACTTTTCAACCCACTTTTTAGCTGGTGAAGATTTGTCGCGCCTGCGTTGTGTGTACAAACAAATTGACATGTGTGATCCTAACCAAAAACTAAAAACAACAAACCACTCGGCTGATCGTTGGTACGTTGGGGCTGGTGATAATTTAATTAAAAAATGAATACTATGTCCTTAGAATCGCACAATCTTATGCTAGATGCGGATACCAATTTTCCAATTATGTCAGACGATGAAAAAATGGTATTATTAAACCGAATCGAAGGTAAAACATTGTAACCTAAGAAAACAAAAACAAAATTGTTTGTATTATTATCATAGAAATATATTCGAATTATTATTCAATGACCATAACAGTCATAATATAACACTTTCAAATTTTGAAGGTTATGATAAACCATAACAAGTCGAACAATCGTGAACGAGAATAATTTACCATACGTCATCTGTCAGATGAAACTGACATTTGGCGAAAGTCCGGGTTAACAATTGTGAACGCAGCCCTGGACAATCGATTTGTGACGACACAATGCTAATTTATTAGGACGAATTAATGAATAGACTCATAAAAGCCAGTCTGTCGGTTTCCCGCGTAGCTCTCTGTAAGACCAGTGACGTCAAGCCAATCAGAGAGCGTTTTGACCATTTCAAATGATATCAATATTGTTATCGCTGATTTTATACAGAACGAATTAGGGATTTTTTTTTAAACTTTACAGATGTTATGATAGATTATTTTCTATAGTTTAATGATGGTTAAACACGTTTTAATTTTTTTGTGAACTTTCCTATTATGAATTCAGGTTCAGCATTGCTTGCCGAATATAACCTATACTTATCTTCAATGATTTTCGGGATTTTTGTCAATTTCTGTATTTTAGGTCGAAAACATTTTTGATAAGCACGCTTCTGGTAAAAGCACGTCAAATTTGATTTCATTCTTGGGACCTCCATCTTTTTCCGCCACCACCAAAGTCATATAATTTGATATTAGTTATTTTTCATAATTTTGTATTTGGTCCCATATCCAATTTGATGAAGCTTCATTTGACGACTCCCAAAAACCGCACTGGATCAAGAAGTTTCTTTTGCAATATTGACGTGCATAGGTTTGAGATTGAAATTTGAAATAAATACACATACCATGAGTAGTTGTGTGTATGTGGGTGGCATATGAAATCAATGACGAATCATTAAGTCTTGTTCTCAAAAACACATCTATTCAATTCAGTGACACGTGTTTCGGCACACTGAATTGAATTCTTGCATTCTATACATTGCATATTCCGAAAGTGTGAAAGAGACATAAGCGACTCACAATTTGGGTTTGGGCAAGGGTTAGGCACATGAGAGGAAATAATAGTCGCAACACAAGTACTTATCCAGAACTGCTATAACCAGAGAAAGGACGTTTGCCTCTGTTTCATACACTCCCCGACAATAAATTCCGGACAAGAATACTTTGAGTCAATTTGATATCCTTGTAAGTTTTTTAATTTTTGTCCGATTTTGACAAAATTTTTACCAAAGTGTAGCCCTATGCCTCGAGATATGACCCTTCATTTTGGTTTTGGACAAATACTGATGGCTTGGTCATTATAGAGGGAGGAACAGTAGCTACTTTTTTACCCTTTAGTTTTCAACACCCTGTGGAAAAATTGAGCGGCAAAATTCATCTTTATTATGTTCTATTGTGAAGTGCAATCTTTTCTTAACAAAATGCTTTTTTGGTCATGTCAATATCTGCTTTTTTAGAGAAGATACAGAAGTGTAAATAAAGTGCTGCAGTTTCTCGATATTTTATCAACAATGAATTGAACCAATCTTATAGACTTGCATGAAGTTTAGCCCTATGTCCAAAGATATTATCCATGATTTTGGTTTTCAAAAAATACCGATGGCTTGGTCATTATACAGGGGGGAACAGAAGCTACTTTTTCACCCTCAAGTTTTCAACACCCTGTGGAAAAATTGAGCGGCAAAACTAAGCTCCATGATATTGTGTCGTGAAGTGCGATCTTTTCTCAACAAATTGTTTTCTTAGTCATGTCAATATCTGCTTTTTTAGAGAAAATACAGATGTTTAAAAAAACTGCTGCAGTTTTTCGATATTTTATCAACAATTAATGAAAACATTCTTCTAGAGTTGCATGAACTCTGACGTGCCACGAGATTTTCCGGGTTTGATTCCCGACGGGGATGAGGGAATTCGTTGATGTTCAATAAAGTGTTCGAGCGTCACCCCCTGGATTTATGTGGTAGAGGGCCCACAGTGCCTATCGGGTAGCTTTTAGACAGTGAAGAAAGTCCAGGCGTTCGTTATTTCCAAAACTCCGCAAATTTCCGTTCTGAAATGGATAACTGAACTTTCTTGAAATAAAAACACGCTTTTAATGAAAATCAATCAATCAGTCTATTTGTCCCATTTTATGATTACACTGGTTCCCAACCAGTCAATAATATAACTAACAAACTATTTAACAATGAACCGACTTTCAATCAGCAAAATTAACCAGAAATATCACCAAAGAAATAATACTAATACGTCGGTCTAATCTTTCCCGGCGGAGAATCAAAATTCCAACCAAATGAAACATGAATTTTGCAGTCTAAAACCGGCAAAATAAAACGTGAAAAAAAGAGGTGTGTAACACAGATAATTTACAGCGACGGGTCGGGTTTTCACGGCGAAATAATAAGCAGAAAATATCAGCGGTTTTGAAGAATTTAGTCATTTCCAACGACGTAGAGAAAATGTATCGGGAACGCGAACGGGTTATTTCCACGAGGAGGAAAACGGGTTTAGAGGCATAGTAATGATTCAGACGGCGGCTGTCTGTTTTCTGGTGACGAAAGATAATGGTTCATTAACAAAAAAAAACCTGTTCTTGCTTGCGCGGTAACTCCAGAAGCCCCTCTGTATTTAGTTTGGCTCGCTCGTAACTATCTCAAGAACGTTTTGTCAAATTAATTATAATCTGGTTTCAAACGCGGTACTGAACTTTTTTGTCTGAAATATCCCACCCGGCAACTTTGGTACGCAACTGCGGTTTTGCAGATTTTATAATTTTTTCAAATCAAGCAATTAAGGATGTTGCTTTTTTGTCATTTTTGTTTTTTCTGTATCTTGCTTCGTTTTCAAGATAAAAATTAAAAACCGGCTTCCTGCTTTTATAAGGTTCACGGGCAACGTGTCAAGGTACTTTCAAAGAAACGATTTTTCAATTTTTATCTTGAAAACGGAGCCAGATTCATTAAAAAGCAAACAAGCAAAAAGCAACATTTTTGATTGAGTACTTTATAAAAAAAAAATATAAAATTTTTGAAGAAGCAGTGGCGTACCATTGATTTATCTATAAATATCAATTGGATGAACCTCTGGGATACCACTTGAATAAATGATTTCATTTTAATCACACAAAAAAAGACCCTTATGTCGACAAATAACTGTGCCAAATTTTCTTAAAATCAGCTTAAAGGTTTTTGGGTAATTAATGAAAAAAACGTTTTTTTTTTTAACTTAGACACCCTGTATTTCGAAAATGCATCAAAGTGGGACATATAATGTTCATAAGAGTATTTTTCGCTGCTGAATATGCCCTTAAAATCTCCGTATTCAAGTTTTAAAGACCCTGTATAACTTGATATTGGTTATTTTCCATCATTTTTTAATAATTCCAATATCCAATTTTGATGAATCATCATTTGCCGACTCCCAGAGGCCGCACTGAATCAAGAAGTTCGTTTTGCAATATTGATATGGATAGGTTTGAGATTGAAATCTCATCTGACTAGTTGTGTGTGTGTGGGTGTGATCAGGCTTCTAATGCAATCAATGACGAATCATTCAGTTTTGTTCTCACAAACACATTTTTTCAATTCGGTGACACGTGTTTTGGCACAGAAGACATCATCAAACTCAAGAAATAAAAATAAATATGGCGAAACTCGTGCCACTAAATTGAATTAATGTGTTTTCTTAGTGATTTGACATGGTCGATTCCTTATCTGAAATTACAACAGAAAAAAGTTTTCTCTAGCATCTATTTGCTTCGAATGATAAAAAAATCTTCAAAAACTGAACCTTCAATTCGAAAATGTTTTTTGCAGAATATCTGAAGAGGAGTTCTGGAAGAACTATTTTTACCGTGTGAGCCTAATTTGTCAAGCCAATGAGCTGTCATTTATGTCAAGAGAATCTGACATTAATAATACTAGCGATCCTTCTGCGGTACAACCTATAGGTGAGTGACTTTATATTTCCTTAAAAGGCTAGATTGCAGATCAATTATTGTAGAGATTTTGTTTTCAAGTTATATTTTGACGTTTCTTGCCAGACAAGCTGATATTGAAATAGTCAAGATATAACTAGATTCTCTTTATGTTGCATCATCCCAACATCTCATTTTGTGATTTTTGTTTTCTATTTTTTTCCTTAAGTAGACAGTACAGAAAAAGAGCATGAGTTTGTATCCGATACATTAGTAGCCAATAAAGAAGATTTGGACGAAGTTCGAGAAGGTATGAAAAAGCTTGCTATAGGATCTAAAAATATAAACGGTGAGTTTTCTTAGCTTTGAATGTTTGAATCAATCAAAAAATCAAGCCTTAAACAATGTGCGCTAAGTAGGGTGTTCAAGTCTTGATTTTAATGAACATGAGCACCTAGTATTCACCACATATGCTTTTTCTCACTTTAGAACAAATCTTTAGACTATTGACCCAAAAGTGAGATTTCGATGTGTTAGTTTCCTGTTTTACTCTTTCTCAGCCTAAAGGAAGATCAACGTTACATTTGCTTCCCCTACTAGTCCTTTGAATAAGACTTATTATTTTTGACTTTTTGTTGTAGTTTTTTTTTGTTTGTCTTTTGTTTGGCCCAATCCATTCACCTATTTTATGGATTTTTGTTTTTATTTAATGCTATTTGGCGCTTTTTGGATATCACTTTTTCTGAAATAAGCTGACTTTCCATTGGTAAAAATATAATAATCGTAAGACTAGTTGTACAATATACATACATATTATAGACTTGTTCAAATATAAACTCAGACATTTTGAAGTCCAATTGAAAAATCGGATCTCATTATGAGACACTTGCGCAAATGAGGGTGTATGAAACAAATCTTTGATTAAGA
Organism: Orchestes rusci; assembly: GCA_958502075.1. Classification (NCBI taxonomy): domain Eukaryota; kingdom Metazoa; phylum Arthropoda; class Insecta; order Coleoptera; family Curculionidae; genus Orchestes; species Orchestes rusci. Next base: position 16,107,378 of record OY293303.1, read on the forward strand.
GTAGGTCTTGTCTATAACTATATTGGTCAATTATCGAATAAGATATACCTTTCGTTATTTCATGCAGAATATCAATGTTTCACTTGCTGATAAATGATGATAAAATAATGGTTTTTTTTCTTTGTTCTGATAGGTTTGAAACTGATGAAGGAAATTGTTATGACCTTAGTTCTCAACTTGAAAACTGATCTGGTTTACGCAAGTAATTCGTCAACATTTTTCAACTTGCAGTGTAATTTTTTACTTGGTTTGGTGTAGATCTTTGAAATGATTAATCAAATGTGCTGGGCCCCGATTCACTATCTGATGAACGATCACATCACGTGAATATGCTGTACAAAACCAATGTAGTTTTCACTTCATAGAGATCGTGGATATACGAAACTAAGTATTATCAAAACAAAAATCAAAACCTGGTAAATTAATGCTGTAGACGGGACATTTAGTGCCTTATCATGTCAGTTTGACCATCTACTTATTTGAATTTCGAAATTATCAGTCATGTGCATTTTGTGCATGTAAAAAACAGGAAATCATCACTAAGCATAATGGTGAACACTGCAAGTACCGAAATGAAATTGCATTTGTTATAAATCTAAAGCACTTTGAGCCTTTTGTTTTTTTTTGTTTTGTTTCATTTTATCCTTTTCCCCTTTCTGCCCGCATAGAAGAAGAATGGGAAAAAGAACTAGAAGCTGAATTGCAAGATTACGAAATGGTAGCGGATTCGAAGGAAAACATCCTTGACAAGGAGCTCGAAGATATGCTGAATGAAGAGCCTGATTTGAAATAAATTTTCTTTCTTTTTTTTGACTGATACTGTTATGTTTATAGTTTTACTGATTCTAGTCATTTAATTGTTAGTTATTTTTATACTGTTTCTAAAACCAAAAATTTAATTGGATCTTAGGGATTAAGAAATAAATCACAATTTACTGTTCCATCTGAATGTTGTTTGTGGTATTTTGGGGGTGTTTATTTTTATAGAGCGCAAAATCAGTGCATCTGCGGTATTCGATATGTGTAAACGACATTCCATAATAATTTACCCACCTTGTCATTTTCTTGAGCAATTCATTTTATTTGTTCAAATAATCAGATCATATTCATATGGGAAAATATCAAAATATCATCATCATCAATTTGTCCTATCCCTGACAATAAATTATCCACCAGAAATCCGATTGTTTGAACAAATTTTCAGAAACTTCTTAATAGATCTAGTTATAAGTATTATTGTGAAAATGTGATATAAAGAATGATATTCAAAGGTCTACACTTGACGTGTTGAAGGAACTTAATGATTCTTTCTTTCATACACTAGCATAGGAAAGAGAAATAATGGGAGAAATAAAGTATAATAAGTGTTGTGATTATTATTAAAAAAAACGTGTAAAAATATATTGAAAGCGTACTATCTTGAGTCGGCCCTAAATTATTGGTCAGTATTCCATGATTCTTATCCTGTATGTATTTGGATGTAACGTACTTATTGATTTTCGTTGTCCCGTTTTTTCTTTTTTTCGTCGTTAAGTGGTTGTAAAATAATATTACTATAAACAAGGAAAAGTTTAGTTAATTGAATGTCCTTAAGTGCTGTCGGATAGCATTTTTGGCGTGGATTTTGTTGACGGTGCATGTCACTAGGTTAGGAATGTAGCTTTTCAGTGTTGAAGCATGTTTCCTTCTATTCATATAATTATTGTTATCAAGTAAATACCCTATTGTTAAAATAAACGTAGTTGTGCTCATCAATGGAAATTGTTTTTATTTCATCAAAATATGAAAGGTCGAAAAACAACAAATTTTGAAAGTTCTAGAAAAATGTCGAATCGTTTTGTCCACATAGTTAATAAGGGAAGTGAATCCTCGATCTCATTAATTCAATGCCAATAAATCAGTCAAACCAAATCTTTATCTATGCCAAAGGGGAGTATTATCGTGTAAGCTTCCGATAATTACCGGAGAAGTTGAGATCGGGGTTCCCAAATAATAACAAACTTATTTTGAAAGTGAACCGTTTAGGCTGCTAGACATGCTTATATACCATGTCAAAAGAGCCCGCAACAATATGGAGAAAAGTATTTTCTGGGTAAGTCTAACTTATTAGTTATTTCTGATGACTTATGATGATAGTGAAAACTGAATACAATAATCAAGGTAGCTTTGCATGCAAAATTGTCAAGTTAAGGGTTCCTTAGCGTTAAGTATCCTCAAAATAGGTTGGTCCAATCGGCCATTAGTTAATTTAACCAAGCGCATCAGAGGAATACTTCCTTGTCTCCAATATCAAGTTCACGATTATACGGATATTTATTGATATTGTAATGATCCTTTTTCACTAACTAATGGTAATGATGAGTTACAATGGCGTTTCGAGCGGCTGTTTCAGAAATAATATTGAAAAAAAAATGTGCGCCACTGACGTTTTCTGGAAACTATATTCTCGAAGCAGATGAAGCATCAGCTAAAAATACAACTTTTTTTGTCTCCCGATATTTTTTCCTATGTATCTTTTCGTAAAACTGGAACTCATAATTACTATCTTATTATTGCTATAATTTACCGTCTTGTTACAATGCAAAGCTTTGCAAAAATTCAACATTATCGGCAAAATGATTTTTGAGATTGAGATACCTATTGATGATCAATTCGATTTTTTTCTAAACCTTTAAACCGTAGGTATTTCGAAAACGACACTATAAGGGGTGTCCCGAAATTAGGTTGAAATATTTCAACAGTAATAATTCTACACAAAAAAAATAGTTTGCCATATAAACATGATAACGAAAACGCTTTGTTTTCGAGATACAAGATGACAAAAGTTCAATTTCAATTTTTGTTTCCTTTGAATAAATCCCATAATAATTCTAATAATTTAATATATTATATCCATGATAAATTCAAATTTGATATTAAAATTACTCTATCTTCTCTGTGGCGCCATCTACAAGTCTTTTTACTGTCTCAAATAGTCATAACTTTCTTGCTCAACCTTGTATCTTTGTTTTGAGTAAAAAAATAATTACAACATAACTTTCACTCAAAAATGATTCTCTTGTTGGAAGTTGCTAGTAGCAACCGTTTTCGCATATTTGCACTGAACTTGATCCAAGTGGTTTTAAATGGCAAATTTTTGGAATAAACATAGGTCGCTTTGAAAACGGCGTTTTCATGGTGATTTTGACAGTTGTCTAAAAAATCTACAAATGAATGTATATCTTTGTTTTTAATAAGAAACATTGAAAAAATTGTTAAAATAACTATGATAACAGCGTTATTATGTGTAACTTTCAACAATTTTCATGTAAAAATAATGTGATAATAATTTTTTTCTACTCAAAGATACAGGTTTGGGCTAAAATCCTGGTTTCACTTCTTGGTTGGGCTTCCAAAAAACACTGTACTTCCTTCCTGTTCACAACGCTAGTAAAAAACATTTTTCTCTTGTTTTCCAATATAATATATTTTTATGGTGACCCATAGAAAAAAGAATTGATTCTTTTTCCTATATGTGGTGACCACACAATGGATATGGATTTGGGCCTGAGCTGTTCGTTTCAAAAGTGTCGAATCTACTGTTTTTCTACCTCTATATAGGGTGAGTTTTTTTTGTCTAGCAATAGGGATCTCGGAAACTATAGCAGATATACGAGAAAGTTTAAATGGGCGAAGATTTGCAGTTTTCTAAGCTCTACTCAAAACTATTTTGAGTTCAAAAAAAATTGACATCTGTCAAAAGATATTTGAAAAAAATAACTGATTTTCAGCATCTTTTTAAAACGCCGAGCCCCCTAGCTTCGCGAATATTGATTATAGGAGAAAATGTTAAATACAAAAGTATTAGGAAATTCTAGTCCAAATAAAATGACAATAAAGCATTTTTTGTCACACCCGTCATTTTTGAACTTATTTTTTTTTTATGGAAACCATGGGAGCATAATATGTTTGTTTGTTGTTTATAATCGCTGCGCAGTTCGTTTTCACCATATCGGTTTTTCTTTATGTCCTATGATGTTGAATTTTTAAAAATGGTGAATAAATGTTTTTTTGAATTTGGATTTTGAATATTATATTTTATCCGTATTCATTGGAGAATTTCATTACGATTCTAACGATGTAACCCTATCATATAGGTTATTTTCAAAAATAAAGTTTTTATGACCGCTTTTTGTTTTTTTTTCTTTATTCACGCTTAACTTTACGTACTTAATCCAGTTAACTTTGGTGAAAAACTTGGTGAAAGATTAATACATGGAATAATAAAGTATTGATGGTACTGTTACCCTGGTTATTCCATTTGTTTTGACAAGAATATTTTCGAAAATTCCAGCGTTATTAGGTGTTGATGCAAACAATGCATCTTTTCAAAAGTAAATCAGTTGCCTTTCCTGGAGATCGCTCAGCAGATCTAAAAGCATTTTTATTGCATTTTATGTAGAATTCTAAAATATCGCGTTATTCTAAATTGGAAAAATCTATTTTAGCAAAAAACTGAGCTAAGTAAATTTTCAAAATAATACAATATATTATTATTATGTGTCTTTGTATGGTGATCATACTATTATCATTTATTCACTTTATTTAATGGTATATTTTTCCATAGATTTAAATTTACTAAATTTACTACGTTGACATTGAGGTAAAACATGAATTAAAAAAAAATAAAAATGCCCATAAAAACTTTTTTTTTAAATAACCCTACCATAGGATACCTATATCGTCAGAATCGTGATAAAATTTCCTATCAAATAAGGATAAAATTTGAATTTCTCAAAGACAATATGTGGAATATAGAATACCCGATACCGCAGCGCCGTCGCGGGCGTATACACAAAAATTGCATGGAACCTATATAGTTATATAAATACTATTTACGATTGCGACTCGTTTCCAAAAACTTTATATACAGAGTTTTTGACGGAGAGTTAGGAGGGGTGGGCGTATAGATATATTGCATGGCTCATTACGAAGATATTTTATTAATAGACCATTGCATGGTGTAAATGAACGACCCTGATGATCATGTTTCATTTCTCAAGAATCTAAAAAAAAAAACATTTTCACCTCTGGAATTTTTGTTTCTTAAACTTTTTTTTAGTGACTAAAACTCAAAGAATAAGTTTTAGAAACAATTTAAAAAAATACACTTTTAATGTCTATTTTTGTAAATTCTTGTTAAAGTTAAAAGACATTGGGGACGTATTGGAGCAGAGGTCTATTGATAACATATTTTCGAAACGAGATCTATACGCCTACCAAGTTTGGCTAACCCTCCGCCAAATACCCTGTTGAGATTACGACCATACACGTATTACTACGAAGTCTCGTCGTTTTCCATCACTACATCTACCAAGTTTACCATTTTTACGCAGGATTTATTGACCTTAAAGGTGGGGCCAGACTTGCGGTTGTTAGCGAACTGCAGACTAGTAAAATGCAACTGGGTACGTGTCATGTCTGTAGGTGAGTTCGAGTTTACGCTCTAAACCATTGTGTAAAAATTGTACACGCTTAAATGGACAATTTTCGTGCTCGGGATGTTTGAAGCGTAAACTAAAACGCACCTTGTCTAGCAAACATTACCAGACACAAACTAACCCAATCTAACCTGAACTCAACTAACTTTGTCTGATTTCAACATTAGACACAGATTTAATATATTGTCACATTAGTACTGGAGGCAAATATACTTGGTGTAAATCCACCCAATTTGCCACTGGTAGACTCGCTGAGCGAGCAGTTTTGTTGCTATAAATAGACACGTTCAGCGAGACGACGGGGAGTAGTTGGCCTACGCTAATTACTCGTTCCCTCCCCGTGAGTAGTGTAACCCGTCTCACTCCTTTCTATCCCTGTGAGTAGTGTAACCTCTCTCACCCTTCGTCGAACTTCAGCGTAAAATAACTACTCCTACGATCAACGCAACAAAGAACATGCACATCACAAACTGAGTTTCCCTACTGATCAGCCCAGCTACGTTCCCTAGAGCACGACAGGTGTTGCGGGTCCAGTCGAACGCCGTACGTGACATTTGGTGGATGCGCCGGGTAAGTCTTTTTTTTTTTTGTTCTGGAACGTATGCCTTTTCTTCCCTCCTATATAGCGGCTGCCAATCGTGTTGGTAGATGTGCCGTGCGAGTGTTGGCCTCCCGAGGTACCGGAGGGGGAGCAGGTTCTGTACCACGGACCGTTCCAGGGGGACATCGTGGTCCTTACTGCGAAGGTTCGCCCTCGCCGTTCCTTGATCTATATATACAAGTAGTTTTATAATTAAATTTTTCAAATAAGCTGTTAAAAAAAATAAAAATGTATATGTATATACACAATTGGTCTCACTGACTCTGTTCACCCTGTACACTGCAAGTTATGTGAGGTTTCCAATTGCGCTGTTTCCGACCTACTTCTCGAGCGGCTCGTCTCCGTCGCAAGTGGAATGAGTTGGCATCTATATTGGCCCTCGCTTTCCTGTTCGGTTATCCTTAGTAAATAGGCCGGTGGGACTTCCTGGCTTTGTTCATTGTCTCGGGGGTTGGTGGCTGGTTCTGGATGGACGGGCTTGATTTCTCTGTAAGTATTTAAGAGCGTGTTGGCCTATTTTGAATAGAAGATACATCAGGAAAAGAGATAGTGTTACACACGTTAACGAAAAAATCGTGTCGTGGCGGCGTGGGTCTGTGACGTTTTGTGCTGATGTGGGCTGTATGATGGCCAGAGGCGTCCATTGGTTCCGGTGAAATAACAGGTAAAGGAGGGCTATTGAGAGTGTTGTGTTCCAAATTATCATCAGGGTTTTGTTTTCTGTGTGCCAATTATAACCATCGATGGGGGGTTGAGCTTCTACCGATTGACGGATACTATCAATGAGGTCGTTGCTGGAAGTGAGGTTGAGGTATGGGATTTGGAGCGTCCAGTTCTGGTTCAAGCATTCTCCTATTTCATCAAACTTTGTCGGATGGCTGGCTAAGAGAGGATTCAGGACGAATGTTTTTAGAGTCGTCCATGCTGCTGGGAGGGTATGTATTATTTTTAGTTCTCTTTCGTCTTCTTGGCAAGGGAAACGTCTTGGGATCAATATTTTCCCATCTAGTTCTAGGCGGCATTGACAAGGCAAAAAGACTTTCAAGGATCCGGGTGCTGACACGTTCGATTTTATTGGCACCGTGGTACTTCCACAGTCCAGCACCCATTCCTTCCTGTGGGTGGGTTAACAGGAATTCGTCCTCGCTGATCTCTGTTATTATCAGTAATGTTGATTGGTGGCACCTCAGTGGACAGTAAGCCGTTAGGTCCTGCACCGTTGCTCCGTGCAGAAGTTTTCTAGCACAAAATGGCCCCTGGTGGATTCCCCCCGCAAATCTGGGTAGGTAGCACAGTTTGTCGTGGTAGGGCTTGCAAAGATGTAGGCCTGTTCCTGTTATTTGGCGAGAGTGTGCTGGATGAACCTGAGCGTTTCTTGAAATAGCCATATATAATACGTCGTGTTCAATAGTGCATGTCTCTCGCCCCCAAGCGAACGGGTGAGTAATAGGTTCAAAAATTTCCCATTTCTGTAATTTTTCCCTAATAGGGACTTTAACGTGCACTACCAATTCCTTGTCGGAGAAACTACATTCTGCTATGGGCAGTTCGTATGGTTTGGCCGTGTCCTGTATTGCCAGCGTATGGTTGCTGATCTCCAATTCCCAAGCCAGTTTCTTCAAATCAAGCTTAAGCGTGGATGGTTTTATGATGACCATATACCCGAGTCAAGATAGTTCAAATTTTAGGTGAACCTAGACAAAAATAATATAAAGCTAATTTTTGGTACAGATCATCATTGAAGGCTAAATAGTAATATACTAAAAGTCCCGGAGAATCCTCCTTCCGCAACCCCCCTTTTCCCCCCTCCAAACCCCCCGTTTTAGATATTTTGGTGATTTTCTCGAAAACCATCCACTTTACAAAAAAATGTCAAGAGAGCATTTTTGAAGCTGACAAAATTTTCTTTCCAATGATGTATCACAGTCTATATCTAGTAGCTCATGGTACCCACCAGTGGCGTATCAAAAGAAGGGTTACTATTAGAAAATATACTTTTTGATCTTTTTTTTATCTAAGTAATATTTTCTTAGAAAAAATATATATCTTATTGCAAAACCTCATAGTACCACGTGATACACACCTCGGAATACACCAGTGGCGTATCAAAAACAAATCTGCTCCGACATTATTAATTGAAATTTCTCAAAGAACACGTCTAATTTACTGATTGAAAACAAGAATAATAACAATAATAAATTGATAAATGATAACAATAGCTTAATAATTTTCCTCAAGAGTAGAATCTTCTGTGAAAGGTTTCTCAATATTACTGCATGTTTCGCCATTACAAGGGGAACAAAATGTGCTACATTTTTGGCCTGAGTGTCTACACGAGCATCTACCAGCACAATTGGTTTTGCAATGGCAGTACACCAGAGAGAGAAGTGATTCAGGTGCTGGAGGTAGCGCAGTTTTGACAGGCAACAATTGTCCTTCGACTGACTTCCAACCCCCTTTAAATAGGAGGTAGCCTGTTTCCCAGTCATTCATGTCTCTGGCTATAACATTTTTCAATGCAGGTGTCTTGGGTGCTTTGTACCAACTGATGGAAATGTCATCTTTCTCTGCTGCTGCGGTAGAAGAGGTGTTGTCAATTTGTCGAGCAATCGATTTTGGTGTTGCATGTATCGAAGGAGAAGTCAATCGAATACCTCCTGAACTGTGAAATGTGCCATGGCCAGTTTGAGTTTGGATATTAAAATCTGCGTTATCAAAGCAGTACTGAACAAGACTACTTTCGTTGGCGACCGTCTCGGCATTGTGTTTTATAATGCAATTTTCATATCGATATGTTTCGTTGTATGTCACCGAAAAACCCCAATTACTCAGGAAATCTACAATCTGCCTGGAGCCAAATTCTCTATGGACATACACGCCAATCCCAAGTAAAATTGGAGATATTAATGACCTTGGTCGACATGCGCTTATTATTGCCTGACCTATAGCTTCCTTTTTCGTATCCATGCGTTCATTTTCGACATGTTTCATTTTCATAATTGTTTTCAGTAGCGCGTCTAAAGTTTTCGGAATATTGCCTAAAACTGAGGATTTTTCTGCTGGTGGATATACCCTGTAATCATATACGGTAGCACGTATATCTTCTCTAATGATTTCTGCAGCTTTTTGAACAATCCTCAATCTTTCATCTTGGTCACTGTTTTCGGCTTTCTGAGAATACCAGGATTCAAACAATATTGAATCTACATTATCTCTATAATTCAATATTGTTTTTTTTCCAGCAATTTCGGTGATACATATTCGTTGTCCAGAGTGATCCACCAGCTTCCTCAAAAACTGTTTTCGAGAGTAAGGCTCGCAGTCCATGTCTTGAAATATTTTTTCCATTTCCACCTCCAAGTCGTTTATGGAAAATTGGCACTCATCAGAATTCTCAACAGACTCACACACTTTCAAAAATGCCTGATATCTCTGTTTATCGTTCGGCCGACCCCGCGAATCGCCAAGTTTCTGTAGCTTTCCTCCGGAAGAGAATAGAAGACGGCAGTCCTTGTGATATCTGGCTTCAGCAGCAACCAGATCTCCACAAGTTCCAATGCGGATCAGAACTTCTTCCCCCCACTTGTCCGTTCTGGCGACTGCTTCAGACATAATTTTTTCTTTAATCAAAATTGTGGATACTTGTATAATTGTTTTGTGGTTGTAAAACTTCTTATTTTTTTCTAATCTAGTAGACGCCGGGTTACCGCAAAATAAGCAAATCTCTTTGATGTTATAATCTGGAAGTGTAGAACGAATGGTGGGTGCTAAAGTTGAGCATGATTTCTGCGATGGTCCGGCTTTTTCACTTTGATCTCGAATATGTTTCAAAATTGTATTATTTCTCGTATAGGATTTTCTATAAACAGAAACCAATTTTCACTTTCATAGTCCGCATTGAAGTATGAATATTTAAAATTTGTTACCCACCTGCATTCCAGATGTACTTCGATTGATCTCACGTTCTTAAAAATGTCACTCAAACCATCACAACGCTTTTCACTAGCACTCAATAATGTTTTCAGTCCTTTTTCACCAACTTTAGTAATAACTCGCTCACTTAGTGGCAGTTTACACAAAACACATTTCTCCATTTTCAATATAATATTATTGTTGAACAATACATAAAATACATGCAGAAAAGACCGTGCTGCCACCTAACAAACATAATTGACATGATGACGTACGCCTTAGATAAATAACCAAAAGTAGAGTATCCACTCTTTGTCAATCGCGTCATTGACGGGGCGGCCATATTGTCCTGGTGGGGAACAAATCCGAGTAAACAACATTTTAATAGCCGATTAAAAAAAAAAATATATTTTCTAAGGAATTGTTACTTGGATAAAAAAAAAAACTGAGAAAAAAGATCAAAAAGTATTTTCTAATAGTAACCCTTCTTTTGATACGCCACTGGTGGGTACCATGAGCTACTAGATATAGACTGTGATACATCATTGGAAAGGAAATTTTGTCAGCTTCAAAAATGCTCTCTTGACATTTTTTTGTAAAGTGGATGGTTTTCGAGAAAATCACCAAAATATCTAAAAAGGGGGGTTTAGAGGGGGGAAAGGGGGGGTTGCGGAAGGAGGATTCTCCGGGACTTTTAGTATATTATTATTTAGCCCTCAAAGATGATCTGTACCAAAAATTAGCTTTATATTATTTTTGTCTAGGTTAAATCCTATCTTGACTCGGGTAATAGGTATATGGTGATGTTTGCAGGCCTGCAAGGTGTCCTGCTTCCGTATGGCTCTGGTAAGTCTAACCAATTTGTTTGATAGATCAAAGTTGTTCTTCTGTAATTCTAGGCTAATGTTGATGTTCGTTTTTTCTTCATCCCTGGCTCTATTACTGAGCTTTTCTAAGCAGGTCTCCAGTTTCTTTATTTTATCTTCCGTCACTCTGAATGCTTCTGCCTCCTGCATTTTCTGTAGATAACCTGATTCTTGTCCCAGAGTTTTTATTGCCCTTCCTAAACTGTTTGTAACAGAGTTCAAACGGCTCCTCAATTGATCAGCGTCCATCGTCAAGGAGTCCAATTTTTGCTGGGTAGCCACGCCACAACACCAGTTTAGACCCTCTCCGATAAATGCCAGAGCGCGTTTGTTCCGTCTGTTTGTTTGTCTCATGTGGGTTAGGTTCCAGCCATCCATCAATTCATCGATTTCAATGTCCACTGACCCTGATGTGATCTCGATCTGTCTTTTCGTTTCGCAATACGTCGTCCTCGAGTCTGTACAGTGAGACCTTGTGGGCCTGGGGGGTACCTCTTCATACCAGACTGTTCTGTACATGATTGGTATTGAACCTTCGTAAGTGATGACATGCGGTAATGGTTTCCATGAGGCTTCATCAGTAATTTCCACTTTCTGGGCGACTGTTGCTTGTCCTTGCAACCTGTAATAAATACTCTGTTATTGTCTTTCTTTCCTAAGTCTCTCTCTCGTCCGCCCTAATTCCTACGTTCCCTTTGTGCTACTATTCTTCCTCGCCATCCGTACAGCTGAAATAGTCCTCCTTTTTCCCATTTTGTTCCTTTCCTTCCCTTGTTTCTTCATCAATTAGAGCTCCTTTTAATGGAGCATTCTCCGTCCAAGGGTCGTTATATGGTAGCATTCTACAGACGTGCACTGTATCCAAAGCTTTCTTTCTACACCCATGTCTCCTCACTTCGTAGTTGACCTCCCCCAGCCTCCTTGTTACCTCATATGGACCAAACCATCTTAACAGCAATTTTTCGCTTCGTCCTACTTTCCTTACAGGAACAAAAATCTTCACTTTATCTCCTGCCTGAAACTGCAGATCCCTGTGTTTTCCGTCGAAGCGCACCTTGTCCTTTTCCTGTTTTTTCTGTATGTTCTCTACTGCTACGGCCCTCATTGCCAGAGCTCTTCAGCGTATCGGTTGACAGCTCGTTGTCCAAGAGTCCTGCCTCTGGTGGTAGAGTGGGCTCTCTTGCGAAAGTGGGCATGAAGGGGCTGAATTTCGTGGTGTCCTGGATGGCAGTGTTGTATGCGAATGTGACAAATGTGTTTATTTTGAGATGTTATTAATATTATGTTTTGACCTGTATAGGATGATGTACTTATATAGACTTTTTGTTTTTCATATAACGGCTACCGGTTCCCACAACCATCCAACTGGAAAATATGAAACCGGCCAGGAATCCACAACCTCCAGCCATATTACAGGGATACCGGCCCTCTGAACTGAGTAAGGGGACTATATAAACACCCTGTAATAGGCAACTATCACCGAGGTCAAGGATGATTGGCCGACCAACATTTTTTTGCAAACGCAAGCATTAGCACTATTAGCAGTGAACAAGCGTTGAACGCACGACGGTGCAGTACCACAGACCAGGGCTTGAGAAAACTGAACGGATGGATGGCAGGACCGGAGCAAGAGTTTTTGGCCACAAAATTTGTTAATAGTTTTTAATTTTTTGTAAGGGATGAAGCATGTTCTCTTCTGGCATTGGGATCCAATGCTCACGGGGTGAGGGCATATGTCACATTAGTACTGGAGGCAAATATACTTGGTGTAAATCCACCCAATTTGCCACAGTTTTGTTGCTATAAATAGACACGTTCAGCGAGACGACGGGGAGTAGTTGGCCTACGCTAATTACTCGTTCTCTCCCCGTGAGTAGTGCAACCCCTCTCACTCCTTTCTATCCCTGTGAGTAGTGTAACCCCTCTCACCCTTCGTCGAACTCCAGCGTAATATAACTACTCCTACGATCAACGCAACAGAGAACATGCACATCCTAATCTTATGGTGGTAAGAGATTGTATTGATGTATGGTTGGCAACAATATATTGAAGCTACTATCACAAACTGAGTTTCCCTACTGATCAGCCCAGCTACGTTCCCTAGAGCACGACAGGTGTCGAACGCCGTACGTGACAATATTAATTGTTACTTCGGCGATCACTATGGCAACATCTATATGTCAATCAATCTGACCAATCACGGGCGACGTACCCAGTTGCATTTTACTGTGATCTGTCGAGCAGACGGTCGCCATCTACCGATTACTCTATGAAACCGAATCTAGTTTACCAACCTCCCCGAGGGATAACAACAATCGTTCGCCTGGATCGTCAGTACGCAAATAGAGCGATTTGAGAAAAAATGTAGTAATATATTTCAGAGCTTTCTTTCTTATTCTTCGCCAATACTCACAAGATGAAACAAAATATAATATTTTTCGGCGCACTGCTCTAACGTCAATCGACCAACTTAAATAATGCTGACCCGCATATGTGTGGATGGCTCTCGACCTCGACACTCGCCAAACAGTTTACCAAACATCAATCTTCCCATCTACACTAGCTGATGAAAGTTGTTCGTGTCGGGTTACTGGTAACGCTCTCCAACTTACGTTTGTCTGGCACTCTGGCCCCGCTATTAAAGCTTCATAAATACACATAATTATATTACCTATTATCATTTTATTATTATAAAATGCTATTATACATCAAGGCCATGATTAGAGCGTTTTTAAATCAAGCAATAGCATGATTTAAATTTAACAAGTTTGCATCGTTGATTGAATTTTTTTCAATCAACGTTTGCATATAAAAATTAAAAGATGCATTCCATTCTCCATTTTTTTTAATATTCTTGGATTTTCTGCGGCTATATGTACAGATAACAGCTACGGATGTTTGTATCAGAAGTAGACAACAAAACACCAATAAAAGGCCGGAAGTGGTTGAAAATCAATAATTCATTGATATGACTCATTTCGTTCCCTTCCCATCAAATTATCGAAACAACATTGTTGGGCAGATATTTTTGAAAGCACCAAGTCCTTTCGATGTTGCCGGTTGTAGGAAATAAGTCTAAAGATTTTAGTAGCTTATTTGAAGCAATTTCCAGAATATTCCAGATGCTAAAATAATCAGGGTTCTGACGTATTTTGTAGATTTGAAATTATCATATGTAGAGGTTTGACTCAATGTAGGTAGGTACCACAATTTCAAAGTCGTTTGAGAACATTTAGAATTTAGAAACTGAATAATTGAACATGATAGTGATCCCCATGTATTCGATCTTACCAGAGAAAAAAGGTTTTGTACAAAAATGTACAAAAGTTGTATCAAGAAAACGCAAATATAAATTCCAGTCCATGTCCGGGCTCACTTTTCTGGGGGATCTAAAAATGCAGTGTCAAAACAGAGAACATTGATTGAAGTAATGTACTCTACCCAGAACAGTTCTAGCATATTATTATATTAGTCTTTAATAGATTAAATATCTCATTCACGTTCAATCACGGTTTTTAAGTGTCTTCACAGTTTATATCGGGTTAACCACTATACTAGATTTGTTTTTGGACATTGCGAGGATATGTTGAACAAATTCTTCTGCTTGCTTCTACCAAAGTTTAGCTTGGTAATAAGTAAACTTTGCTTCTACTACCTCTTTCACATCCCAGGGGAACAAAACAAACTTACATCCACATCAGTCTCACTAATGTAAAATAAATGTGAAATAAAATAAATAATGAAAGCGAATAATTGAAGTGAACAAGACTTACGTTAAATCACTAATATTCACTTTCAATCTAGGTATATACCACTCTGTCAAGAAATTTCCGGGAATTAGTCAATACAACAAAAAATGTTTATTATCAATTCAAATTGATTTTATCGCCTTCAAAGAAGGCACCTTTCGAAATGATACACTTGTTCCAACGAATTATTGAATCATCAAAACATTTTTTTAACACTTTTTCTGGAATCGATCTCAGTTCTCGCTGCGGAATCTCCTTTATGAAAGCGAGTTCCTCGAAGTGGTAATTTTAGTTTTGGAAAAATAAAAAATCGAGCCATATCATGTGAATATATGGTGGTTGTTCGATAGTATTTTTTGTTTTTGGTCAGGAATTCTCTTACAACGATAGCCTCGTGAAATGGTGCGTCATCATGGAGCAAAATCCTAGAGGATTTTTCTTTCCACAAATCGCCGCATAACGCTTTTTAAGACACAGAAACTTCAGCAGATATCTCTTTCAAACTTAAATGAGGATTTCTAGTCATCGTTTCCTTCACACGTTATCGTGAATCACTTAAAAACATTGACCAGTGCGAGGCAGATTTTCCACCACATCTTGAACAGCAATTTTGATGTCGGTTTTTGACAGATTTTTGGCATCTCATTACAAAAATATTGGCATTTTTTGGCAGTCACGTCACGTATACATCATTCAAAGGAAAATAAATTAAGAACTTACCAAATACTAGAACATTTGTATTCAAAAATAGTGTGTTATATAAGTTGAATTGTTCATACAAATGATAAAAAAACAATTTATGGTACTACTTTTCGCTTAGGCATAGATTTTTCTGGAGTGTTCAATCCGTGGACATCTCACTTGCAATGCTCCAACAATAGTCAGCCAACATACTGACATCCATGTCTCCATATGTCTTTCAATGGACAATTTGCACATTTTTTGGTAATATGAAAAATATGAGGATTAGTAAGTACTGATGCCATTGATGTCCAAAAAATCAACCTACGACCCATTCGATATCCGGTTTCAGATTTGCTATCAGTAAATTGGTTGAAATATCGGCGAAAAACCGAAAATGGCGAATTTTGTTATTTGCCAGTAGAACCGAAACGGCTAATTTGACAGCTATGAAAATGTGACATCATTTGGACACCTTTTCTAAACGGATAAAATAGCGTACATTCTCGCAACCCGCCTCAGCTTTCGTTTTTCTTATGGCCGCCATAATGGATTTCTCGATTCTTGGAAAGAGCGTAAAATTTCCAGTCTAGTGATGTCTCACAAGTGCATATTGATTATCAGTGAAATATCACACTACGTAGTTTGGGACTCAGTCTCATCTAAGGAGGTCATGATTTATTTGTCGCAAAATATGGATAAGTCATTTAGTGTGCAGCAGATGTGTTGAACGCATTGAATTTTCAATAGAACATGGACATGCATCGTGTCATTTTTGACAATCAGCGACTGTTTTTCGTTCGACCCTTACAAGTTTATTTCCGTTTATAGTTAACCAAATAAATCATTGTTAATCGGTTTTTCTAAATTGTGTTTTATGAAGCTGCCGTCGGCGTCGTTCGGGATACATCTCATACCTTGACCTTGCTGAGGTAAAACCGGCATTTCTATAGCCTAGTTTACACCGACAACTTGGTCCGCGGACCAAGTACCAAATTCGAACTATATCAGAGCCAAATATTTGGTTCGAAAGGTGTAAACAGTTGCGAACTAAGCTGGTCCGCTCTTGGTTCGGTACTTGCCAGCAGGTGTACCGAACTAAATTTGATTCGATCTGGATCAAAATTATGAGGTTATGTTGATTGTTATTATTGTGAATTGTGTTGGTTCTGAGTTTCTCAAGGCAATCTGAGCGTACTCACTTATGTTTTTTTTGATTACGAATTGTGTTGATAAATAATTTCGACTTGTTTTTGACGTTTGACGAATTGCGCGCGTACTCATTTAGTTCACGCGTTGCAAGGCTGTGTAAACGAACGAGAAGCAAGCATTGGTCCTACCGTACTATCCCCACCCACTTGGTCCTATCGGACCGAACTAAACGAGCTTTCGGTGTAAACTAGGCTTATGTGACCGCAAGTACAGCGCTAGCATGACCAGCCTTTTTCCATTTGAATAGAGAATACCAGGCATTTTTAACAGGTTTCGACAATTTATTTATCAGATTTATTATTTTAATTTGAAAAGCGTAGGTACCTACTCATTATGAAAACACAACCGTCATACTGAAATAATGAACGACAGATCAGAGCCTTCTTAGATGAAAAAAAAAGATTTTGCTTATAAACCAATTTTCATACAAATGAATCATGGCCTTCTTAGAAAGGCCATGACATGCATAACTACGCAATGTGATATTTCGATGACCCTCAAATCTTATATGCACTTGTAAGACATCACTAGACTGGAAATTTACACTCTTTCCAAAAATCGAAAAATCCAATATGGCGGCCATAAGAAAAATGAAAGTTGAGGCGGGTTGCGGGAAAACAAAGGACGATTGAGACATGTCATACACACCATTTTATTCGTCTTCAAAAAGTGTCCTGATATAAAGTCACATTTTGATAGCTGTCAAATTCGCCGTTTCGGATTTACTGGCAAAAAATGAAATCCGCCATTTTCGGTTTTTCGACGATAATTCCAAAACCCATTGACCGATTGTGAATCTGAAGCCGGATATCGAATGCACTAAGATTCCTCATAAACTTTCTCCATTTAACCTTTGCTGAAGGTAAAATAGGAGCCAAGATCCCTGTATAGAGAAGCGTATCTGGGACACACTGTATATTTTTGCACAGATAGTTAATAATTTTATTAGTAAAAAAGTTAATTTGCACTACCGGCCTTAATCTAAAGATAAATAAGTTATGACCACATATTTACAGAAAATGTCTCTATAAAATTCCAAATAAAGAAACAATTGAATGGTTGCTATTGACTATTAATCAACAGAAAAAATCCTTCTCGTTCGCTGATTTAATCATCATCGTAGCTGTAATAATAATGCAGTTAGCAATAGTGCCGACTTAATCGGAGGTACTCTGTATAGATAAAAAAGTTAAATAAATAAAAATCTCATGAAATTGATCAAGGGTTTATTTGAATTTCCTCAAAGACTAGTTTTTGCATTACATCCTGAATCCGTTACTTTTATCAAAAATCATTATTTTGTATTAGTTTTCATTATACCTATTACAAATTTATACTTTGAATGGTTCTTGACCAATTTGATTTTTTTTTATTGCCTTTTTTTATGAAATTCAGACAACTATCGACTCTTGACATTTTTTTATGAAATCATCTCATATAATTCAAAAACGTCTACAAAAAAAGTTCAATGCATTTTTTCAAATTGTATAGTTTTTTAGAAAAGAATGAAAATAGACATTTCAATCTACAAATCCGATGCTTAGCGGCATCTGTCATTGAAAATCTCTAACTTCGACGGTGGACGGAACTGAGTTAATCTGTTTTTTCAGCTGCCTTATATTTAGGAATTGGATGATAATTTATTCAGTGAAGAAATCGTAGACAGAACGTGACAACGTCGCAAAACGATGGCTATCGTAACTAGCCGACATAAAATTCTTGTTGCCAGATTTAGCTGAAAGTCGAAGAAAAAACCGGATGGATTCACAGAGCCATTTGTCTTTCAAGGTATAATATTGAACGTAAAGTTTTTGTAGTAGTCAGTTGATAATAACGTTAGCTGTTTACATATTCTAAGTGTATTGGGCATGTGTATACAATGTTAAAAGATAAATATAAAGTTCGCGCGAAAAACGTAAAGATAGACTTGGCAACTTGCAAAATTCCACCGACCAATCAGTTCAAAGCAACAAAGGAAAATCCGACCGTTGGTTGAGTGTTGAATTGAAACGAAAGCGAAACGGTAAACGTCTTTGTACTTTGTGAACGTTTCAGGTTTCGGTTCTCAATTTTGTTCTTTTATCACTCGATACATACTCAAATGTAAGTATTTTCACATAATAATCAAGCTATCTGTTCTTCTAACATGTTGCACGTATAATTTGTAGTTATAACAAGAGTAACACGACTTTTTTGTTGTTACAGAGAACCATGACTTCAACGTCGTTCAACATTGGCATGGATCTCCAAAAAAACTCTAGCCGTGTACTAAGACCACCAGGCGGAGGCCATTCCGATATTTTCGGGATAAAAGAGAACGAAACCGACATCGTGACTCCAAAAAAGAAGAATCAACCTCAATCAAATATCGCTGCTTGTTTCGGGGTCGAAGACAATAAACCCGTAGAAACTGAAAATCACAATGAAGAAAATGGAATCAAGAATGGTACCAACGAAAATGACGAGGTAGACGAGAATAAGGCTCCTGAACCTGAGCCAGAGGCAAGGGAGGTGGAAAAAGAGGAGCCTCAACCTCAAGCTGCTCCTGCACGACGTGGTAGAGTTCCTCCGGGAGGATACTCTACCGGTTTTTGGTAAATGTCAAATTTTATATTCTGCACGAATGTGCCTTCGATTTCTTGAATGTGATTAAGTTTTAGGGTAGTTTATGAATAGTGAAAACCGAAATTGTTAATTGACTTTGTTTTCACTATTCTGCATTGACTGTGCATTAATTGTATACACCGCATGTATTAACTGTATACACAACATTTCTCATTTGTATACAAATAACCGCATTTATGCCAAAAATATTTATTTAATTTTACGAATGTACTTAGCAATTCAGTGCGTGTCAAGCTTCAGTTAAAATTCGTATATGTTCGTATTTCGTAGTGCCATTTTGATGTCGATCAAATTTTAATACATTCCTAAAATAAATTGTGTTGTGTTTATTTCTATCCATTCCATAAAAATTCATATTATAGAATTCACAAATGTCCTTACAGCGACAAATTACTCATTTCTTTATGAACAAAGGCAATTTATCAGTCTGTTATGATTACTTTATCAGTGTCCTTAACGGTTTGTTGAATAAATCATGACGAAGGTTTATTGACTTCCACTTTTATTTACATAAAGTAATTATTTTTCATTGCTTGCATGGAGAACATTGACATTTTATTTTTTATTTTAACTTTAGTACATAATATTTTGTAAGTCGTGAATAATATTTGTTCTAATTGGATGATTGTATGGTATAGTTTCATAATCTTTCAAGGAAATAATATTATAAAAAGGTACTCGCAGAAAAGTTATCGATTTATTCCTGAATGGCCTATACAAATTGATACATTTGAGAATCAGATATTTGATCACTTCATGAAAAAATGTGGATGGTTCAATGAGAAACAGAGTCGGTACCTCTCTTCTGTTATTTTGTGACGCATCCATGATTTACCTGTTTTTAATGGTTTTTTTAATTATCTACCACAATTCTATCCACATATAGGTACGGTACGACATGGACACAAATTCGGACGTATTATCACTTCTCTAATAAAAAATTCAAGATCTACCTACTCAATAAAGTGACAAGAATACAATTTTTTTGGTTAAATACATATCCAAAAAATTCAAATAAACAATGAGAAATAGTTCTCGATTGAATTTTGCTAAATAAAAATAGAAAAGGATGTTTGATAATCTGACCAGGAAATGAAGTTGATAATGAATTGACTCATTATTACGCCAATTCCAATGACTTCAATATGCTTAAAAATACTTTTTTTTGTATTTATTGTTTTTTACACCTACACGCTCCTTTCATCCCCTCAAGGGTTGAATTTTGGAACACGACGAAACACGTGTTTTATTAATTTCATTCAAGATCATGATAATGAAGTTTCAAGTTTCAGGTCGATATGATCAAAAATATATATTTTTTTCAATTTATGTTTTTTCACACCCCCACCCCTTTTTAACCCCCTTAAGGGTTGAATTTTGGAAAACGATGAAACACATGATTCATTGATTTCATTCAAAATTATTGATATAAATTTTCAAGTCGATGTGACCAAAAATACATATTTTTTTCATTAACATGTCATTTCTTCTACCTCCACTCCTTTCAGCCTCTTAGGGGTAAAATTTTGAAAAATCTTTTCTTAGCACACCTATAAATATTTCCCCCACTTCTTTCACCCCCATAGGGGTTGAATTTTGGAAAATGACGAAACACGTGTTTTATTAATTCTATTACAGATCATTATGATGAAGTTTCAAGTTGATGTGACCAAATATATATTTTTTGCATTGATTTATGATTTTTCATACCCACATCCCTATCACCTCATTAGGGGTTGAATTTTGGAAATCGATGACACGACGTGTTAATTCTATCAATTTCATTCAAGATCATCATAGTGAAGTCTCAAGTCGTTGTGACCAAAAATACAATTTTTTAATTGATTCATGTTTTTTCACATCCTCACCCCTTTCACCCCTTAAGGGTTGAATTTTCCCTTTATCAATTTTAATCAAGATTACTTATACGAAGTTTCAACAAGATGTTAGCAAAAATACGTAATCTTTCATCAATTAATGATTTTTTCCACCCCATCTCCTTTGAGCCCGACTTTGTCCCCCCTAGGGGTTGAATTTTAAAAAACAACGATACATGTGTTCAATCAATTTCATTGAAGATTGTTAATATGAAGTCTCAACATGATGTTAACAATAATACATAATCTTTCATCAATTAACGATTTTTTCCACCCACTCCTTTGAGTCCGAATTTGACCCTCTTAGGGGCTAAATTTCGCAAAATAGCGTAACACGTATTTTATTAATTTCATTCGAGATTATTTATACGAGATTTCAAGATCATGTTACCAAAAATACATAATCTTTTATCAATTAATAATTTGTCTCACCTTATCTCCTTCAAGCACGACTTTGACCCCCTTAGGGCTGAATTTCAGAAAATAACGAAACATGTGTTAGATTTATTTCATTCAAGATTATTTATATGAAGTTTCAAGTTGATGTGACCAAAAATACATAATTTTTCATTAATATATGATTTTTCCTACCCCCACCCTTTTCACCCCCTTAGGGATAAAATTTCACAAAATCCTTTCTTAGCACACCTACAAATATTTAGCAGAACATCTCTTGAAAATTTCATGGCTCTATCTATAATAGTTTTGGCTCGGCGTTGATTACGCAGTCAGGACAAGCTTTTTTATAAGTATAGATAATACGTACTGTTAGAAAGAAATGTTAATAATTGGAATTACAATGAAGTTATTGGTTGA
Organism: Orchestes rusci; assembly: GCA_958502075.1. Taxonomy (NCBI): domain Eukaryota; kingdom Metazoa; phylum Arthropoda; class Insecta; order Coleoptera; family Curculionidae; genus Orchestes; species Orchestes rusci. The sequence continues at coordinate 16,129,197 of OY293303.1, forward strand.
CAGTGGTTTTTACAAGGATGTAAAAAAGTATAACTTTCCAATTAATAAAAGCATTTTTTCAATCATTTTTCAAGTTATTCGGTGCTAATTGATGAAATCACATAATCTCTATAGGCACCAAAGTTTATCTAGGGCAAGTTTCAGCCGTGTACTTTGAATAGAATTACTGCTAACACGGGACTGAAAATTCAACATGGAAATCCCTATGTTCCGTCTTGAAGAAAAAGTGACTGTATGGTGTTCTGTATGTAAAATTCGTTTTTCTCTAATTTGTAGTTGAGTGAGTAAAGGTCAATTACTCATCACAACAATTCAAATGTGATATAAAATAAAATGAAATATCTAGAGTTCTGGGAAAGTTATGATAAAAAAAGGCATTTTTTTCTTAAAACTTCAACACCCTGTATTCTAGAAACGAACCATTTCCGAACATAATTGTTTTTGAAAAATGTTTTTATTTTCTTGCACTCTATACAGTGTTGACAGGAAAGTACCAATTCAAAAATCACCCTGTATAGGGCCCCAATAATGATCTAGTAAACAAAAGGGATCAATAATTTTTGAAAAAAATGTACGTACAGGGTCATTCCGTATATATTGACCTATGTGCTAGCGGCGTTATCTATGGAGATATGAAAATTTTGTAAATATGAAAGTTTAGGATATTCACCTGAACTTTCCAAAAATCCTTTAAAAAAAAACAAAAGACTAGGTATCGAAATGTCAATATTTTTTCAAAGGTAGCATTTTTTCAATGGAACCCCCTGTATATTATCATATATCATGAGCTTCTTTTCCTGATTTCAAAAATATATAGTTTGATACCTTCCTGATGAGTCGTTCAGTAGATATTCAAGTTTAAATATGTGTAGAAATTAGTATTCAAATCCCGGTTGCTATAGGATGAAGTTGCACAAATTTATTGACTCGTGAATATTTTGAAAAACATCTAGAAGATAAAGTTATTTGACCTCAATTTTCTATTGATTCAATCTATATAAACACGATTCTATAATTTTTTTCATAGCAACAGGCATATGAATTTTGATTTTTAAACATATTTAAACTTGAATATATAGGAACGACTCCTGAGGATTTTTGAAAAGTTCAGGTGAATATCTAAGGCCCGGTTTCTCAAGGATGGTTCAACGTTGAACCCGGTTCACGTACATTGGACTGTGCAACGTTGAACCATCGTTGAGAAACCGGGCCGTGTTAAAGATCTATTTCATTTTCAGTTTTTAATACATTTTCCAAAGACGGTTTGAAATATTGAACTGGATTTTGCCACAGGATATTATGGTATAGGAACACACTTTTTTTTGTTTTTTTATTTTCATTTTATTTTATTTTATTTCATTTTATTTCATTTTATTTTATTTTATTTTATTTTATTTTATTTTATTTTATTTTATTTTATTTTATTTTATTTTATTTTATTTTATTTTATTTTATTTTATTTTATTTTATTTTATTTTATTTTATTTTATTTTATTTTATTTTATTTTATTTTATTTTATTTTATTTTATTTTATTTTATTTTATTATAAAATATTGAACTGGATTTTGCCACAGGATATTATGGTATAGGAACACACTTTTTTTTGTTTTTTTATTTTCATTTTATTTTATTTCATTTTATTTTATTTTATTTTATTTTATTTTATTTTATTTTATTTTATTTTATTTTATTTTATTTTATTTTATTTTATTTTATTTTATTTTATTTTATTTTATTTTGTTAGACCCAAGTTTAAATAACCTTTTCGACTTGTAGTTTATCCAGGACTCCCCCTTAAAATTATGACATATCATTAAGTAACACCCTGCATTGGGGTTGAGACCCATCGATCAGATTATTTTTAAAGAGTATAAAACATTGTGAAATTGGAAATTTCATAGGTCAAAATTTGACAAATATTCTTAGAATAATTTGAGATAATACCAAATTAATCTTTGTGAATTCAATCTAAGACTACCTTATAACAGAACTTGGTCATAATTCACAAAACAAGATTCTCTGATACAAAGTAAAAAAATTATTAACTGACAAGAGAAAATGTTTTTTAAATCTCAAGTGAATAATTTCTATTTTCGTTTCCACTGACGAATAAAGCAGACTTTTCACAAGAATAAATGTTCATTAATTCTTGTGGTATTCAGAGGGAGCACTGAATTGGTTTTGTATATAATTAATCACTTACACGTATCGCTTAAATCTCAGATTCATTGGTGGAGTATTGTATTTTTCTTGTAAGGAATATCTGCTTTTACCTTATCATGTTTCATTCTTTTGGGGACACCCTGTATAGAAAGATCATATGAAATGTGAATTTTATTTTTGATATTTTACCATAATAATTTTAGTGGATATCACCAAGTTGAAACCATATGGAAAACTTTTTTATTATTAATTTCAGGAGACAAACTTATTCTTCATAAAAAGTTCTGCATGTTCTAAAATCTAAAATATAGTCATCAGTTATCTATTTTTTTTGGTCGTATACGAGGATGTTCAAAAAATATGCCAATATCGAAAATTCTTATCATAAAAGTTGATCAGAACTAAAAAACATGTCTAAATATGGTATTGCACCCATTTATTTTGAAAAGATTATTTGTATGCATTCTCTTATTGGATATATCAAGTGCAAAATAATATGCATTCATTACGTGTTTAAATCGCCAATTTTTTAAACAAAATTGAGAAACGTACGTAGTACGTAGAGGTTATATTGTGATTATAGAATCTACATTCATAACTAAAAATGAAGAAAAAATAGTGAAAATTGTAAAATGGTGTGAGTGCATATTTGAACCATTACTGGTCTCTTTTGAATATTAATTTGCTGCGTCAATTTATTGTGACCATAAAAAAACATTTCTGAAAACAATAATGGGTATTGCGCTGGCGATTTTCGTGAAACTTGTTAGTGATCGAATGTGATCTTTGAGTTGAGAACTTTACGAAAATGCTAACTTTTTGACTGATAAACAGAGAAATGATCTCAATAAACTATTATATTTCAATGAGGTCATTCTCATGATGATTACCGATTCGGTGATAAATCAATAGCTATTTTGTTAATGTGGGTAATGATCCGTCTATAAATAGTATAAGTGATGGGTTTCTATAGGCGACTTTTACTTATTAAAATATGGGGAATGAATGAAGACAAGACATAATCGGTTTGATCAGTTGAAAAAAGAGCATTTGATCAAGTATGTACACTACCCGACAAAAGTAGATACATCGCCTGAATTTTGATAAATTCTTTGTTTAATTATTATGACATTTTTTGAGGGTTTTCAAATAATTTGAATTTGCGAAAATAGAATCTAATTGTTTCGAATACTTGAGGAGTAGGGAGTAGGTATAAGTTCTGTAAGCGAAATTTGCGGTAAAGTGTTACAATAGATCATATTTCATATCAAAATCTTGATAAACATCATACAGGGTGTCCAAAAATTAAGTCAAATCGTTTAGTGGGTATGAGTTGGCTAATTTAAGTTGAACCTCATACTTTTTACTTTATCGGTTGATGTATTTTCTGATTACCTGGCGATTGGAATTGGGGTGTCCTATATGCCTATACCTAAGTCTTCGCGTTTTTACAGAAAATGCCTAATAATTTTTTTTTGTCTCATTTGTTGTTTGATAAAAAGTTCTTATAAATCTAATTATCGAGGTAATTCAGAAATGACAAATAATGAATCATACTTCTCACTTTTACCAAATTAAACAATTTTTAATCATTGTTGCATTTGTTTTATTCCACTTGATTCACATTTCAAAAACCCATAGGTAACTAGATAATAAGATACCACCAGGATTTGTATTTAAAAATCATCAAATGGTGCAAAGAACAATTATTAGGCGGTTTTTGTTAAAACCAAAGGACTTAAGTAGGTATAGGACACTCTTATACCAATCGACAGGTAATTGAAAAATACATCAACTGATTAAGTGAAACATGAGGTTCCATTGGAATTAATCAGCTTATAGCAATTGGAAGTTTTAAGTTGATTAGTTTTAATTTTTGGGCAACCTTTATATGAGATGACAAGTTTATTCAGATGAAGATATAAAACATGATCTATTGTGACACTTTACCGCAAATTTGACGTACATAACTTAAATACTTCTAAAGTATTTGAGACATGAAAATTAGCTCGGATTCGGATTTTCCCAAAATTCAAATTATTCAAAGAACCTTGAGGTTTACGTACCTTATTAAAACATACACTTATTTTTTTTTTTTTTTAATTTCCCATTTATTTTATATCAAAGATACCAAGTTGTCTTAACCTACATATTATCAACCTCTAATCAGTGCTGGATCGCACTGGTATCGAGGATTCACGCTTTTGATAACAGGATATAATAATATCAATAATTATGTAGAAAAAGAAAATTCATGATTTCAATTGTACACAACTTCTTATTCACTTATTGTGACGTTGCATGGTGAATGCGCCGCCGCAGCCACCACATTGTGTAGAATTGTTGGAATCGATTGGCATTCTGGTACATTCCTACATGGCGTCGAACATTCTTCGCTTTTCCAAAAGTATCTGGATTGTTCTCTCAATCCTGGCGAGGGTATATAATGAGATCCGTCATTTCAAGAGTTAGTTAGTTCAGTTCTGAATACGTCGTGAAATATAAATCGTAGAACATAAATATTTGTGGTGTTGTAAATCGTGTGTGTAGGGACTTAAAATAAATTAATTAAAGCTGAACAGTGTTTTCTATAGCGAAACTCGTTACATTGGTGTCAAAAGTGGGATTTATGTGTGCTATAGAAACGGACATAAATATTCACTGCAATGGCTATGAAACTAGTGTTTTTAACCGGATTGAAGGTAACCGAGTTGAAGAGGGAGCTGGAGGAGCGTGATTTGGATACAAGCGGGAAGAAAGCTGATCTACAACAACGGCTTCGTGAGGCTTTAATGGAAGAAGGCATGGATCCAGATACGTTCCAATTTGAAATTCCTGATCCGAACGCTGTGGAGAAATTGTCGAAAAACTTGAAGGATGAGCTGAAGGATCAACTTCAAGAAAATTCGAGGAAAATGGAAGAGAAGCTCGAAAAATCCTCCAGAGCTATGGAAGAAAAGCTCGAAGAATCTTCCAGAGCTATGGAAGAAATCAAGGAGCAATTGGCGGATAACTACAACTGCTTGAAGGCTCATGTAGCAGAGGAAATCGGAAATCTGGAGAAACAACTAGGAGAGACTGCAAAGGCTCTGGAAGACGAAATCGACGAA